>JBBDGP010002934.1:207500-622500 GCA_037952835.1 Lithobates septentrionalis | reverse complement strand
AGACACTGACACTTTTTTTTTGGAACCAGTGACAGTGATCAGTGCTAAAAATATGCACTGTCACTGTACTAATGACACTGGCTGGGAAGGGGTTAACATCAGGGGCGATTAAAGGGTTAACTGTGTGCCTAGCCAGTGTAGGAGGTGCTTTTACTAGGGGAAGACATAGCTTTGTTCACATTTATCACTGTGACCAATCACAGCTAGCAACACAATTGTATACAATGGATGGCATAAAAGGTAGTGATCCATTATTTACAATTGTCATGTGATCTGCTGTGATTGGTCACAGTGATCACATGGTACTGGCGGACTGCTATAGTGATCAGTCATCGGCTGTGTCCACCGGATCACGCGGCCCCCTGTGAGGTGCTTTTTGGGAGGACATCATACGACGTCCACCCAGAACGATGAAAGTCCTGCCCAGCTGTCATTTTGCTATAGGCCGGGCAGGAACTGGTTAAAAAAATATAAATAATTTTGGAGGTGTTTGTTCCATCCTGTTTTTATTTTAACAAAGACATTTTTTTGTTTTGTTTTTTTTTTCAACATTTTTAAACTTTGAAAACAGGAGTGGACATTGTTGGCCAAACAGGAGCAGGCTCAACTGACACAGGGCCGGATCTTCTCAGACAGATTGGCAGCTTTAGGCCTCATGGTGTTCCTAAACTGACATTTTTGAGGTTTTTTTCCTCCAAGCCCCTGAATACACCTCCATAAAAGCTCATGTGTCCATGTACACATAGGGGGTTATTTACGAAAAGGAAAATCCACTTTGCACTTGAAATTACACTTGGAAGTGCAGTCGCTGTAGATCCGAGGAGGATATGAAAGGAAAATAACAAAAAAGCATTTTTGCTTGCACATGATTGGATAATAAAATCAGCAGAGCTTCCCCTCATTTCAGATCTACCCCTCAGATTTACAGCGAGTGCACTTGTGGATTTGCCTTTCGTAATTGACCCCCATAGGCTTTTAGCAGTGTTTAGAGACAGTCAAAGCTCCTTCTCCTCAACGCAGAACAATTGCGTTCAAGAGAGGAGCTTTTGGGCGTATAAAACTCCAAACACGTCTGAGGCTGGGTTTATGCTTGTGTGATGCCAGACCTCGCATGCGAATCGCAGCGCATTGCTGTGCAGATCGCATGCAATGTCTATGCGATGCAAATTCAGCCATTCAGTTTGTATGGCTGAATTTGCATTGCATTCGCACCAAAATGCTGCAGAAGCCTTTTTTTTTGGTCCACACTGGAATTGGATCACATGGGTGTTCACACCTATGCGATCCGATTCCTGCACCATTTCACAGTTCGCACTGCAATCTGCAAACCACCCTGGGGGTGCCATTAACTTTGTATTGACACCCGCAGGAGGCAGTGTGATCCGCCGCACTGGAACCGCGCTGGCTCCCGAATCACACAAGTGTGAACCGAGCTTGAATGCGGCTAAGTGTTTTATTAATTTCAATGGCCAGAATAAATTTAAAATTCTGGCCAAGGAAATAAACAAAAATGCATCTAAAACACTTGCCGACCGCTGCACGTCGATATACGTCGGCACAATGGCAGCGGTGGGCAAATGGGCGTACCTGTACGTCCCCTTTAATTGCCGGGGTTAGTGCGCGCCGCCGCGTACAGCGTGACTGTGCCCGTGGACTCAATGTCCGCTGGTCTCCCAGCAATCGTGTCACGGAGCCGCAGAATGGGGAAGTGCCTATGTAAACAAGGCATGTCCCTGTTCTGCCTTGTGACATGACAGAGATCACTGCTCCCTGTCATGTGAGTTGTAGCCCCTCCCCCCCACACACAGTTAGAATCACTCCCTAGGACACACTTAAACCCTTCATCACCCCCTAGTGGTTAACCCCTTCACTGCCAGTGTCATTTACACAGTAATCAGTGCATTTTTATAATACTGATCGCTGTATAAATGACAGTGGTCACAAAATGATGTCAAAAGTGTCCTGATGTGTCCGCCCTAATGTCGCAGTCACAATATTAAAAAATAAATTAAAAAAAAAAAATCGCAGATCGCTGCCATTACGAATTTAAAAAAAAAAAAATAAAAATGCATAAAACTTTTTTACCAAAAATATGTAGAAGAAAACATATCCGCCTAAACTGAGGAGAACAATGTGTTTTTTTTTTTATATATTTTTGGGGGGATATTTATTATAGCAAAAAGTAAAAAATATTGCGTTTTTTTTTTTTTTTTTTTTTTTTTTCCCTTTCAAAATTGTTGCTTTTTTTTGTTTATAGCGCAAAAATAAAAATCACAGAGGCGATCAAATGCCACCAAAATAAAGCTCTATGTGTGGGGAAAAAAGGACATCAATGTTGTTTGGGTGCAACGTCGCACGACTGCGCAATTGTCAGTTAAAGTGACGCAGTGCCAAATCGCAAAAAGTGCTCTGGTCAGGAATGGGGTAAAATCTTCCGGGGCTGATGTGGTTTAAAAAAAAACAAAACAGCTTAGGTGCATTTTTAACGCTGAATTTCTCCTGTAAGGAGGAACAGCATTTACAATAAACCGGTGTGCATGAGGCCTTAACATGGGAGTAACTCTGTGTGTGTGATTAGGACCGCCAACATTATTGGGATGTGGTGCAGCTGTGCTGAATGGAAGACGTCTGCTACAACCTTGAAAGAAGATTAGTAGCTTTAGGGCCCCCATGCACATGGCCGAAGGAGACCGCACAACATAAACGGCGGGCATATTTCCACACCTGGGAGACGGTTACATGCCATACTTGTGTGAACTCAACATGCACACAAGCCGCATTCATGGATTGCTGCCTCTGTGTGAGTTTACACAAGTACGGCCTTATACCCGCACACAGCCATTCATTACTATGGGCGGCTGTACACTTTAGCTATGGGGGTTGATTTACTAAAACTGGAGAGTGCAAAATCTGGTGAAGCTCTGCGTGGTAGCCAATCAGCTGCTAACTTCAGCTTGTCCCATTAAGCTTTGACAATAAAACCCTGGAAGCTGATTGGTTGCTATGCAGAGCTGCACCAGATTTTGCACTCTCCAGTTTTAGTAAATCAGCCCCAATGTCTCTCAAAATATGCCTGCAGTTTACACTGTGCGGCTTCATACACCCTTATAGATGAGGAATGGATGTGATCTAATGAGGCAGCACATTACAGTCAAGCAGAACTGTCCATTTTGGACAGTAATGGAGGGAGAGTATATATTTTTTTTCCCCGCAGCCCTCTATGTCCCATAGGAGAGATTTCTCTTTATTTCCTGTCCCATAGCCAAAACAGGAAGTGAGGGAATCCCTGGCTGTCACCAGAAGTAGTGCCCCCCACTGGAAGATTTCCCCTCTATTCCTGTTCTGGTGATCGCCTTAACATTTTATAATTTTTATTTTTTTACGGATGACAGTAAACAGGGCACATCTCCATAACCACTTGACCTCTGGAAGATTTACCACCCCCCCTTCATGGCCAGGCCATTTTTATTTTTTTGCGATACGGCACTGCGTTCCCTTCAATGACAATTGCATGGTTGTGCGATGCTGTACCCAAATAATTTGTCATTTTTTACCCCCCCCCCCCCCCCCCCCACCCACAAATGGAGCTTTCTTTTGATGTTATTTGATCGCCTGTGTTTTGTTTTTTTGTGCTATAAACAAACAAAAAAAAAAGACCAACAATTTTGAGAATTTTTTTTTTTTTACTTTTTACTATAAAACATACACATTGAAAAAAAAAAATTCTTCATAAATTTAGGTCCGTATGTATTCTTCTACATATTTTTGGTAAAAAAAAAAAAAAATCACAATAAGCGTATATTGATTGGTTTATGCAAAAGTTATAGCATCTACAAACTATGGTATTTATTTTTTTACTAGTAGAGGCGATCAGTGACTTATGGCGGGACAGCGATATTGCGGCGGACAAATCTGACCCCCTAACTGACACTTTTTGGGGACTAGTGACACCAATACAGTGATAAAAAATATGCACGGTCACTGTACTAATAACACTGGCTGGGAAGGGGGTTAACATCAGGGGAGATCAAAAGGTTAACTGTGTGCCTGGCTGGTGTTTTCTTACTGTGGGGGATGTACTTTGCAGGAACACAGTAGCAGAACCTTCCCTTTTGACAGAACGGCAATCTGCTTTGTTTACATAAGCAGATTGCCATTCTGACTGTGTCCTGTCTAATCGGTGGGTGTCGGCGGATGTAGAGTCCACGCCGCGGTACCTGCCTCTGGGCTCCCATTGTGTGCGATCGAAGCGGGTCGCAAAATGATTTGTGATCTGGCACAAAGCAGCCGCCCTGCCGCAGTATCTGTACGGTGGGCGATCCGCAAGTGCTTAATAATGGCCACAGACAGAAAACAAACCTGAAAGGGGTTCCAGTCCCTCTACACTTTTAACCAAAACAAAGCCCGTGCCAATTGGCGGACCCGATGTCCGCCGACCACTTGCGATCGTTCCCGAACAGAGAAAGGAGAATCGTCAAGCAGGAACACGGATGGATCTCTGTCTTCATCCAGTCAGACAATCATTTAACCCTTTGATTGCCCCTGATGTTAACCCCTTCCCTGCCAGTGTCATTAGTACACAGTGACAGTGCATATTATTTTTTTTTTAGCACTGGTCTCCAAAAGTGTCAGTTAGGTGTCCAATTTGTCCGCTGCAATATCGCAGTCCAGCTAAAAATAGCTGATTGCTGTCATTACTAGTAAAAACAAACATAAATAAATCCCATAGTTTGTTTAACTTTTGCGTAAACCGATTAGGATTTTTTAAAAAAAATTTTAACCAAAATATGTAGCAGAATACATATTGGCCTAAATTGATGAAGAAATTCGATTTTTTTTTTTTGGTTATGTTTTATAGCAGATAGTATTGTGTTTTTTTTTTTTTTGTCAGATTTTTTTTTTTGTTTATAACGCAAAAAAAATTAAAACCGCAGAGGTGATCATATACACCATGAAAAGAAAGCTCTAGTTGTGGGGAAAAAGGATATCAATTTTATTTGGGTGCAGGTTTGCATGACGCAAGTGTCAGTTAAAGTAACGTGTGTGCTGTATAGCAAAAAACGGTCTGGTCATTAAGGGGTAAAACCTTCCGGGGCTGAAGTGGTTAAAGTGTATCCCCCCCCCCCAAAAAAAATAAAAAAAAATTGGGTTTCAAAGACTTTGCTGCAAATAAAAAAGTGTGACATAAAATATTGCAACACTCGTCCTTTTATTCTCTAGGGCAGGGATATGCAATTAGCGGACCTCCAGCTGTTGCAAAACTACAAGTCCCATCATGCCTCTGCCTCTGGGTGTCCTGCTTGTGGCTGTCAGAGTCTCGCTATGCCTCATGGGACTTGTAGTTCTGCAACAGCTGGAAGTGCTGCTAATTGCATATCCCTGATCTAGGGTCTCTGCTAACATTATATATATATATATATATATATATATATATATTTTCTCCCAAGTAATTTTCTAGCAAAAAAAAAAAAAATACAAATTTAAACTTGTAAATGAGAAGTCCCAGAAAAGTCCTGGTCAGCAAGGGGCTAGAACTGACATTCACCTATCAAGGTATATTTGATATTTGCATAACTTCTCCCACAAGCCAACCCACTGTTTGCATAACGAAAGAGGAGTACTAGGGCAGGGTGCTGTGATACTTTCAGGAAGCTATGTACAGCACTGCATAGAGAATCACCCAGCAGGAAATCTAGATAAAAACGCTATAGAAAGTATTAGTTGATGCTGACAGGCACAATCATAGAACAGATCTTCTCTTTTCTCTTACCAGGTCGTCTGGGGATAAACCTTCCGACCCCAAATCCTTACCTGACCTCAGTGGGTACCAGATCCGGGTGTGAGTGCCCTGTACCACCTTCATCCCATCTGGATTGGATACAAACTCCGCCCTTTAGATGTAGATGACCCCGCCCCATTTCTGTCAGGCCCAGGACGGAAGGCGCACTGGATGCCGACGATCAAACAGTGACGACCACCGGAGGCGGAACTACAAACCAAGTGACGTGTATAGCTGGGTTTATTGCCACCTCCCCTCCCTCCAACCTGGCTGTGACCAATCAGTAACCACTGTGGGAGGGGCTTCAGGTCAGAAATAATCTGTTGAAGTTTTGCCTTAGCACCATGCCACATGTGCCAGCCCATCGCCCTCATTCCCGCCGGGTGACCCATGTCCGGCGGAAAGCACCCTCACTGCCGCCAGCTGACCCACGCCTGGCGCAGAGCCCACCCCATTTTCCAGCTATTTATTTATTCCAACACTTTTACACTGAATCCTAATAAAGCAAAGGATCTGCTATGTGTGTGTGTTTATTGTATGGCGGAATAAAAGATCCGGGAATGTATTGTACAATTTATTACAACTATTCACACGTTGCAAACTTCTGCTCTCATCTAAAACCTCTTCATATGTACAGATTTTACATACATGAACACTGTAAGGGAGCAGCACGTGTGGAACAAAAAAATAACGCCACGTGGAGGCCCTGGACCTTACTGGGGGGTGGGGGAGGGGCTGAAAGTTAAAAACAGACTGAGGAAATGTCCCGACTTGGGCGGAGCTCCTTACTCCGGTTCTGGGGTTGAGAGGTCCAGGCTGAAGCGGGCCAGAAGACAGAGATGGTCGGAGCAGCAGAAGGGGTTAGGGAGTCCCTGCCCCGCCCACAGATCGTCCTCTGACAGCAGACACAGACGCCCCAACAACTTCAGCTGGCCGTCCTGGAAGAAGCGCAGACCTGGCGGGGGACAAGGACATGTAAGATGGAGACAGATGCAATACAATCATAGCATGTTCTTGGCGTGTTGCTCACCCTGGTTAGTGCTGCATATCGGAACCGGCTCCGCAGAATAGAAGATGTAATCCACCGTGCTGCCGATTCCCAGCGGGAACGTTGTGACCTCATGACGGTCTTTAGTGGGCAGGAAGTGGGTGTAAGCTGACGTCAGCTGAAGGTGATGCTGCAATAAATGAGGTGTCCTGAGGAGGGGGGGGGGGCAGAGAAGGATCGACAGATTAGTTACTGCACACCATATTATATACCATGCTGAACTATATCCCACAATACTATACTATATATACACTGAACTGTAAGAGCGCTATATACACCACACACCTGTCAGGGATAAACTCATGACAGCCGAAGCTGTTCTTAGCCAGGCGGGGGATGGAATCCCAAGGTGAACCCAGTTAGCTGTTGGTGTAGGGAGTGGTTGTCAGGCGGGGGGATGGAGCCCAGAGTTGAATGCAGTTATCAGTCAGCGCATGGGATGGAGCCCTGAGGTGAATGCATTTCCCTGTCAGGGCAGGGAGCTGTTCTCAGGGAGCCCCAAGTTGCATAGTTACCTGTCTGCACAGAGGGCGTTCTCAGGTAGCGGGGTGGAGCCTTAAGGTGAACACATTTGCTTGTCCGCTCAGAGGGTGGTTCTCAGGTAGGGGGATTGCGCCTCGAGGTAGACGCAGTTACCTGTCATCAAGGGGTCGGTTCTCAGGTGGGGGGTGGGATGGAGCCCCAAGGTGGAGTTACCTGTCAGCACGGAGGGTGGTTTTCAGGTTGGGAATGGAGTCCTAAGTTGAACCCAGTTACCTGTTGGCGTAGGGAGCGGTTCTCAGGCAGGGGATAGAGTCCAGAGTTGAATGCAGTTACCGGTCAAAGCAGAGGGCGGTTCTTAGGTGGAGATGGAGCCCTGAGGTGAATGCATTTATGTGTCAAAGCAGAGGGCAGTTCTCAGGTAGCAAGATGGAGCCTTGAGGTTAATACAGTTGCCTGTCTGTGCAGGACGGTTCTCGGGTAGCGGGATGAAGGCCTGAGGTAAACGCAGTTACCTGTCAGTGCAGGATGTGGTTCTCAAGTAGGGGGGTGGAGCCTCAAGGTGAACACAGTTACCTGTCTGCGCAGAGGGCAGTTTGCAGTTCTCATGTAGCGGGATGGATCCTCAAGGTGAACAGTTACCTGTCTGCACAGAGGGCAGTTCTCATGTAGCGGGATGGATCCTCAAGGTGAACAGTTACCTGTCTGCGCAGAGGGCAGTTCTCAGGTATGGGGGATGGAGCCTCGAGGTGAACAGTTACCTGTCAGCACATAGGGCGGTTCTCAGGTAGCAGGATGGAGCCTTGAGGTAAACGCAGCTACCTGTCAGCGAAGGGAAGCGGTTCTCAGGGTGGGTGTGGAGCCCTGAGGTAAACACAATTACCCATCTGCGCAGGGGGCGGTTTTCAGGTGGGGGTGGAGCCCTGAGGTGAATGCAGTTATCTGGCTACGCAGGGGGTGGTTCTCAGGGTGGGGATGGAGCCCCAAGGTGAACACCGTTACCTGTCTGTGCGGGGAGCAGTTCTTATGCAAGGGACTGAGCCAAAAAGGTGGACACAGTTACCTGTCAGCACAGGAGGGCTGATTGCAGAAGTAAAAGGGATTCCCGAAAACAGCACAAAGTGCTGTTTTCAGGCAGTGGGGCAGAGCACAGACGTAAACACTGCTACCGATCAGCACAGGAGGCGGGCTGACCCCCAGAGGTGAAACGCAGCTACCAGGCAGCGCAGGAGATGGGAAACAAAATTAAATGTAGCATGGGTAAAGGGGGCTTCTCATGTCAGCACAAAAGTAGATGCAGTTACCTGTCAGCACAAGAGGGGGGGGGGGTCACAGATGTAAATGTAGTTAAAGCGAAGTTCCACGCAAAAGTGGAACTTTCGCTCGTTGTACTCCTTCCCCCGTCCCGTGCCACATTTGGCACCTTTCGGGGGGGGGGGGACAGGATACCTGTCTTTCACAGGTATCCTGTCCCCACTTTTGGGAGCCTCAGCCGTGGGTATTTGAGTCATCGCTGTGTCTCCCTCCTCCTTCCCCAGCCTCCGGGCCAGTAGGAGAGAGGAGCGGAGCCTCGCGCATGTGCAGTAGGGTTTGCGGCGTGAAGCCGTAAGGCTACACTGCCGGGTTCCCTTACTCTCAATGGAGGCGGCATGCACCCGACAGCTGATGGAAACATCAGCTGCGGTGCCGACATCGCTGGACTCCAGGACAGGTAAGTGTCCAATTATTAAAAGTCAGCAGCTGCAGTATGTGTAGCTGCTGGTTTTTTAAATTATGCAGCGTTGGGCGGACCTCCGCTTTAACATTTACTGCAGAGGGCAATTCTCAGTAAGCTCCATCCAATTCTAAGATGGGACAGCAGACAGGATCTTGAAGCAGAATTTATATGTCGTCTTCCATAATACTGTAGCTGTCATCTATTACTCGGCAATTAGTGTCTTACAGTCACTAACATTATGGTGGCAGAAGATCGGCACCCGAATTGCAGCCTGGCAAGTCCCCAGCAACATAGAACATAAATGCCAAGTGCTGCCCACCTCCCCTTCATCCCGGGCCTTCCTGTGAGTACCTGAGCAGTGAGTCCGGTGGGTCTGGGAAGATCCCTGCCTGGGCCGCAGCTGCCTGTGGATCTGTCAGACACAGATGGGGAAGATGTTACAGCAGCCATAGTAGAGCAGTGGTCATCAACCCTGTCCTCAGGGCCCACCAACAGGCCAGGTTTTATGTATTATCTTGGGGAGATGCAGACTAGAATACTGCAATCACTGAGCAGCAAACCTGTGATGTATTTCAGTTATCTTGCAAACCTGGCCTGTTAGTGGGCCCTGAGGACAGGGTTGATGACCACTGTAGTAGAGGACACATTTCTATCTCCAGATCACATTCTTCCAACATTCACCCACCTGGACTATTGTCAGTGACCCCCTTGATCAGCACGAGGTTTTGGGGACGCTGAAGGGCAAACTCACAATACCGAAGCTCCAAGATGCTCTGGCGGGTGTACGTCTTCCTATCTAACGACACAAAGACAAATCATAGATATGAGTCTCCCTGTTGGGTCGTAGGTGGGAGAGGGTAAGGATGAGTGATCCCACCTTCAACCTTTGGTGGAATCGTCGCTGCGTACCGACAGCGGTCATTGACCCCCAGAATGTCCGGCAACAGAGGGAAAGGCAAAACCCGGGACTGTGGAACTCCCCAGTACTGATCCTGACCGGACACCTAGGAGAAAAGGCAATGGTCAGATGGAATAGAAAAAATGGCCAATTTCCTTATGCTGTACCAACCCCTACCTTCCATGCTGGTAGACTGCGATAGTTCAGAACGCCATTGTGCAGCAGCTGGTAAAGGGGAGAACTGGGTGTTGCGTTTAAATCTCCACACAGGATGATTGGGCATCGCTGACCTTCAGGGGTGTGGGATAACTTATCCACCTCTGCCAGGAGGAGTGCCAACTGTGCCAGCTTAATGTCCCCTCGGCAGGGGTTGTAGAGGAGGTGTGTGTTGGCTACGCACAGGTTGGGGGTGTTCAGCCCATCTGGGGCCTCCTCAGACAGCACTGGCCGCAGCAACAGCACCAGTCCCACATTGTCACGATTCAGGACACCAACAGCCGGCCGGAAAAACTCCACATGACTTTCCAGGAGCAGAGTGAAGCGCTGAGTCTTGAAGCAAGTAGCGCAACCATCTGTCTTCCGACCCGTCCTCCGCTTGTAGTGACAGCTATACCCTACAGAGAAACAGAGAGGTCAGCACACAGCACCCCCTTCTGGTGGCTGCAAAGACGTAAAAAAAAGTGCAAAGAGGAGCATTACCCAGAGCACTAAGGCTGGGCTGGATCTGATCCTTGTAATGATTTTCCTGAACCTCTTGGAGACACAGAATCTGTGAGAGATCAAACATATCGTATATTATATATTCTGACATAATCTGCTGTGCTGTACAGAGAACACTGAGCCAGTCACCTCAGTCTCTGCACCAGAGGAGCTTACACTTTACAGTCCCTCCTGAATCACACACACTATTATTATACATTTACATACACACAAAGGCAGTATATGGCAACTGAACGACGGGTATTGCATGGGCTAGACAGATAGGACATGGGAGTAATGGGTATGGCACAGGAGGTACAGGTATTTTACAAGCAGTATGGGTGTGAGATGGGTAAACACAGGTAGTACAGGTATGGAACAGGGGGTAAAGGTATAGCACAGGTGATATAGATATAACAGAGGGTGGGTATGACATAGGCAGTACAGATATGGCATAGATGATATGGATATAGCAATGAGGGGGTGGGTATGACACAGGCAGTACAGGTATGGCATAGGTGATATGGATATAACAAAGAGGGGGTGGGTATGACACAGGCAGTAAAGGTATAGCACAGATATGGCATAGGTGATATAACAATGAGAGGGTGGGTATGACACAAGCAGTACAGGTATAGCACAGGCAGTACAGGTATAGCACAGATATGGCATAGGTGATATGGATATAACAAAGAAGAGGTGGGTATGACACAGGCGGTATGGGGACAGGGGGATATGGGCATGATACTGGGGGTGCAGGTTTGACATAGGGTCCAATATAAATATAAAATAAGCACATCTACGACAATTTAGATGCACCAAATAATCTAAAGTGATTGTAAAGGCTTAAATAGTTTATAAAATAACAAACATGTAATACTTACCTTCTCTGTGCAATTGAATTGCACAGAGCGATCTAGAACCTCCTCTTCTGGGGGTCCCCCGTTTGCACTCTAGGCTCCTTCTCCTCTTTGTGTGCAACCGTAGCAAGTTGCTTGCTATGGGGTTGCACATGCAGGCTCACTTTCAAGCCAGGCTGTGTGTATCCAAAGACACACACAGCATGGCTCAGCCCTACTCTTTGCTCACAGGATTTTATTGGTAACAGCTGAAGCCGATGGCTCCGGCTGCCTCAGCAAAGCCTTTGAGAAAGGGGGGAAAACCACTACAGACAGGCACAGCTCTGGATCGAGTGAGGACTTAGGGAAGTATTTAGGGGGGTGAGAGGGCGATACAAATACTGAGACTTTTTTTTTTTTTTTTACCTCCATGCAGGGAATACATTAAGGTAAAAAAAAAGTCTTGGCTTTACAACCACTTTAGGTACAAAAGTAGTCAGGGATAAAAATAAAATATACAAACTATAATATGTGTACATCATAACAGGGAAGCATGAGATACAAAACAGCAGAAAACAACATATCAGATACAAGGTACAGTCATAAAAATGACAGCCCAAAAAACTCCAAAATGTTGGATGTTTGGGCTGCAATTTGTTCACACTGTCTAACTTCCTTTTGGCTCATCATCTTTGATTTGCCTTATTACTGTTTTCTGTATCTGAAACATTATTTTCTGTCATTTATCTATTTTTTTCACTGTTACTATATATACAGATGATACTTTGTGTATCGTGTTTATTATCCCTTTGTTATTATGCACTGCATGTAATATATATCGTGGTCATCTGGGTTTGGTGGGGTGACCCCATAAAGTCTGTTTAAGCACCCCTGTGTTCTTTCTTATACTCTACATTCACTTGGGAATAGGTGTGCAAGACACAATCTCTATTCATTGGTGTGTGACACGGGGGGGGCACAGGAAGTACAGGTATGACATAGGCAGTACAGATATGACACATGAGGTGCAGGTAAGATCCAAAAAGGTATAGGGTATGACACAGGAGGTACAGGTATAGCACAGGCAGTACAGATATGGCACAGAAGGTACAGGTACAGCACAGGAGGTGACTCACATCGGCCTCCCAGTGCTGCAGCTCCTGGAGCAAGTTGGGCCAGCGGTAGTCCCAGTGCAGGATGGAGGGGGGGCAGTGCTGGTACAGGTGGGGGTTCTGCTCGATCAGGTCCTGAGACAGAATATTGTAGGACAGGATGGTGAAATCAAACTGCTTCTCACCCAGTTCAACCAAATCCGGATTGTACAAATCCTGCCAATCCCTCCACAGGACCTCTGCCGGGACAGAAGAGAGCACAGCGCTGACTGAGCAATACAGGGAAGTGTGTCAGTGAGTGCGTCAGTGTGTATAGCAATGTGTCAGTGTATATTGCAGAGTGTCAGTATGTTTATTTGGTAGTGTATATGGCAGTGTGCATGTCAAAGTAAAGGGCAGTGTGTTGCACAGTATACATGTCAGTTTGTACTCACCGTGGTAGACGATGGGCTGTGGAAGGGTCTGCTCTATGTCCCCCATCTGCCATTTCTTTTCCTGCTCTCCATCGCCATCTTTCTTGTCTTGGCTAAGTTTCAAGTCCACCACAGCCGGGTCTTCTTCCCAGGATCTCCCCACTTGGGGTGTCTTCTCCTCCCTCAGTATCGGGGTCTCCGTGGTTCTCTCTACACTCTCCATGTTAGCAGAGCGCCATCATCTGTCCTGTGTGGGAGTAGTATTGCCTTCATTATATTCTACAGAAGAAGAACCCCTCCCCTCGCCTCCCGGACATGTGTGATCCCAAACATCAATGCTATATTGATACACAAGCATCTGGCATACTGACTATTGGGGTATTGGGGCCCTTGATGTACACACAAGGACATCAGGGCCCCCCCTATAATGACACACCGAATACAGAGGCCCTTAATGTACACACAAGGACATCAGGCCCCCCTATAATGACACACCGAATACAGAGGCCCTTAATGTACACACAAGGACATCAGGCCCCCCCCCCCATACTGACTACAAGGGCCCTTGATGTACACACAATGACATCAGGGGGCCCCCCTACACTGACTACAAGGCCCCCCCCCTACACTGACTACAAGGCCCCCCCTACACTGACTACAAGGCCCCCCCCTACACTGACTACAAGGCCCCCCCCCTACACTGACTACAAGGCCCCCCCCCTACACTGACTACAAGGGCCCTTGATGTACACAATGACATCAGGTTGCCCCTATACTGACACACTAGCATCAGAGACCCACACTACACTGATAATTGACATAAGGTGCCCCTAGTATACTGACACAGTGACCCCACCGGAAGTATCTGTGTTTAGGGCATTTTGGGGTGTCTTCTCCTCCCTCAGTATCGGGGTCTCTGTGGTTCTCTCTACACCCCCAATGTTAGCAGAGCGCTATCATCTGTCCTGTGTGAGTAAAATAACTGTCATTATATTCTACAAACGAAGACCTCCCCCAGGGACGTGTGCCCCCCCCAAACATCACTGCTATACTGACAACAGTGACGGGCCCCCACTATACCGACAGCCCGCCACCGGGGGTCCTCCCTATACAAACAAACCGACAACAAGGTTCCCGCAGGAATTGTCTGTGTTTAGCGCATTGCTCGCTCCGCCCATTTTTTTGGGGTGTCTTATCCGCCTCCTACACACCCGATTATCTTCAACTCCGGTAAACTTCCGCTTATCCTCGAGTCACACCACGTGCTTCCGGTCACAACAAAAATACATGTACGTCATTTCCGGGTGAGCGGAACGTCCCCTGGTGTATGTCCTGCCCACTACGCATGCGTCTCTTCCCCTACACTAAAGTCAAAGGATACCCATCACCCTCACACTGATTTTCAGGGCCACCCTCCCCCACATTTCTCCCCAAAGACACCCATCCCCTCTCCCTAGAATTAATTTCATGGGGCACCCCCTCCCCCACACTAATCCCCCCTGATCTTACCAACTGATTTCCAGAGACAGTCACATCCTTCACTTAAACTGATTTTCAGGGACACCCCCTCCCCCAGCAGTGATCTCCAGGATGACCCCCCCCCATCCCCCACACTGATATCCCCAGGGACACCCCCTCCCCCAGCAGTGATCTCCAGGATGACCCCCCCCCCCCGCTCCACCTCACTAATCCCCGGGGACACCCCCTCCCCTAGCAGTGATGACCCCCGACACCACCCCACTGATCGCCAGGGACACCCCCAGCAATTGTCTCCAGGATGACCCCCCCATCCCCCACACTGATATCTCCAGGGACACCCCCTCCCCCAGCAGTTATCTCCGGGATAACCCCCTCTCCACCTCACTGATCCCCAGGGACGCCCCCAGCTGTGATCTCCAGGATGACCCCCCCCTCCTTCACACTGATCCCCAGGGATGACCGCCCCACTGATCCCCAGGACACCTCCCCCAGCAGCGATCTCCAGGATGACCCCCCGCTCCATCCCACTGATCCCCAGGGACACCCTCTCCCCCACACTGATCCCCAGGCACACCCCCTCCCCCAGCAGTGATTTCAAGGATGACCCCTTTTCCCCACACTGATCCCCAGGGACACCCCCTCCCCAGCACTGATCTTCAGGATGACCCCCCCTCCCCCACACTGATCCCAAGGGACATCCCCTGCCCTGCACTGATCCCCAGGGACATTCTTCTCCCTGATACACTCATCATCAGGTACCCCCTCTCCCCCCCAACTGATTTCCAGAGACACTCCACTCCCCCAAGGGTCCACCCTCTCCCTAAACTAATTTCCAGGGACACCCCTGCCCCCCAGCAGTGATCTCCTGTTTGACCTCTCTCCACCCCACTGATCCCCAGGGACACCCCCTCCCCCACACAGGTGTTCAGGGACGCCCCCTTCCCTCACACTGATCCACAGGGACACCTCCTTCCCCCACACTGGCCACCCCCTCCATTCCCATACTGATCTCCAGGGTGACCCTTTTCTTTATAGAACAAGCACTGATGTTCTGGGTCAGGTTATGGTTGGTCTGAGGGACATTCAGTGCAACATGAGGTCCGGTGGTAGTAGAGGGGCAGTTTGTACACTATGGGGATGGGATGAGCAGTTGGGGCACTATGAGGTGGGGGGGGGGGGGGCTAGAATCCTAGAAAGTTTCTGCTTCCTCCTTCCTTGATTACTGAGACAGCCTAGGAAGGTGATGGGATCAGGTAATATATTAAGTATTGGCTCTGAGCCCAGGCAGGTGGTGCGGGTTTAGGTGACATATCAAGTGTCCGCTTTAAACCAAGGCAGGGGGTGCAGGTGATGGGGGGGGGGTTTGAATGATGGAGTCAAGTGACATATCATGTACCGGTGCTTCGTAAGCTGATGTCATTTGACTGGCATCTGTCACACATTGGGAAGAAGATGGCCAAACTGTGTGAGGAGCTGCAGAGGCTGTCATTGTGTCCTGGCGGTGTGCAGAGTTGGGCAGATCCGTATGATACTGACCTGGAGCCAGAAGGTGAGTACTGAAGAGGGTCGTGAGTACTGGAGAAGGGAGGGGAGCATTGGAAAGGGGGGGAGGGGGGAGTAAAGGAGAGAGGGGGGAGTACAGGAGAGTAGGTGGTGATTCCTTGAGAGGTTGGTGAGTGCCAGTGAGGGGGCTGAGTACTAGAGAGTTTGCAGAATAGTGGAAAGGGGATGTAGCTGAGAGGGAGATGAGAACCAGACAGGTTGGTGAGTAGCGGAGAGGGAGGTGAATACTGGGAAGGACAATGAGCAGCAAAGTGAGAGATGAGTATTGGAGGAGTAAGTGAGTACTGGGTCGGGGGAGGGTACTAGAGAGGAGTGAGTCTTGAAGAGGGAGGTGAATACTGGTGGGGGGTACCAGAGAGGTTGGTGAGTAATCAAAAGGGAAGCAAGTAGCTGAGAGGGAGAGGAGTGCTGGAGAGAGGGATGAGCAGCAAAGTGAGAGATGAGTATTGGAGGAGTAAGTGAGTACTGGGTCGGGGGAGGGTACTAGAGAGGAGTGAGTCTTGAAGAGGGAGGTGAATACTGGTGGGGGGTACCAGAGAGGTTGGTGAGTAATCAAAAGGGAAGCAAGTAGCTGAGAGGGAGAGGAGTGCTGGAGAGAGGGATGAGCAGCAAAGTGAGAGATGAGTATTGGAGGAGTAAGTGAGTACTGGGTCGGGGGAGGGTACTAGAGAGGAGTGAGTCTTGAAGAGGGAGGTGAATACTGGTGGGGGGTACCAGAGAGGTTGGTGAGTAATCAAAAGGGAAGCAAGTAGCTGAGAGGGAGAGGAGTACTGGAGAGAGGGATGAGCAGCAAAGTGAGAGATGAGTATTGGAGGAGTGAGTACTGGGTGGGGGAGAGAGTATTAGAGAGGTGTGAGTCTTAAAGAGGGAGGTGAATACTGGAGGGGGGTACCTGAGACATGGGTGAGTACATGAGAGGTTGTTGAGTAATGGAAAGGGTAGCAAGTAGCTGAGAGGGAGATGAGTACTGGAGAGGAGGGTGAGTAAGCGAGAGGGAGGTGAATACTGGAGAGGGGGATGAGCAGCAAACTGAGAGATGAGTATTGGAGTAAGGATGGGCTCAGGCATGTTTGCAGCTCCACATGCCCGAGCCCGCCAGGAAGCTTACACTGCGCAGTGCTAATCACAGGCAGTAAGACATGTCCCGATCCGCAGCTGCAGAGATCTGGAAATGTCTCACTGCCTGTGATTAGCGCTGAGCAGTGTAGGCTTCCTGGCGGGCTCGGGCATGTGGAGCAGCAAACACGCCTGAACCCATCCTTATATTGGAGGAGTAAGTGAGTACTGGGTGGGGGGGAGAGTACTAGAGAGGAGTAAGTCCTGAAGAGGGAGGTGAATACTGGTGGGGGGTACTGGAGAGGTTGGTGAGTACTGGAGAAGGAAGTGAACACCAGATAGGGGGGCAAATAATAGAGAGGCGAGTACAGGAAAGGGGAATGAGTAGCAGAGAGAGGGATGAGTACCAGGGAGGGGGTGAGTAGCAGAGAGGAGGGGGAATACTGGAGAGGGTAGCGTTGTGGAGAGGGTGGTGAGTAGTGGGGAGGAGGGTGAGTATGAGAGATGCCTCCTTCTGCCATGATTGTGTTTGGTAAGGTATATGTACACATACTGTATATGTCTGCTCACTATGGTAGTGGTGTCCACACATGGCCAATCTGCTCTTAACTGCCTGTCTATGGGACATTGTATGTGATTGGTTAAAGATTTGTAAATGGCCATTTTACTACATTTCTAGCTTTCACCTTCTTGTTCAGAATTAGAGCAGAGCTCTCCGGAAGACCCCCAAATAAACGTGTACCTACAGGCATGCCAGAAGGCAGGTGTCGTGCCCGTCTCATATTACCTTCGCCATATGAATGATAAATGTCTGACGCTCAACCACCATGGACTGGGGCCCCGGGAGCTGGTGCATTAGCCAAGTCATTGATGGTAAGTGTGACCTCACTGAATGCAGGAAATCATATGATGAGGGACATATTCATAAGATGAGGAGAAGCAAATGGTTTTAGCAGCTAATCCCAAAGCCGTGTATTCCATGGTGGCTTCTTCCTGTCTGTGCAGAATGATGATTGTGGCCCCTGTAGGAATCGCATAAAGGGCCCCTCTTACACTTTGTTCTTGCCTGTGCAGAGGGATTTTTGGGTCCCCTGTAGGACATAACATGCAGGGCCCCTCTTACAGCTCCTCTCCTGTCTTGCAGTTGAATAGCAGCATCACCCACCTGAGCCTAGAGGACAATGCCATCGGGGCTGAGGGGTTGGCGAAATTGGTGAAGGGGCTGAGAGGGAGCTGCAATATCCAGGAGCTGGTAAGTTTGTATTCGTATTCGCTGGTGATAAACATTGACTCTGACACCATGCCCCTCCATTCCAGAATCTCTCTAACAACAGCCTGAGCGAGGTTGGCTCTGAGCTGGTCTGCAAGATGATACTGGAAAACGCGTCTCTGCTCCGTATCCAGCTGGCACGTAAGTTACACCGGAAACTCAAAACCGTTGCTGTGTCAACATACATTTCATCACTTTTATCATTACATGTATGAAACAAAAGGCTAAGAGCTCTACAGTACCAGTAATGACAACATAATACTGCACTATTCATTGGTAATGTACCATATTTTGTCATTACTGATAGAGCTCTTAGCTTTTACCCATGTTTTATAGATTGAATAAAACGTTTATAGGATTTTTCGCTACGTTATTGTGGGTGTTTGCCTATATAAGCCTTTAGAGCATGGGCGATCAACCTGTGGCCCTCCAGCTGTTGCGGAACTACAAGTCCCATCATGTCTCTGCCTTTGAGAGTCATGCATGTTTAACTGACAGCCTTGCAGTGCCTCATGGGACTTGTATTTCCGCAACAGCTGGAAGGCCACAACACCCATGCTTTAGAGCAATTTTCTGGTATACAGTACATCTTAAATCCCTTCTGTGGGGAATGGCAGTGATGTTGTTCTGGGGGTCCCATACATGACAGAACCCACTAAACACTAAAAAGTGTCCTAGAGATGGTGGGGGAAAATTATGGATCGTAGTCAGGGTAGGTTATAGAAAGTGGCCTGGGACAGTTATAGACCAGCCATTATTAACCAGGGTTCTGTGGAACCCCTCAGTTCCTCAAGAGGTTGCTAGGGGTTTATTGAACTGTTGCTAATTGACCTCCCATCTGATGGTGTCTACATAGTTCCAGTTCCAACACTACTTGGCAGAGCTATCAGCATGACTGCAGAGGTGGCGATCTGACTACCACTGTAAGGGGAAACATTTTTCCGACTGATTTTCAGTGTAAGGGGCATTTTCCCATTGCCTCCAATGGACTAGTTTTAGCAGGGCTTCCCGGAAACCTAAATATTATTTCCAGGGTTCCTATGGGGTAAAATGGTTGAGAAAGAGACCATTATAGACCATGGTTGGAGGTTATAGAAGCGTGGTCTGGGGAGGTTATAGAGAGAGTGGTAGGGGGAGGTTATAGACAGCGGTCAGAGGATGTTATAGAAGGATGGTCAGGATAGATGGCAATCAAAGAGGTTAAAGGCTGTGGTCAGGGGGAGGCTGTAGATGGCAGTCAGGGTAGGTTATAGACATCAATGTGAAGCAAAGATGAGCATCACTGGGTTTAGGTTTTTTATAAACCCAACTGAATAATGTAGGTGAGAATATCAGGGTGTGATATAAAGATCTTGTCCATGGACATCTCGGTCAGGTCAGATTTACGACAGTGGATCCCCACCTCATTCCAGTACAGAGAACCTTCTAGGCAACACGTGACATTGCACATTCCTCTGGGAGGATTTGGCACTTCCTTTATATGTTGGCTGTTTAGCTGCAGAAAAATCTCTACAATATATGTGGAATTTAGCAGGCTGATGGAGTAATCATGACGTGTCTGAGCACACAACTGTTCAGGGTGGAGCTGGTCTTTGGGGGTTTTCTGGGATCCGTTCTTTCTTCAGCCAGCATAAAAAGGAACTGGGAAGAAAGATTTGTACTGGGATGAATTGGGAAGCGGGTGCTTACTCCACGTCTGACGTAAGGAAAAGTCACATGTAACCCATTTAGGGCAGACAACGTTGCATAATAAGAACAAAACTGATCATTTTATGACAAAAATTCAGAGCAAATCTTACCTGTCATGTCTTCCAGTGAGGCCTAATCCTGACGTGGAACTGCAGGTAGCAGCAGCTGGGGGTCCCAACAGAGCTCCTCCCCCTCGTCTCCCTGCCGAGTGCCTATATCAGTCTGTGCAGAATGAAGCTGCACATGCCTAAATGCAAATGTGCTCCAGGTAAACATATGCAGTGAGTGGCCACAGGTGCACAGACTCTCAGGGAGCCCCTTCTCCTCTCCAGGCATACAAGCACACGGGACACACTCCGCTATTTGCTTGTAGCTATTTGCTGAACGGTGACAAGCTACATCGGTACCAGATTGGTCAGACATTATTCTTTCTCTTATTAAACGTGTCACTTCGACCGGGGGAAAGTCTCCTCTTTTGTGCCGCCATCTTCAAAAATCCTGTTCATGTGCAGATGTGCCACAGGCCTGACATGGCAAAGAACTGTAGTATGTCTGCACCTGTACTTTGTATTCTTGCGCCTGCACATACATGCTACTAGTATGTGGGTCCTTGTGGAGCCCTGCATCACATGTGCAGGAATACTCTGCACATACACAGACTTGCTGCAGGTATATGCCAGTTCCCAAATACCCGCCAGAAAACCAGTCAGGTCTGCACATGTGCGGATTCTCACGAGACATTAGCACCCATGAGCAAAGCTTTGCCGTCTGAGACATGTTGTGGACATCCCAGAAGGAAGCGTGGGGTCCCCATGTAATTCTCGCCTAGGCGAGGTAGCAGCACAAAAATGGTACAGAATGTTTCCAAAAATTAGAAAACATTTTTCAGTTCTGTAAATGGAAAGGTGGAGGAACCAGGAGACACAAAGTTAGTTAAATGAGTTAAGACCCACTTTAACATTACGACATGGGGCGTCAAACTCAATTTAATCACGGGCCGCATCAGCATCATGGTCGCCCTCAAAGGGCCAGTTATATCTGTAAGACTAGATATCAAGAGCCCCCCCCCCCCCCCCCCACCACCACCATCACTATCAGAAGTCAAGAGTTCCCCACCCTTCCTTACATTACAGTTCACCCCTCTTACTATGTGCTGCTGCCGGAAGAAGCTGGGAGCGGAGATAGGAAGCAGAAAGTGTAAAGTCTTGAGGAGGATCAGAGGAGGGCTGTAGTCAGCTGCCTAAGTCTGCTGAACGCTAAGACCAGGGGGGGCGGAGATGGGGGTGCAGCGGCTGCACCGAGAGGTGCAGGATCTGTAGGAGGAGTTCTATCCTCCTTTCTGCTGCCGATTGCTGAGATGGGGGGTGGCAGAGACGAGCCTCTCTCCATGGCTGCACAGAGAAGCCAAGGATCTGGCAAGGGAGTTCTGTCCTTTTCTCTGCTGCCGACCGCTGAGACAAGGTGGGGGCAGAGACGAGGGGGTGCCACATTTGCAAAAAAGGTGTGAGGGCCACATGAAATGGCCTGGCAGGCCAGATTTGGCCCAAAGGCCTTGTATTTGACACATGTGCTTTTACAAGATATGACAGTATGATTAAGCCCATTAGATGAAGCACATCAGGGGACAAAGCTACATCTGGCAAGGAAGAGAATGTCTGTCTGATTGGTACTATTAAAGCTTGTTGCAGTTCAGTAAAAAAAAAAAAGAAAACTGTAGAGTGTTGTTTATATGTTTTATAGGCTGCACATGCTTGTTCTCTCCATTGATCAGTACATAGATCATACTTGTTGCCATTGTTCATCTTCTTTTCCAGACAACGGATTCAATGATCAGTCTGCTAGACATTTTGCAGAAGCTCTGTCGGTAAGTGACCATCATAAGGCGTATTCTGATTCTGAGCAGTGTACAGAGGTGGCATTCTATTGTGAGCAGAGAAGACACAGGAGACTGATGAAGAGCTAGGAGGTTATGGGGACAGAGGTGGCACTGGTGGTGATGGGGGTCATAGCATTCCCAGTATGCAGCAGACTCTTCAGTGGCCTCCTTTTGCAGAAATGACCGGCTGCTGGAATGCAATGGACAGTTCTTATTTAGGGTAGCCTGGTAATTAAGGGTCCATGGTGCCTCAGTTCTCAATTCTTGAATTGTGTGACTTTTGCTAAGAGGCAGAGGTTGCTTCTCCTGTCCTTTTATCATATTTTAAGCTCTAACAAGCAGGGCCCTCTGATTCCTCCTGTATTGTATTGTATTGTAACTGTACTGTCTGCCCTGTTGTAAAGTGCAAACTGTGCTCATATACAGTATATTGAAGTGACATTTGTGCTCTGCCATACTGTGCACACTATTGGGATCTTCTCTCCTCTTGGTGGATCCTTTGTTAGACACATTTCCTCCATGTGCGTTTTGCTGCCTGCGGGTGATGAGTTCTGTCTGCCTTCCAACAGGCCAATTTCCGGGTGACAGTCCTGGATCTCAGCCACAATGAGTTCTGTGAGAAAGGAGGAGAGTCTCTGGGTCAGATGCTGGGTGAGTGATGGACATTGTTCAGTACAGGGAGAGATGCCGTCATATGCTGGGGACCCTCATCGTTCCTGTCTCTATTTTCTGTCCCTTCGCAGCTGCCAATGAGGGTCTCCAGGAGCTGAATCTGAGCTGGAATCACATTCGTATGAAGGGAGCCATTGCCTTGAGCGCTGGCCTACGGGTACCCCCTATATTTGTACACACTAACTTCAGCTACCCTTAGCAACTAGATTTCACCTTTAATCAGTTTAGAGAGAGTGGAACTACCAGAGATAATTTCTGGTTGGTTGCAGTAGGTTTCTGCACTGTTTATATTAATCTTTGCTGAATGAGATGACCCAACTGTTATCAGCACTTCCTCTCCCTCTGGCACAGGTGAATGGGATGCTGAAGGTGCTGAATTTATCATATAATGGTTTCGGCAATGAAGGTGCTCTGGCACTGGGAGAATCCCTGAGAGTCAACAGTTCCCTTCTTCACCTTGATATCAGCTGCAACCGGATCAGCAATGAGGGAGTCCAGCTCTTCTGCAAAGGCTTGGAGTACAATGAGAGCCTGCGTGTTCTCCAGGTAAGATCAGTAATAGAGAGGAAACCTACAATCCCACATTGTAGGGGCCTGGTGGGGGGGGGCACAGAAAGTACTGTATTTCACATGATGTCTACCATCCGGATCAGAACAAACCAAAGAACCAGGTATGGACAGCATCAAAAGTACAGTGGAGCTCAGAGCGGGCAGCATCAGAAGGAGATCTGAGCACTGGCCAGGCAGCATGGGGAAATAACTGAGTTAGAAGCGGGGGATAGCTCTGAAGGCATAGCACTAAGTACAGACAGTACATTGGAATAACTGAACTCTGGACAGACAGTACATTGGAATAACTGAGCTCAGGGCAAGCAGCACAGATAAATAACTAAGATCAGGAAAGGCAGCACCAGCTATGGGCAGACGATGCCAAATGTATGACGCTCAGGACAGCAAGAGCTGAGCTCAGGACAAGAAACAACAAAGGAATAGATATCTTAAAAACAGGCAGCAAAAGAGGTATAGCTGTGTTATGGGCTGACAATCTCAAAGGTATACTATTTAGGACGCACAGCACAGAGAAATAGCTGAGCTCAGGCAAGCAGCAGAGGAAAAGCTGAGCTCAGGACAGGCATCAACAGAGGAATAGCTGACTTCAGGATAGGCAGCACAGAGCAAAAGCTAAGCACCAGACAGGAAGCGTCGGAGGAATAGCTGAGCCTTGGGCAGACAATGCCAAAGGTATAGTACTCTATACTAGAGAACATGCAACACCAAGGGAACTGCTGAGCTTCAGACAGGAAGTAGTGTAGGATTATCTAAAGTCAGGACCGACAGGAACAGCTGAGCTTATGAAAAGTAGCACCAGAGGAATACCTGAGTTATGGGCAGACAATGTCAGATGTATAGTACCCAGGACAGGTGGCCCAGAGGAACAGCTTTGCACAGGAAAGGTAGCACAGAGCAATAGCTGAGCTCAGGACCAGCAACAACAGAGGCATCAGCACGAGAAATATTAAAGAAATGGATTCTGGACAGCCGCACTCCGATAAAAGCCTTTATTGTAATGAATAGTCAACATTCATGTAACAAAAGAAGCAGGACAAACATCTGACGTGTTTCACAACATCATGGTTGCTTAATCATTATGCAGACAATGCCAAAGATATAGTACTCAGGACAGGCAGCACAGGAAAAAAACTGAGCTCAGGACAAGTGGCAGCAGTAGACAGGCTGGGCTTAGGATAGTCAGCAAAGGGGAACAGCTGTGCTCAGAAGAGGCAACACAAGAGGAATATCTGAACTCAGAACACTCGGCATTAGAGGAATAGCTGAGTTATGAGCAGGCAATGCCAAATGTATAGTGCTCAGGACAGGCAGCAGTAGAGGAATAGCTGAGCTCAGGATAGGCAGCAGTAGAGGAATAGCTGAGCTCAGGATAGGCAGCAGTAGAGGAATAGCTGAGCTCAGGATAGGCAGCAGTAGAGGAATAGCTGAGCTCAGGATAGGCAGCAGTAGAGGAATAGCTGAGCTCAGGATAGGTAGCAGTAGAGGAATAGCTGAGCTCAGGATAGGCAGCAGCAGAGCAATATATATGTTCAGGAACGGCTGCAACAGTGGAATAGTTGCACTCATGACAGGCAGCACAGAAGAATAGCTTAGTTATGGGCAAATAACGCCAAAAGTATAGTGTTCAGGACAGAAAGAACAGAGGAATAGCTGAGCTCAGGACAGACAGCGCAAAGGAATAAGTGAGGGCAGCAATTGAAGGTAGGTCCGAATTTGGAACAGGCTGGCAGAAAGAAAAATAAATGAACACAGTCAGAGTCTTCCTTTCATCATTCATACCATGGAAAAAATGATAGCTGCAATGTGATTGGTTATTCTGGACTCTTTTCAGACTCAATATGAGTTATGGACAGATCATACATTAAGCTATACGCTTACCATTAAATCTGACTGTGCCCAGTATATTGGCCACATTCTAAGATGGTAACAGATGACAGGTGATGAAAGCTACAACAGATCCTGAACTATCAGGCCTTTGTTCTCTGTAGCTGATTTTCCTACAGCCATTCTCTATTTGTGTGCCGGAGTTCCCAGGTATGCTGCCCCTCCATCGTGCTCTTCTGCTGCCATTTAAATTAAATCCCACCACCCATTTATTGCAGCTCGCCAGGAACCCGCTGACAGTAGAGGGTGCCATCGTTTTGCTGAATTCTATCACCAGGAAGCCAGAAAACAGACTAGAGGACTTGGACATCTCTGTGAGTTACCAGTGTGAGGATGGATGACTGCATTGTGCAATTTAGGATTTCATAAATGATCATATAAACAAATAATATTATTGGTCACTGTCACTCATTATATATATATCGTATATATTATAAATAAAGAAACAGAACCCCCTAAACAAATGGTCTCTTCATTACCATAACAGAACAGTGAAGCACCTTGGACTTTGCACCAGCGTTGTTCTGGGGACCAAATGGCCACATGAAGCCACCTCTACACGTGGAACAATATTACCCTAACAGTCCTCTCCCCTCTTTACAGAACGTTCTGGTCAATCCGCAGTTTCTCTCCCTCCTGGAAGCGGCATCCAGCTCTCGGCCTGGACTGCGGGTTCTGTTTGCTGGAAAACAAGGATTTATCGCACAGAAACGCCAAACTCGTCCCGATCCTATGAAGGTCATCCAGGTGATGATGCCTTTTATGTCATTTATGTATAGAGCACTCAGCATATGCAGGTAATCCACGTCTTTCCGCTCTGTATGTGTCTTGATGGCTTTTCTGTGTTAGAGACGTCATCATTAGGCAAGGCTAAGGCAGGCCATAGATGGTGCAAATTGTTTTCCATCGGCCACGGGTTGCAGGAAAGAAATTGGTACATTTCCCCATCAACACAGACAGTGCTGACAGGGGAATCCCTCCTGCCAAACTATTGTTTGCTCCCGGCAGGTGGGGGAACCCGCCCCAACCAGGAGAAGACCGCAATTATTGCTAGCGGCTGTAATCGCAAGTGAATCCGGCAGGCTGGTTGTAACCAAGTCGATCGATCGATAAACTTAGTACATTCAGTCTGCCCACACACGACTCAAACAGATTTGAACTGTCTATGGCCAGCCTAAGCGCTAACTGTATTGCCTGTCTCCAATAACAGTGGAAAAACTCTGAAGGAAATTTTATCAAAACCAGAGCAGACAGAATCTGGATCAGCTGTGAATGGCAACCAACCAATTTCTATTCTCAGCTTGTTCAGTTAAATCTTTGAAAATGAAAGATATAAACTGATTGCCTGCTCCAATGCTGATAAATTGCCCCGATGTTCTGATCTGGTTATCTAGCATTTGGTTATTTACCCCTGCAGGACTTTCTAGATGAACGCAAATTGCGCCTGCTGGACTTCTTCAAGAACATGGACAAAGATGGCAGCATGAGTGTCCCAGTCAGTGACTTTTGTCGGTTTATTGTGGTGAGTATCCACAGACTGTATACAGCTGTCCATGGGCCATCAACACACAACCTAGCCTTTCTTTGTCATTTGTCTAGGTGTTTGGTGGCCATTCATATAAAGCCATGTCGTATTTATTAATACCGAGAATGTGCAGAATCCCTGCGTGGAAGGTGTTGGATGCAGTTTTCTGTAAAGTGTTTTCACATCTCAATCATAGGATGATCACCTGTAACTTGTATGTAACACCGCCTTGCCCATGTTCCCCTTATATATAACCCTCTGTGAGCTCTGACTATCTCCTTTCCTCAGCTGTCCGGTCTCCCCCTGGATTCTGCTGAGATAGACTGTCTGGTGCAAAGGTTGGACAAACACCAGACTGGAACCATTGACTACAGGTGAGAGGATTGGATAGGCCCTCCTACAATAATCTGCTCATTCTTCTCTATTCTGTCTGCCTATCTCCTTGTCCATACACTCCATTGTAGCCAAGTCATGATACCCAGATTCAGAAGATATCTTCTGTGTCCAGTGTAGACACCAGTGTTCCACTTTGGCCTATACAAGGAAAGCTTTGTGGTTGAATACGATGGAGTAATCTTTCTGAAGGAGGGTTGTAGATTTGGAGGCTACAGCAGTTCTTCCAGACGTTATCCCTTGTGGGTGATGGCCCTCTATATCCACTTAAGGAACGGGCCTTTTCTGGCACCTTTTGTTTACGAGTAACAAAATCTGTATTTTTTTGTTTGAAAATTACGTAGAACACCAAAACATGATATATATATTTTTTTTTTTTAAGCAGAGACCCTTTAAAATAAAATGCCGATCATTGCATTTTTTATGTTACATAGTATTTGCACAGCAGTTTTTCAAACGCAGTTGTTTTGGAAAGAAAAATACACTTTATTGAATTTGAGTGCAAAAAAACACGACGTATAACCCATTTTTTTTTGTAAAAAGATGATGTTACGATGAGTAACTAGCATGTCCTAACATGTCACGCTTTAAAATTGCACACACTTATGGAATGGCAACAAACTACTGTACGATACCTAAAAATCTCCATAGGCGACACTTTACAATTTTTTACAGGTTACCAATTTAAGTCACAGAGGAGGTCTAGCTCTATAATTATTGCTCTCGCTTCAGTGTTTGCAGCGATACCGCACATGTGTGGTGTGAACACTGTTTACATATGCATGGGCGACTTATGTATGTGCTCGCTTCTGCACGTGAATACATAGGGATGGGGGTGCTTTTTTTTACTTGCTTTTGTCCCTTTAATTTTTTTTTTTAATCGCTTTTCTTTCTATTACAAGGAATGTAAACATCCCTTGTAATAAAAGTAAGGGATGACAGGTCCTCTTTATGGAGAGATCTGGGGTCTATAAGACCCCAAATCTCTTCTCTACCTTTTATAGCAAAAAATCTTTCTTCTGCCCTAGACCGTAAGTGACGTTATGAGGTTGTTCTGGTCCTCCTAGATCAGTGGTTCTCAACTCCAGTCCTCAGGACCCACCAACAGGCCAGATTTTAAGTATTGCCTTGGGGAGATGCAGACTAGAATACTGCAATCACTGAGCAGCAAATGATATCACCTGTGATGTATTTCAGTTATCTTGCAAACCTGGCCTGTTAGTGGGTCCTGAGGACCGGAGTTGAGAACCACTGTCCTAGATCATAGAGGTGATCAAAGACCATCTGGTCTCTGTTCACCTCTATGGCCAGCTGCACAAACCGTCGGATTGTTTCCTGGGGTTCAGCTTCAGCCATAACCCCGGTAAACAAACTTGCAAGCAACAACGTGTATGTACATATTGCAATCGGCAAGTGGATATAGCAGATGGGTTTGGAGGTTTTCTCATAATTCTGGAAGTACAAAGTGGTACAAAATACTGTAGGAGAAGGTCACACTGTGAGAGTCCTTTGTATGGTCTACTTGTCTTCTTCTAGAAGTCCTCTTCTGTTCTCGCTGCCCCACACCCGTTTTTTTTGTGTTTGTTTTTTTTTAACCCATTTTCTTGTTTTATGACCCCTGATTGTTAGGAATCTGGTGGACTCTCGAAAGAAGATGGTGAGGGATCAACGAAAGCAGCAGCAGCGTAGAGCAAGAAAAGAACGTCTAGAGAAGCAGCGGAGCAAGAGAGCTCTGAAGTCGTTTCACAATGCAGTGAGAGCACTAACTCCACCCCCAGCGTCCAGGGAGGCCGCGGGGAGCAATCGCAGTTCTGCTCACTTCTCTGGTTCTTCGCTGAGTTCTTGGTACCAGGAAATAGAAAACAGAGATGAAGCCAATTCTCCACAGATGCAGAACGGAGCTTCAGAAACCTTGGAGGCTGACTGCTTTTACAGTTCACAGGGAAGTCTGGGCTCTCCGTGTGTCTCCGAGCCTCAAACACCCAAAAGAAGCTCCTCCCCTTGTTTGAGCGACCCTGGAAACTAAAAGCAGCAGCCATGAAGTCATAGGCAACCTTATACCTCATCCTTTGTTTACATTTGTGCTCTGTAAATGTTCCTTTCCAGTTGTCCTCCATTTTCACCTCCAGGACTCCTCTTGTGCTGCACCTTGTGTCCAGCTCCCTCATAGAACCCTGCCTGAAAACTCATTTCCACTGGGAGGCCTATTGTATTTATGACAAGGGAATACGATAGACCCATAGTAAACCTTTTATAAAAAGTGGGTTTGTTTACTTTATAGGATGTTGAAGACAAGAAATGCAGCATTGCAGTACATTATTGCCTATGATATACATGTAAGTTATATAGAATATCCTCCAGTGTACTGGCCAGGTATTGAAGATAAATAATCATTCAAGTAGGTTTTAAAGTTCTTTAACCCCTTCACGCCTAAGAGTAAAACAAATCTTAATGCCTAAGCACAATTTTGCAACTTTAACATTTGTTGGTAAAACCATACATTTCACCACAACTACCAGGTGGATTATACCATGTTTTTTTCAGGACAAATTGGGCTTTCATTTGGTGGTAAATAGTAATGGATAACTCCTGATTTTTTTTTGTATTTATTATCAAAGCAAAACTGGCCCAAAATAGTAAAAAATATATATATTTTTTACAATCTAGCTGTATATTTGTTGTTACTACCATAACCTTCCATCGAAGAACAACTGATACCACGTATGTGTATGTTATTTGTTGTTTGTACCCTTAGTACAGCCCAGAAACAATAGTGCACATTTTGCTTTTTTTGGGTTTTGTCCTACCTAAAACATACTGACAGTAACTGATACTAATTTAAAAAAAAATAAAAAATCCTGCCCAAAATATACCGACCCTGACCTTTGACCCTTACTTGACACAAACACTAATCCTGGCACTGACCTAGATCAAACCTTGATATAGGTATTTTATTTCTTTATTTTTTTATATTTATAAAAAAATATTTACACACACTTTGTATCTTTCTCTCTCCTTGCAGAGAGAGAGAGAGAAAAAAATGTTTCTCTCCCCTCTATTCACAGAGAGAGAAACAGGGGTGGGCTTCACAGTGACTGGTCACTGTGGCAGCCATATAGGTAACCCGGAATGAGGAGTTTCTGGGTCCCGATAGTTACTATGGCGCCCGGGGCTCTCCGTGAGACCCCAGTCTCTGTGCTGCGAACGAGTTGTGCGGCGCACTTCCAGCCCAAAGAGAGATATGCAAATATGCGGCCTCATGGGAAAAGGCCCAGTGCAGTGGGGCCATATATTTGTGATAGATCAGCGTTAAGGGGTTGACCAGATCTTCGTATTTGGTCATAGTGCATCAATGAAGTCATAATGGAGTCTTCAGGTGTCATTGCAGTCAGGTCTTCTTCCAGTCTGGATGGGGTTTCATCAGGAGATTGTGAGGTATCCAAGGTCCCTATCACCACCAAGAGTTGCAAATAATCCCTCAAATCAGATTTGGCCTAACATTAGTTCAGGCTTCTTAATATAATACCAATAAAGCCAAAGCATTCCCATTTGTTGAACAGATACAATTCGGAATTCCCCAAATAGTACTGCCTCCTAGTGGTATGAATGTATAGTACAGTGTACAGGGGTCTCCAAACTTTCTAAACAAAGGGCCAGTTTACTATCCCTCAGACTTTAGGGGGGTCGGACTAGAGCCAGTGGCAGGGTTCATGCCCCATCGTTGGTGTTAGTGGCAGGAATCGTGCCCCATAATTGGTGTCAATGGCAGGAATAGTGCCCCAAAATTGGTGTCAATGGCAGGAATAGTGCCCCATTGCTGGTGTCATTGGCAGGAATCATGCCCCATAAATGGTGTCAGTGGCAGAAATCATGCACCATAATTGGGGTCAGTGGCAGGAATCGTGCCCCATTGTTGGTGTCAGTGGCAGGAATCGTGCCCCATTGTTGGTGTCAGTGGCAGGAATTGTGCCCCATTGTTGGTGTCAGTGGCAGGAATTGTGCCCCATGGGCCAGATAAAGGCAAGCAGAGGGCCGCATACGGCCCCCGGGCCAAAGTTTGTAGACCACTGATCTAGGTTATAGCATGTATAGATGGGCTGTCTGTCTGACCGGCAGCTGGCTCAGCCTCTCAGTGTTCTGCTGAGAGCCTGAGCCAGCTGTTCCTGCCCTCTTTACTGCCCAGCGCTCCAGTGAGCGCTGGAGGGGCAGAGCAGAGAGCTGGCGACTGAGTCACCAGCTCTCTGTGAATTGGATTGATGCTGCAGCCATCTTGGTGAGTATTTGGCCTCATGCACACTGGAGGTTTTTACAAATACTGTTTTTGGCAGCCAGTAAACTCCCCAGCATGTTATCCTATGTGTCCATGCACACATAGGCTTTCATCAGCTTTTTTGGCAGTAGCTTCTTCTGGCTGGAAAAAAAACCCCCCAGAACTAGTGGGTTTTAAGAGGAGTTTTTCAGCTGTAAAAACGCTCCAACTCAGATAATCGGCGAACAGCTGCATTTTTAAGCTTTTATCAGAGTTTTTGAGCCATAAGCTTTTGTGGGAGTATAAGTTTTGCTAAAAAAATGCTAAAAAAAAAAAAATGCTGAAAAACAGTACTGCAAAAACAAAGTAAAACTCATTCTACAGCTACAGCTTTCTACAGCTAACGCTACTGGCGTTTTTAATAATGTCCAGTGCGCATCAGGTGTTTGTTTGTTTTTTTGTAAACCCGCACCTCTCTTTTAAGGGACTCCAAGAAAAAAAAAATATTACTGTGAATAGAAAAATCCTGTTTTCCAAAACAGCAATTTATTATCTTAATGATGATGTATTTAACCCGGCATTTGCTGTGTGCCAGAAGGAAATGTCATATGACTGTTGTAGTTTCCTCTTGTGGCCACAAGGTGTCAGTGTGAGCACAGTGTTCTGGTAGGACGATGAGTGCGTCTCATCATATGAATGAAGCTTTTGCTTCTTGTGACATCACACAGTTGTACACTTTATTGGCTGTTTTGCTGCTTTCATAACCAAACTCCAGGCAGATATAAAAAAAAAAGTTAAAAATAAAAACCCACCAGTAAATGCTGTTACGCGCTTATTAAAAAATGAAAATTCAGGTCCATTTATATCTATGCATGGCAGGAATATGTGCGTTTCTTCAGCGCACGTTATATAAATTGCTGTGCCATTCATTTTTGAATGGTACTCTGTTGCGCAACAAAGGACCATAGTGCCAGTCAGCTATGCAATAATAACGTATGTGGAAAAGGAACAGGCTAGTAAAAGGATAGAGCAGAGAGATTACTTCATCTGTCTGTTGCTGCTCCTTCACTGTCCAATCAAAGCCTGGGAGTGGGGTGGGGACTCAGCCTAATTACTTAAAGGGGACCTTCAGTCATTTTTTTAACTTCCCATCTATTAAATCTTCTGCCCTTGTTGTTGTTTTAACTTTGGATAGTAAAACATTTTTTTTCTGCCAGTAAATACCTTATAAAGCCCACTTCCTGTTTCTTGTCTGGTCATTAGCCTAGGCTTAGGACATCATGTACAACTCTCTCTCTCTCTGGTGAGCGTTTGGCAGGAAGGGAGGGGGGTGAGTCATAAGAAGGCCAATGAGAGCTGCAGAGCTGGAGATGTGCCTCTGTGTGTCTGTGTAAATCCAGGAAGCGAACAGGCAGCAGCTTCAGCTGCCCACAGTTAAAATGGATGCAGCCAGACTCAGTGGAGGGAAATTTCTGCAGCACATTTGGCACAGTACAGAATCACAGTATATCTACAATAATATGCAAAGTGGTTGGAGGGAAGCTTCAGAATGGCAAAGATGTTTTTATTACAAATTATGTGAGCAGACTGCAGTTCTTCTTTAACTGCAGTAGAGGGAAGGTCTCCAGGTTGGAGGTGCTGTGGTCGCACACTGCAGATGCCTGGAATGGGGGGTAATAACCCAGACGGGCTACACTTAGGGTGGATTAATTAAAGGACAACTTCACTAAAGGTATAGTTATTTTATAAAGGAACTACTGTGGAGGTGGTCATTGCTGAACTCTGCTTTTAAAAATACTAGTTGCCTGACTGCCATGCTGGTCCTCTGGTTTCCATAGTTGTAGACACCGACCAGGAACAAGTGTGTAGATCAGGATTCCCGTCTTTCCTCTAACACCACTTTAAGCATGCTTCTTTTGCATTAGAGACTCATGGAGTATTAAGACCAAAGACAGCCAGGCAACCAGCATTCTCAGAAGATCAAAAATGGTAGTGTTCATATTCCCCTAGGTTTACTTAAAGTGATTGTAAAGGATAAAAATATATTTATATGCAAATAACAAACATGTCATACTTACCTGTTCTGTGCAATAGTTTTGCACAGAGTAGCCCCGATCCCCCCTCTTCTCGGGTCCCCCCCCCCTCCCCTTTGCAGAGTGCCCCCAGAGTAATCCGCTTGCTGTGGGGGCACTTGTGTGTGCTCGCTCCCGAACTGGCTCTCTGCGTTCATAAGACACAGAGAGTGTGGCTCAGCCCCCCCCCCCCCCCCCCCGTTCCCGCCTCTCTGGCCCCTGCTACTGCATCTCAGCCAATCAGGAGGGAGAGCCGTGGGTCTCCTGCACATCACTGGATTGAGATCGGGCTTAAGCCCCATACACACTATTATGCCGCGTACACACGGTCGGACTTTACGGCAGACTTTGCCCGGCGGACTTTACGACGGACTTTCTGAATGAACGGACTTGCCTACACACAATCCACCAAAGTCTGTCGAATTCGTACGTGATGACGTACGACCGGACTAAAACAAGGAAGTTCATAGCCAGTAGCCAATAGCTGCCCTAACGTGGCTTTTTGTCCGTCGAACTAGCATACAGACGAGCGGACTTTTCGACCGGACTCGATTTCGACGGATTAATTTAAAACATGTTTCTAATCTAAGTCTGTCCAACTTTTGAGAAAACAAAGTCCGCTGGAGCCCATACACACGATCGAATTGTCTGATGAAATCCCGTCCGCCGGGCAAAGTCTGCCGTAAAGTCCGCTCGTGTGTACGCGGCATTAGATTTTCTGCAGATTTTTGTCCTTCATATTTGCCAAAACCATGTAGTGCAAGGGCCTGCCTGATTGCATACAAATTGAAACTCTAATGCCGCGTACACACGGTCGGACTTTTCGTCTACAAAAGTCAGACAGCCTGTCCGACAGACTTCCGGCAGACTTGCGGCGGACTTGCGGCAGACTTTCTAACGAACGGACTTGCCTACACACGACCACACAAAAGTCCGACGGATTCGTACGTGATGACGTACACTGGACTAAAACAAGGAAGTTCATAGCCAGTAGCCAATAGGTGCCCTAGCGTGGCTTTTTGTCCGTCGGACTAGCACACAGACGAGCGGATTTCGGGGTCCGTCGTAGTTACGACGTAAAGATTTGAAGCATGTTTCAAATCTAAAGTACGTCGGATTTGAGGCTAAAAAAGTACGTTGAAAGTCCGGAGAAGCCCACACACGATCGGATTACCAGCCAGCTTTAGTCCGTCAGCGTCCGTTGGACTTTTGTAGACGAAAAGTCCGACCGTGTGTACGCGGCATTAAGGTTTGACCTCATATTATAAGGTTTTGGTAAATCTAAAGACAAAAATCTGCAGAAAATCTAATAGTGTGTATGGGGTCTTAGGTAAGTGCTGAGGGGAGTGCTGCACACTGAACGTTTAACGAAGGTAAAAAAAAAAAACCTTCAGCCTATACAAGCACTTTAAAGCTAAGATTCTTTAAACGCTTGCCAACCACACAAAGCATGCGTGTGTGGCAGCAGGGTTGGCGGGCCGCAACGACCACTGACCGCACATATGCATTCGTTGGGGACCAAGGTGTCTGCGCTGAGAGTGAGCACAGTGACTGCTAGGTAACAGACAGCTACTGGTCTCTATTTATGATCAGGAGCCAATGGGACAGGCCCCTGATCATGTGACCACTGTGACATCCAGTCATGTGATTGGGAAGTCTGTCTCGGTTCGTTTAGACCCAGTTGAAGGGCTACTGGGGGAGGGGGGGGGGGAGATAGGAAGGGATTCCTCAACCCTGCACCCCCCCACCCTTTAATTTTTATATTCCCATTATACATATCTTAAATCCAGCAATCATTTCTTTGTCATGTGACACGCGTTCTTCTGCCAGTGTCAGCGGTGGGCAGTCCTTTTAAACCTGTACAGAATGAAAGAAGACTGACGTTGGACCGTAGAATGGCAAGTCTGTGCACGAGGAAGCATTTCCTTAGGCTCTAGTCACACTCGGTTGATAAGGAATTGGGGGCAAAATCGTTGCGATTTCAAATCAAATGGCTAAAACATGCGACGTGCATTTGGGTGATGTTCACACCGAGAGGCACCCCAAACACAGTGTGATTTTGGCGCAATTGTCACGGCAAAAGGTGTGAGTAAAATCCCGCCTGGCTAAGGACAAAGTTTGTTCCCGCAGATTCTTTTAGGCAACAAACAGGGAAGCCCATTCAAGTGAATAGACTGCCCTATGCGTGACACGTGTGAGAGTCGCCGAAACAAAATCATCGGCAGAAAACGGGGCTTAAAGTGATTGAAAAAGATCACCTTCTTGTAAAACAACCCATTCAACTTAACCACTTCACCTCCGGAAGATTTACCCCCTCTTCATGACCAGGCCATTTTTTGCGATACGGCACTGCGTTACTTTAACTGACAATTGTGCCGTCGTGTGACGCTGTACCCAAATAACATTGATGTCCTTTTTCCCCACAAATAGAGCTTTCTTTTGGTGGTAGTTGATCACATCTGCGGTTTTTATTTTTTGCGCTAGAAACCAAAAAAAGACCGACAATTTAAAAAAAAAAAAGAATATTTGTTACTTTCTGCTATAAAACATGCACAAAAATGTAAAAAATTAATTTCTTCATAAATTTAGGCCAATATATATTCTGCTACATATATTTGGTAAAAAAAATCCCACTAAGCGAATATTAATTGGTTTGCGCAAAAGTTATAGTGTCTACAAACTATAGTAATGGCGGTGATCAGCGATTTTTAGCAGGACTGCAACATTGCGGCGGACAAATCTGACACTAAGTGACACTTTTTGGGGACCTGTGACACCAATACAGTAATCAGTGCTAAAATGCACTGTAACTGTACTAACGACACTGGCAGGGAAGGTGTTAACATCAGGGTCAATCAAAGGGTTAAATGTGCTCCTAGGGGGGTGCTTGCTAACTGTGGGGGGAGGGGCTTTGACTGGGGAAGACAGAGATCTGTGTTCCTGCTTATCAGGAACACAAGATCTCCATCTTCCCCTCTCACAGATGTAAACAAGGCAGACCGCTGTTCTGCCTCACCTAAGAACGATTGGCGTGTCCACTGGACCCGCTGATTGGCTCCCGCTGTGTCCAATCACAGCTGGGGTGGGTCACCAGCAGCCCGCGCACACGTGCCCCAGACCCATTTACTATATCACATACATGTATGTGATTTCAAGCAGTAGAGTCCCCCTGCAGCAGTATATCTGTGTGGGGCGGTCCATAACAGGTTAAAATAGAAATGAAAGGCAAAACATTTTTGTATAGATATAAAAAAAACATTTTAGGAACCTTTTTTCCTTTTTATAAGTGATCACATTCCCTCTGTTCTCAGCTGCATAAGAGCTGGGGGGAAGAGACACTGTAGCACACTGAGCATCCCAATGAATGGCTGTGGGGGGGGGGGGTGTCAGGACAAGTTTGATCATTGGAGGAGAGCACGCTGTTTTCTCCTGCTTAGCGTGGTCAGTTAATAGGAAAGCAGAGGGACTGGCAGGAACACCAGGGATTTTACACAAAGGAAGCAATACAAAGAGAACAGGAGACTCTCCTACAAGTACATGGTACAGCAGACACATATCAGGAATAAGAAGTGTTGGGGTAACAAACACTTTAGGCCCCTTTCACACGGACGGATAGAATTCGTATATCTTGGCCACCGTGCTGCAGCTCAGTTTCAGGGTCTTGGCAATCTGCAGAGGTTGAAGGAGTGGGGTGTCAGCTTGTCAATGCTCAGACCATACACCGCACACTGCATCAAATTGGTCTGCATGGCTGTCGTTCCAGAAGGAAGCCTCTTCTAAATATGATGCACAAGAAAGTCTGTAAACAGTCAAGCATGGTGGTGGGAGTGTCATGTTCTGGGGCTGCCCGCACTGGGGAGCTACAGATCATTGAGGGTACCATGAATGCCAACATGTACTGTGACATACTGAAGCAGATCATGATCCCCTCCCTTCAGAGACTGGGCCGCAGGGCAGTATTCCAACATGATAACGATCCCAAACACACCTCCAAGATGACCACTGCCTTGCTAAAGAAGCTGAGGGTAAAGGTGATGGACTGGCCAAGCATGTCCCCAGACCTAAACCCTATTGAGCATCTGTGGGGCATCCTCAAACAGAAGGTGGAGGAGCGCAAGGTCTCTAACATCCACCAGCTCTGTGATGTCGTCATGGAGGAGTGGAAGAGGAGTCCGGTGACAACCTGTGAAGTTCTGGTGAACTCCATGCCCAAGAGGGTTAAGGCAGTGCTGGAAAATAATGGTGGCCACACAAAATATTGACACGTGGGCCTAATTTGGACATTTTTTTACTTAGGGGTGTACTCACTTTTGTTGCCAGCGGTTTAGACATTAATGGCTGTGTGTTGAGTTATTTTGAGGGGGCAGCAAATTTACACTGTTATACAAGCTGTACACTCACTACTTTACATTGTAGCAAAGTGTCATTTCTTCAGTGTTGTCACATTAAAAGATAGAATAAAATATTTACAAAAATGTGAGGGGTGTACTTACTTATGTGAGATATTGTATACATGTGAGTTAGGGACCTTAGATTGTAAGCTCTTTGAGGGCAGAACTGATGTGAATGTACAATATATATATATATATATATGTGAAGCGCTGCATAAATTGACGACACTATAAAAGTATCTGTTATGCCGCGTACACACGGTCGGACTTTTCGTCTACAAAAGTCAGACAGCCTGTCCGACAGACTTCCGACAGACTTTCGGCGGACTTTCGACGGACTTGCGGCGGACTTTCTAACGAACAGACTTGCCTACACACGATCACACAAAAGTCCATCGAATTCTTACGTGATGACGTACACCGGACTAAAATAAGGAAGTTCATAGCCAGTAGCCAATAGGTGCCCTAGCGTGGCTTTTTGTCCGTCGGACTAGCACACAGACGAGCGGATTTCGGGGTCCGTCGTAGTTACGAAGTAAAGATTTGAAGCATGTTTCAAATCTAAAGTACGTCGGATTTGAGGCTAAAAAAGTATGTTGAAAGTCCGGAGAAGCCCACACACGATCGGATTACCAGCCAGCTTTAGTCCGTCAGCGTCCGTTGGACTTTTGTAGACGAAAAGTCCGACCGTGTGTACGCGGCATTAGGGTTCTTTCACACGGACGGTCCGATCAGCTCCGCCTGTCAGTTTCTGAGGTGGACCTGATCAGACTCTCCATTCACCCCTATGGAGCGGCGGATGTCAGCGGTGACATGTCCGCTGACAGCCGCTGCTATCCGATCTGATCCTGTCTGCCAAATCGACAGATAATGACCCTATTTTCCATCCGTCTGGCGGATCGAATGAAAATGGACAGGCAGTTCGTTTTTATCTGATCTCCCCATAGAGGAGAGCGGGACTTTGACAGGTCCGTCTTAGCACAGTGAGCGGAGACGTACTCGTCATCCGCCTACTCAGCAGGGATCAATGGAGCGACCCCCCCTGAGCAAGGTGGAGTCCACCGAGTGGACCGCCCCTGTGAAAGAACCCTAATAAATCAAATTAATTACAACTTACACCTATAAGGGAACAGAAGATATGACGGTCCGGACCATTACAGCTTACATGTAAAAGGGAATAGGAATTATGAGGTTCTTTGTCATTACAGTTCACATTTAAAATGGTAGTAAACCCCGCTTGGTAATTTCTACCTACAGGTAAGTCTAATGCAGCGGACTTTCCGACCGGACTGGTCCGACGGACCGAATCCGGCGGACAATCCGACCGTGTGTGGGCTGCATCGGACTTCCGAAGGACCGTTTCGGTCGGAAATCCGACGGACTTTAGATTTGAAACCTGCTTCAAATCTTTACGTCGTAACTCCGCCTCACTCAGTTCCTAACGGAAAACCCGTTAGTCTGTATGCTGGTCGAACGGACCAGATACAACGCAAGGGCAGGGTACTACATCTCGCGCTCGCTGCAATAGGAAAAACAAATCTTCCTATTACGGCGAGCGCAAGGGGGGAGGTGACGATGTCCCTTAGGTCTGGTATGGATTTTAAGGGGAACCCCCTACGCCAAAAAAAACATCGTGGGGTCCCCTCAAAATCCAGACCAGACCCCTAACCGAGCACGCAGCCCGGCCGGTCAGGAGAGGGGGTGGGGAAGAGCGAGCCCCCCCCCGAACCGTACCAGGCCGCATGCCCTCAACATGGGTGGGTGCTTTGCCCCAAAGCACCTTGTCCCTATGTTGATGAGGACAAGGGCCTCTTCCCGACAACCCTGGCCGTTGGTTGTCGGGGTCTGCGGGCGGGGGGCTTATCGGAATCCGGGAGCCCCCTTTAATAAGGGGGCCCCCAGATCCCGGCCCCCCACCCTATGTGAATGAGTATGGGGTACATCGTACCCCTACCCATTCACCTAGGGAAAAAGTTTCAATAAAAAAAACACACTACACAGGTTTTTAAAGTAATTTATTCGACAGCTTCGGGGGTCTTCTTCCGACTTCGCCGCGCTCTCCGGCCTCTTCTCCTGGTGTCCGGTTCTTCTCCCGCTCTCCGGCCTCTTCTCCCGGTGTTCGACCTCTTCTCCCGGTGTCTGGTTCTTCTGCCGGCTCCTCCACTATCTTCTGCCGCTCTTTTGCTAGCGGTGGCCCGGACTTCTGCGTCGTCTTCTACCCTCCTCTCTTCTTCCGATGTTGACACAACGCTCTCTCCCGCTGTAATGCTGTGTGAGCGTTCCACAATGACTTATATAGGCGGTGACCCCCCCACTTATGACGCCACAGTCCTGGGTCCTGTTGGAACTGTGATGTCAAAAGGGGTGTGGCCATCGTGCTATAAAAATGCATTGATTAGTGTGTAAATGACACTGGCAGGGAAAGGGTTAGCCACTAGGGGGCGATGAAGGGGTTAAGTGTGTCCTAGGGAGTGATTCTAACTGTGGGGGGGAGGGGCTTCAACACACATGACAGCGATCACTGCTCCCGATGACAGAGCAGTGATCTCTGTCATGACACTAGGCAGAACGGGGAAATGCTTTGTTTACAAAAGCATCTCCCCATTCTACCTCTCCGTGACACGATCGCGGGCACCCGGTGGACATCGAGTCCGCGGTCACAGAGAACACAGCGGGCCACGCGCCCGCAGCACCGATTCTTAAAGTAGACGTACCTGTACGCCCTTTTGCCCACCAGTGCCATTCTGCTGACGTACATCGGCGTGTGCTGGTCGGGAAGCGGTTAAAGTAGAACTTTTTTTTCATTTTGGAAAGAGTACAGGAGGGTCGTAATTCCTGTCGGGATTTTTTTGCCATCTGTTTCCCCTTGTGGAGATTTACCTTCACTTCCTGTCCCATAGCCAAAACAGGAAGTGAGAGGAAATCCCTGCAAATTAAGGGAATCCCTTGGAGACCCCCAGGTAACCAGAACTAGTGTCCCCATTGGAAGATTTCCCCTCTATTGCTGTTCTAGGGACAACCCAAAATTTGGTATTTTCTTTTACACTTTTGATGATAACAGTAAACATGACAAATAGGATGAATCTCCCTAAAGGAGGCAGAGGTAGAAATAACAGCCAACAGGTGTTTTATTCCCTCTCCACTCAGTCTAAAATAAAATAAATAGTTTTGCTATTAGTTGTACTTTAAAAACAATCTTGACATGTGTAAAACATTAAACATATATAGTGACCAAACGTGTTTCTCTTATGTTCATTGAGGGACACAGCTGCTTCTTCTTTATCCATGACCAAACAGGGTTTTATAGCGCCACCTACAGGAGTAGAACACTGGGCAAAAATAAATACCCGGCACCTCCTATAGGCAGTCCTCTGGGTATAAAACCCCCTCTCTGCTATAGGCCTCCAGTCAGTCACAAGCAGTGTCAGGGATATGGACGTTTTGTTTTTTATGCTGGGACTTGTGGTCCTATAGCTTTCCTACCTTTTCTGTGTCCACACCCGAGACCACCCTAAGGAGGTGGCTCTCCATCCCCTGGATGTGGTTCGGGTGATTCGCATTTACCTCTCTGTGACAGCTGCTTTTGGGAGGTCCAATTTTTTTCTTTGTGCTCACGGACAGTCCAAAGAAAGGCTTGGTGGCCTCTTCTGCCACCATTTCCCATTGGGTTTGGCAGACGATTGTGCAAGCTTATGCCATTAAGGGGCGGGAACCCACCTTCCCTGTTATGCCCACTCAACTAGGGCGATTAGCGCCTCCTGGGCCTTCTGACATCAGGCGTCTGTTTCTCAAGTTTGCAAGGCAGCAACCTGGTCGTCTGTACACACGTTTCCCAAGTTCTATAAAGTTGATGTATTGGCTTCTACAGATGCTTGTTTTGGCCACAAAGTTTTGCCTGGGCACCTCTTGGGGTGGTTCGGAGTGTTGACATGTTTCCATGGGGTTTTTCTCCATTTGTTGGTTTACCCACCTCTCATTATGACACTTCTTGGGGAAATCCCTGTTTGGTCATGGATAAAGTAGAAGCAGCTGTGTCCGTCAATGAACGTAAGAGAAAACAGGATTTTTTGTTACTCACCATAAAATCCCTTTCTTCGAGTTCATTGACGGACACAACACCCACCACTCTATGGAGTTTTTCTTCTTGACACCGCTTGTGACTGACTGGAGGCCTATAGCAGAGAGGGGGTTTTATACCCAGAGAGGACTGCCCATAGGAGGTGCCGAGTATTTATTTCTGACCAGTGTCCTACTCATTTAGGTGGGGCTATAATACCCTGTTTGGCCATAAAGAAGAAGCAGCTGTGTCCCTCAGTGAACTCAGAGAAAGGGATTTTACGATGAGTAACCAAAAAATCCTATTTTTGATTCTTTGTGCATTAACCACTTGCCGCAAAATCACATACCTGTACATGATCCTGCTTCAAATGGCTGTACCAGGGTGATGCCTGCACCAGCTGCAGGCATCACCGCGGTACCATTTTTTTTTTTAGAGTTGATGGTCGGCTTTCTTGTAATGACAACCGATGCAGCTAAGCAGCCTCAACTCTTCTGGGAAGGCTGTCCACAAGGTTTAGGAGTGTGTCTATGGGAATGTTTGACCATTCTTCCAGAAGCGCATTTGTGAGGTCAGGCACTGATGTTTGACGAGAAGGCCTGGCTCGCAGTCTCCACTCTAATTCATCCCAATGGTGTTCTATCGGGTTGTGCAGGTCAGTCAAGTTCCTCCACCCCAAACTCACTCAGCCATGTCTTTATGGACCTTGTTTTGTACACTGGTCCAAATCATTTGGTGGAGGGGGGATTATGGTGTGGGGGTTGTTTTTCAGGGGTTGGGCTTGGCCCCTTAGTTCCAGTGAAGGGAACTCTTAAGGCATCAGTATACCAAGACATTTTGGACAATTTCATGCCCCCAACTTTGTGGGAACAGTTTGGGGATGGCCCCTTCCTGTTCCAATATAACTGCGCACCAGTGCACAAAGCAAGGTCCATAAAGACATGGATAAGCTTTGGGATGAATAAAGCTGGCCATACGTTCAATTTCCTTTAGATTTACCTTCAACTGTAGTACAAGGGCCTGCCTGATTGCATACAAATTGAAAGTGTTTAGGTTTGACCTCATATTATATGGTTTTGGTAAATGTAAAGGAAAGTTGTAGAAGAAAATTGTATAGTGTATGGCCATCCTTAGAGCAGAGACTGTGAGCCAGGCCTTCTCCTTCAACATCAGTGGCTGACCTCACAAATGTGCTTCTGGAAACATTCCCATAGACTCACTCCTAAACCTTATGGACAGCCTTAAATTTCATATGCGTGTGAAGGCAGGCGTCCCAATACTTTTGACAATATAGTGTATGTTGCACAAAGAACTAAAGTACATTTTGTCACTATATATGTTTAATGCTTTACACATGTGAAGATTATTTTTATTTTTTCATTTTAGAGTTTAGTAAGGGAAGGTTATAACCCCTGTGAGATTTTTTTTTTCACCATCTGTGTCCTACTGGGGAAATTTCCCTTCACTTCCTGTCCCATAGCCAAACAGGAAGTGAAAGGGAATTCCTTGGGGACCCCCAGGTCACCCGAACTAGTGTTCCCATTTGAAGTTTACCCTCTATTACTTTTCTGGGAAACAACCCAAAATTTGGGATTTTCTTTCACTTTCAATGATAATGGTAAACAGAACAAATAGAGAGGGTGATTCTCCTTAACCACTTCAACCCCGGAAGATTTGGCTGCTCAATGACCAGGCCATTTTTTGCGCTACGGCACTGCGTTGCTTTAACTGACAATTGCGCGGTCGTGCGACATTGTACCCAAACAAAGTTGACGTCCTTTTTTCCCCACAAATAGAGCTTTCTTTTGGTGGTATTTGATAATCTCTGCGTTTTTTATTTCTTGCGCTATAAACAAAAAAAGAGCGACAATTTTGAAAAAAAACACAATATTTTGTACTTTTTGCTATAATAAATATCCCCAATTTTTTTTAAAAAAAGCTAATTTTGTGCAAAAGTTATAGCTTCTATAAAATAGGGGACAGATTTATGGCATTTTTATTAATATATATATTTTTTTTTACTAGTAATGGAGGCGATCTGCGACTTTTACCGGGACTGTGATATTGCAGCGGACAAATTGGACACATTTTTGGGACCATTGACAATTATACAGCGATCAGTGCTATAAAAATTCACTGATTACTGTATAAATGTCACTGGCAGGGAAGGGGTTAACACTAGGGGGCGATCAAGGGGTTAAATGTGTTCCCTAGGTGTGTTCTAACTGTAGGGGGGATGGGACTGTCTAGGAGGAGAGAGATCGGTGTTCATACTTAGGTGTTCAACTTCCCTGAAAGAACCGTGATTTGTGTGTTTACACACACACAGATCCTGGTTCTCGTTCTGTCACGAGCTTCGGCTCCGGGCACACGCTGCGGCACACCCTTGCGGCCAAAAGGCGAAGCGAGGTAAGTTAACCCCTTCATAACGACATAACGCAAATATGCGGCTTTCAGCTTGAAGGGGTTGTACCGGGGTGATGCGTTCAGCTGCAGGCATTACCCCGGTACCATTTTTTTTTAGAGCCGATGGTTGTCTTTCTTGTGATAACACCAATGCGGCTAAGCAGCCACTTGGCTGTTATCCCAAACAGCGGGAGAAGTCCCCCCCCCCTCCCGCCACCTTACGCGGCTCGCCCCTGGCCTCTCCTGTCCCACCGGGAGGCCTGAGCGACCAGCCGGCACGTCCGAACGAAGTTGGAATCGGTTTCAAACAGGTCTCGGATCTAGTAACCCGGAAGCAATTTCATGACATCACTTCCGGTTTACAGAAGACTTAAAGGCGCCAAATTTAAAAAAGTTACAGCATTCAAAACACCCAAACTTGGCGTTTTGACTGCTTTTAAATGCAAAGGAGGGATTTGGGTTCTTATAGACATCAAATCTCTCCATAAAGAGCACCTGTCACTGCTAATTTACTGTCACAAGGGATGTTTACATTCCTTGTGACAGCAATAAAAGTGATCAGAATTTTTTTTAAAGGGACAGTGTAAAAATAAAAAAATAAATAAATGAGAAAAAAAAGAAGATTTAAAGCAATCCATCACTCTGTGCTCGCGCGCAGAAGCGAACGCATACATAAATCTCGCCCGCAAAAGTAAACACTGTTCATACCACACATGTGCGGTATCTCTACGATTGTTATGCCGCGTACACACGACCGGTTTTGCCGTCGGAATAAACTCCGAAGGTTTCTCCGACGGAACTGCGACGGAATTCCGCTCAAGCGGTCTTGCCTCCACACGGTCACACCAAAGTCCGACCGTCCAGAACGCGGTGACGTACAACACGTCTGACGGGACTAGAAAAAGGAAGTTCAATAGCTAGTAGCCAATAGCTTCCGTCTCGTACGTGCTCTAGAGCATGCGTAGTTTTTGGTCCGTCGGAACAGCATACAGACGAGTGGTTTTCCCAATAAGAATTGGTTTCGTCGGAAATATTTAGAACATGTTCCATTACTAGGTCCCTCAGCATTTTCGGGAAAAAAAGTCAGATGAGGCATACACACAATCAGAATAGACGATGAAAAGCTTCCGTCGGACTTTTTCTGTCGGACATTCCGCTCGGGTTTAGAGCGAGAGCAATAATTCTAGCACTGGACCTCCTCTGTAGCTCTAAACTGGTAACAAGAGAGACTCCACCGTTCAGGTAGATCCAGACCGGAATAAATGAATCCTTAACCCCCAGGAAAGAAGAGCCCCCGGTGCTGGCTAATGCTGAAGCAGGCAGGAATGTACGAATACGAATGTACTTTCTTGCTGTGGTGTCCTGTGTACTTCATGATCCAGTTTCTACAATAAAGACACATGAAATTTCTCCCGGTGTGCGGCTGTCCAGATCTTATCGTATATTCCTGCTCTAAACTGGTAACCTGTAGAAATTTTTACAGCGTCGCCTATAGAGATTTGTGTGCGCAATTTTAAAGAATGACATGTTAGGTATCTATTTACTCGGCGTAACATCATCTTTCACATTATACAAAAATATTGGGCTAATGTTACTGGTTTTTTTTAATTATTATTATTCATGAAAGTGTATTTCTTCCAAAAAAAAATTGCATTTGAAACATGCACAAATTCTGTGTGACAGAATGAAAATATTTCAACAATCGCCATTTTATTCTCTAGGATCTCTGCTAAAAAATATATATAATGTTTGGGGGTTCTAAGTAATTTTCTAGCAAAAAATATGGATTTTAACTTGTAAGCAACAAGTGTCAGAAAAAGACTTGAAGGGTTTAGGGTCCTAGAGCACTGCACTATTTTCCTTTTTCTTCATTATATTACTATTGTCCATGTGTGGATAATAGTTTAGTGTTCAGCTGCTGGGTTTGATAATAGGAATACTCCATAACTATAAGCACAGAAATCTATTGCTATTTTACCAGTTTACAGTGTAATGCAGAAACATGAGTATGAGGATGCTCGTCATTACAGCTTACGTGTAATAGGGAGCAAGAAGTATGAGGGTCCTGCTCATTACAGTTTACATCTAAAAAGGGACAAGAGATATTAGAGTTCTCATCATAACAGCTTACATCAGGTTTGCTTAACCCATCGCCTGCGGAGCCGTCTGATGTCGCTCGCAACCTCAAACCTATGACAACCCGCACCTCCCTCCTTTGGGTACACGCCGCTCTACTGAATGATTGCCGGTCCTCCATAATACTGGCAGCTGTGGTACACACTCTTCAAAGGGTTGAGCATCCCTGGCCTACATCTGAGAGGGAACAGGAGGTATGAGGGTCCTGATCATTAAGGCTTACAATTTATAAGGAACAGGAGGTATGAGGGTCCTGATCATTAAGGCTTACAATTTATAAGGAACAGGAGGTATGAGGGTCCTGATCATTAAGGCTTACAATTTATAAGGAACAGGAGGTATGAGGGTCCTGATCATTAAGGCTTACAATTTATAAGGAACAGGAGGTATGAGGGTTCTTCTCACTGGAGCTTACATCTAATGAGGAACAAGAGGTATGAGGGTCCTGCTCATTACAACTTACGATCTAACAGAGAACAGGAGGTAGGAGGTTCCTGATAATTTCAGTTTACATCTGATAGTGAACAAGTGGTATGAGGGTCGAGCACATTACAACTTACATTCTAATAGGGAGCAGAAAACACGACAGTTCTTTTAATTACAGCTGACTATTCATAATTTACAAGAGGTATGAGGGTCCCGCTCATATACATACATCTAATAGGGGAAAGGAAGTAAGAGAGCCTTAATAATTACAGCTTACATCTACTGTCATTGGGAACAAGAGGTATGAGGGTCCATCTTGTTGCAATTTATATTGAAAAGGGAAGGGGGTACTATATAGGGGTCCTGATCATTACAGCCTACATCAAATATCGAATGAGGGATTTAAGGTTCCTGATCACTAATGCATTAAATTCAATAAGAACAGGGGGTATGAGGGTCCTGGCCATTAAAGCTTATATGCAATAAGGAACAAGAGGTATGAGGGTCCTGATCATTATGGCTTACAACTAATGAGGAACAGGAAGTTTGAGGGTTCTGCTCATTACAGAGTATATGTAATAAGTATCATTGGATACGAGGTTCCCTTTCATTACAGCCCACACCTAAAAAGGAAAGGAGGTGTGAGGATCCTTCTAATTACAGCTTCAGTATGATAGGCAACAGGAGGTTGACTATATAGCTTACATGTAATGTGGAACATGAGGTTACGATATGAGGGTCCTAATCAATGCAGCTTACATCTAATAGGGAACAGGGGGTAGGAGGGCCCTGATCATTAAAAGCTTACAGTCTAATAGGGAACAAAAGGTGTTCAGGATATGAGGGCCCTGAGCATTGCAGCTTATAGTTCTGTGGAGACCAGGTGGTTTGAGGGTGATCATTATCACAGCTTACATCAAACAGGAAAAAGGAGGTATGAGCACCTTGCTCAGTACAGCTTACATTCAATAGGGAACAGGAAGTACGAGGGTCCTGCTGATTACAACCTATACTTAATAGAGAACAGGAGATATGAGTGTCCTGATCAAAACAGCTTATATGTAACGGGGAATAGGAAGTAGGAGAGTCTTTCTCATAACAGCTTACATCTAATAGGGAACAGGAAGTATGAGGGTCCTGCTCATTACAGCTTACATCTAATAGGGAACAGGAGGTATGAGGGTCCTGCTCATTACAGCTTGCATCTAATAGGGAACAGGAAGTATGAGGGTCCGGATCATTACAGCCTACACCTGATAGTAAACAGGGGGTATGAGGGTCCTGATCAATACAGCTTGCATCTAATAGGGAACGGGAAGTATGAGGGTCCTGCTGATTACAACCTATACCTAATAGAGATTCGAGAACAGGAGATATTAGTGTCCTGATCAAAACAGCTTATATGTAACGGGGAATAGGAAGTAGGAGAGTCTTTCTCATTACAGCTTACATTTAATAGGGAACAGGAGGTATGAGGGTCCTGATCATTACAGCTTGCTTCTAATAGGGAACAGGAGGTATGAGGGTCCTGATCATTACAGCTTACATCTAATAGGGAACAGGAAGTATGAGGGTCCTGATCATTACAGCTTACATCTAATAGGGAACAGGAAGTATGAGGGTCCTGCTCATTACAGCTTATATCTAATAGGGAATGGGAGGTATGAGGGTCCTGATCATTACAGCTTACATCTAATAGGGAACAGGAGGTATGAGGGTCCTGATCATTACAGCTTACATCTAATAGGGAACAGGAAGTATGAGGGTCCTGATCATTACAGCTTACATCTAATAGGGAACAGGAAGTATGAGGGTCCTGCTCATTACAGCTTATATCTAATAGGGAATGGGAGGTATGAGGGTCCTGATCATTACAGCTTACATCTAATAGGGAACAGGAAGTATGAGGGTCCTGATCATTACAGCTTACATCTAATAGGGAACAGGAAGTATGAGGGTCCTGCTCATTACAGCTTATATCTAATAGGGAATGGGAGGTATGAGGGTCCTGATCATTACAGCTTACATCTAATAGGGAACAGGAGGTATGAGGGTCCTGATCATTACAGCTTACATCTAATAGGGAACAGGAGGTATGAGGGTCCTGATCATTACAGCTTGCATCTAATAGGGAGCAGGAGGTATGAGGGTCCGGATCATTACAGCTTACACCTGATAGTAAACATGGGGGTATGAGGGTCCGGATCATTACAGCTTGCATCTAATAGGGAACAGGAGGTATGAGGGTCCTGATCATTACAGCTTACATCTAATAGGGAACAGGAGGTATGAGGGTCCTGATCATTACAGCTTACATCTAATAGGGAACAGGAGGTATGAGGGTCCTGATCATTACAGCTTGCATCTAATAGGGAACAGGAGGTATGAGGGTCCTGATCATTACAGCTTACATCTAATAGGGAACAGGAGGTATGAGGGTCCGGATCATTACAGCTTACATCTAATAGGGAACAGGAGGTATGAGGGTCCTGCTCATTACAGCTTATATCTAATAGGGAATGGGAGGTATGAGGGTCCTGATCATTACAGCTTACATCTAATAGGGAACAGGAGGTATGAGGGTCCGGATCATTACAGCTTGCATCTAATAGGGAACAGGAGGTATGAGTGTCCGGATCATTACAGCCTACACCTGATAGTAAACATGGGGGTATGAGGGTCCGGATCATTACAGCTTGCATCTAATAGGGAACAGGAGGTATGAGGGTACTGATCATTACAGCTTACATCTAATAGGGAACAGGAGGTATGAGGGTCCTGATCATTACAGCTTGCTTCTAATAGGGAACAGGAGGTATGAGGGTCCTGATCATTACAGCTTACATCTAATAGGGAACAGGAAGTATGAGGGTCCTGATCATTACAGCTTACATCTAATAGGGAACAGGAAGTATGAGGGTCCGGATCATTACAGCTTACACCTGATAGTAAACATGGGGGTATGAGGGTCCGGATCATTACAGCTTGCATCTAATAGGGAACAGGAAGTATGAGGGTCCTGATCATTACAGCTTACATCTAATAGGGAACAGGAAGTATGAGGGTCCTGATCATTACAGCTTACATCTAATAGGGAACAGGAAGTATGAGGGTCCTGCTCATTACAGCTTATATCTAATAGGGAATGGGAGGTATGAGGGTCATGATCATTACAGCTTACATCTAATAGGGAACAGGAGGTATGAGGGTCCTGATCATTACAGCTTACATCTAATAGGGAACAGGAGGTATGAGGGTCCTGATCATTACAGCTTGCATCTAATAGGGAACAGGAGGTATGAGGGTCCGGATCATTACAGCTTACACCTGATAGTAAACATGGGGGTATGAGGGTCCGGATCATTACAGCTTGCATCTAATAGGGAACAGGAAGTATGAGGGTCCTGATCATTACAGCTTATATCTAATAGGGAATGGGAGGTATGAGGGTCCTGATCATTACAGCTTACATCTAATAGGGAACAGGAAGTATGAGGGTCCTGATCATTACAGCTTACATCTAATAGGGAACAGGAAGTATGAGGGTCCTGATCATTACAGCTTACATCTAATAGGGAACAGGAAGTATGAGGGTCCTGCTCATTACAGCTTATATCTAATAGGGAATGGGAGGTATGAGGGTCCTGATCATTACAGCTTACATCTAATAGGGAACAGGAAGTATGAGGGTCCTGATCATTACAGCTTACATCTAATAGGGAACAGGAAGTATGAGGGTCCTGCTCATTACAGCTTATATCTAATAGGGAATGGGAGGTATGAGGGTCATGATCATTACAGCTTACATCTAATAGGGAACAGGAGGTATGAGGGTCCTGCTCATTACAGCTTATATCTAATAGGGAACAGGAGGTATGAGGGTCCGGATCATTACAGCTTACACCTGATAGTAAACATGGGGGTATGAGGGTCCGGATCATTACAGCTTGCATCTAATAGGGAACAGGAGGTATGAGGGTCCTGATCATTACAGCTTACATCTAATAGGGAACAGGAGGTATGAGGGTCCGGATCATTACAGCTTACATCTAATAGGGAACAGGAAGTATGAGGGTCCTGATCATTACAGCTTACATCTAATAGGGAATGGGAGGTATGAGGGTCCTGATCATTACAGCTTACATCTAATAGGGAACAGGAGGTATGAGGGTCCTGCTCATTACAGCTTACATCTAATAGGGAATAGGAAGTATGAGGGTCCTGATCATTACAGCTTACATCTAATAGGGAACAGGAAGTATGAGGGTCCTGATCATTACAGCTTACATCTAATAGGGAACAGGAAGTATGAGGGTCCTGCTCATTACAGCTTACATCTAATAGGGAATGGGAGGTATGAGGGTCCTGATCATTACAGCTTACATCTAATAGGGAATGGGAGGTATGAGGGTCCTGATCATTACAGCTTACATCTAGCAATTCATATGAAATTTTACGGGATACTTATATATATATATTCTTTACATATTGGGTCCAATATGTGATTTATCATACAGATATTTATTTATACACAGTGAGAATGAATGCAACAGTAATTTTGTTTGTCGTCTCAGCGCAGAGTTAACAGAGCTCATAATGAGATGCCACTGTTGCGAAGAAGTGACCTCTACCACTGCCTTTTTACAACGCCATCATGGCTGCTAAATCCTAAGAGAGCGTCTCATCCTTGCACTGTGCGGCGTAATTCTGCGTTGGTAATGGGGTTTATATCGGTTTGGCAGTGCGGCATGTTTACTGCACTCTGTTCCTCCTCGGAGATGAGCTGACATCATTTTGCACTCGCAGGCAGCAGGAGAGAAAATGGCCGCCGCAGCAGGTGGGAGGGTGGGCGCAGTGTGTTTATTGACAGACGCAGGAGCACATCATGGTGATCTGTCAAGACTGTGAAGTTCCAGGAAAACAATCGCAGCTCACTGCTGTGCCAGAGGCACCCGATACCGCCTGCCCTCAGCTCCACAAATGGTTGCTCTGTACTCGTGTGGAGTCAGCCAGGAGAAGGGGCTGTTCCCGGAGCCAACGCAGTTCACATGGGGTCAGACATGTCACGAGTTCCATAGCCCCTGCCAAATATGTAAAAGCAGCTTTGAGAGAGCCAGCTATGGAGCCGCCGACTTGTACAAGCCAGAGCCACGGCCCCTGTTCTCCGAACTGCTGTTCAGGCGTGGGCTCTGGAGACTCACCGTCTGCTCGGAGCTCCGGTGCCATATGCAGGCAGCAGCCTGACGGCGAAGATCTCACCCTGCCTGATGCTGGCCTCACTACCAGCACCACCCTGTGTGCCATCTTCAGGACACACGGGGGGCACGACTGTACACCAGTGGGGGCAAACTATACAAATCTGTAACTGTGGGGGCAAACTATACAAGTCGCCGTACTCTCCTTCCATTGACAACCCACAATTCACCAAACAATACTGATAATACTATTCAGATTCAGAAAACTTTATTAATCCCCAATGGAAATGATTACATTTATATTTATATCAATAATTCCTGCATTGCCTACAAAGAAAACCAGAGTTTAGTCCATCCTTAGGTCACCGATATCCATCCATCCATCCTCATATGTGCCTTCCACAACTAAAATGTATCAGTTACGTAAATTCCAAAAAAAAAAATCTCATGATCAATGTCATTTCAAAAGTCATTTTCAATCCTTTTAAACCTGCAGCTTTTATTAAAATAAGCCCTGGTGATCCTGCCAAAAAAGCTCCTTAGATCAGGCACTTCCTATCAAGACTTTGTGGCTGTCTCACAGTTGCAGTGCCTTGAAAAAGTATTCATACCCCTTGACATTTTCCACATTCTGTCATATTACAACCAAAAACTTAAACGTATTTTATTGGGATTTTATGTGATAGACCAACACAAAGTGGCACATAATTGTGAAGTGTGAAGGAAAATGATAAATGGTTTTCAAATGTTTTTTTACAAATAAATATGTGAAAAGTGTGGCGTGCGTTTGTATTCAGCCCCCCTTTACTCTGATACCCCTAACTAAAATCTAGTGGAACCAATTGCCTTCAGAAGTCACCAAATTAGTAAATAGAGTCCAGCTGTGTGTAAGTTAATATCAGTATAAATACAGCTCTTCTGTGAAGCCCTCAGAGGTTTGTTAGAGAACCTTAGTGAACAAACAGCATCATGAAGGCCGAGGAACACACCAGACAAGTCAGGGATAAAATTGTGGAGAAGTTTAAAGAAGGGTTAGGTTATAGAAAAAAATATCCCAAGCTTTGAACATCTCACGGACCTCTGTTCAATCCATCATCCAAAAATGGAAAGAGTATGGCACAACTGCAAACCTACCAAGACATGGCCGTCCACCTAAACTGACAGGCCGGGCAAGGAGAGCATTCATCAGAGAAGCAGCCAAGAGGTCCATGGTAACTCTGGAGGAGCTGCAGAGATCCACAGCTCAGGTGGGAGAATCTGTCCACAGGACAACTATTAGTCGTGTTCTCCACAAATCTGACCTTTATGGAAGAGTGGCAAGAAGAAAGACATTGTTGAAAGAAAGCCATAAGAAGTCCTGCTTGCAGTTTGTGAGAAGCCATGTGGGGGACACAGCAAAGGTGGAAGAAGGTCCTCTGGTCAGATGAAGCCAAAATTGAACTTTTTGACCTAAAAGCAAAACGCTATGTGGGGTGGAAAACTAACACTGCACATCACCCTGAACACACCATCCCCACTGTGAAACATGGTGGTGGAAGCATCATGTTGTGGGGATGCTTTTCTTCAGCAGGGACAGGGAAGCTGGTCAGAGTTGATGGGAAGATGGATGGAGCCAAATACAGGGCAATCTTAGAAGAAAACCTGTTATGCCGCATACACACAAACGCACATTCCGACAACAAAATCCATGTTTTTTTTCCGACGGATGTTGGCTCAAACTTGTCTTGCATACACACTGTCACAAAAATCTTGTCGGAAATTCCAATCGCCAAGAACGCGGTGACGTACAACACGTACGACGAGCTGAGAAAAAAATGATGTTCAATAGCCAGTGTGGCTCTTCTGCTTGATTCCGGGCATGCGTGGAATTTTGTGCGTCGGAATTGTGTGCACACGATCGGAATTTACGACAACGGATTTTGTTGTCGGAAAATTTGAGATCCAGATCTCAGATTTCGTTTGTCGGAAATTCCGACGGAAAATGCCCGATGGAGCCCACACACGGTCGGAATTTCTGACAACAAGCTCCCATCGAACATTTCCCATCGGAAAATCCGACCGTGTGTACGCGGCATTAGAGTCTGCACAAAACTTGAGACGGGGTCGGAGGTTCATCTTCCAGCAGGACAATGACGCTAAACATACAGCCAGAGTTACAATGGAATGGTTTAGATCAAAGCATATTCATGTGTTAGAATGGCCCAGTCAAAGTCCAGACCTAAATCACATTGAGAATCTGTGACAAGACTTGAAAATTGCTGTTCACAGGCGTTCTCCATCTAATCTGACAGAGCTTGAGCTAATTTGCAAAGAAGAATGGGAAAAAATGTCCCTCTCTAGATGTGCAAAGCTGGTAGAGACCTCCCCAAAAAGACTTGCAGCTCTAATTGCAGTGAAAGGCGGTTCTACAAAGTATTGACTCAGGGGGGCACCATACAAATGTACCCCACACTTTTCACATATTTATTTGTAAAAAAAAATTGGAAAACCATTTATCATTTTCCTTCCACTTCACAAATATTTGCCACTTTGTGTTGGTCTGTCACATAAAATCCCAATTAAATACATTCACATTTTTGGTTGTAACATGACAAAATGTTGAAAATTTCAAGGGGTATGAATACTTTTTCAAGGCACTGTATGCTCCTGCATTGTCACACGGGCCTCTGATGGAAACAAGTTACTATTTATTATGTTATGCAGGGGACGGTTCACTCTTACCATCAGGAAATACACCCTGAGAAATGCCATGCAGCCATTGCAGGAGTTCATGTAGATGGGAAGTGGCTGCAAAGAGACAGCAGGGGAAGAGCAGCACTGTGAAAACAAAGATTTTATTCACAAAAAAAAAAAAGTTTATTTTTCACATTACACAGAGCAGTCTAATTGCCGTTTATTTGGGGTTTACTTTGATGTCATAACTGAAGAACACCACCAGCTAAAACACACAGCAAACCTGCTGCCCGGGGGGGTTACATATAAAATCCTGAGAGCAGATCTCCAGAAAAGGTAATACTTGTCCTGACTTGGGACATGTCCATTATAACATATTGGAGATGCCCTGGGGGGGGGGGGGGGGGGGGAATCCTGCTGACCTGCTTTTAAAAATGTGACTTCCCTAAATATTCTGCTGATCCTATAATACTTTCTGAGTCAAAAATATGAATCAAATATGCAGATCAGTTAAGTGATTAAAAAAGTACTGAAGAAAAGGATTAGTATGACAGACAGGCATCCATAATTCTCTGATAACAGGTGTCCTTTATTAAAACCTGTGAACATAATACACTATATTACCAAAAGTATTGGGACGCCTGCCTTTACACGCACATGAACGTTAATGGCATCCCAGTCTTAGTCCGTAGGGTTCAGTATTGAGTTGGCCCACCCTTTACAGCTATAACAGCGTCAAATCTTCTGGGAAGGCCGTCCACGAGGTTTAGGAGTGTGTCTATGGGAATGTTTGACCATTCTTCCAGAAGAGCATTTGTGAGGTCAGGCACTGATGTTGGATGAGAAGGCCTGACTCGCGGTCTCCGCTCTAATTCATCCCAAAGGTGTTCTATCGGGTTGAGGTCAGGACTCTGTGCAGGCCAGTCAAGTTCCTCCACCCCAAACTCGTTCATCCGTGTCTTTATGGACCTTGCTTTGTGCTCTGGTCCAAATCATTTGGTGGAGGGGGGATTATGTGTTGGGGGTTGTTTTTCAGGGGTTGGACTTGGCCCCTTAGTTCCAGTGAAGGGAACCCTTAAGGCATCAGCATACCAAGACATTTTGGACAATTTCATGCTCCCAATTTTGTGGGAACAGTTTGGGGATGGCCCCTTCCTGTTCCAACATGACTGAGCACCAATGCACAAAGCAAGGTCCATAAAGACATGGATGAGCAGAGTTTGGGGTGAAGGAACTTGACTGGCCTGCACAGAGTCCTGACCTCAACCCGACAGAACACCTTTGGGATGAATTAGAGCAGAGACTGCGAGCCAGGCCTTCTCATCCAACATCAGTGCCTGACCTCACAAATGTGCTTTCTGGAAGAATGGTCAAACATTCCCATAGACACACTCCTAAACCTTGTGGACAGCCTTCCCAGAAGAGTTGAAGCTGTTATAGCTGCAAAGGGAGGCCAACTCAATATTGAACCCTAAGGACTAAGACGCCACTAAAGTTCATGTGTGTGTAAAGGCAGGTGTCCCAATACTTTTGGTAATATAGTGGATATTTCTATTCCTGCTCTCCTTATCCACCTCAGTTCTGCTCCACAGCTCTCTCCTCCATTTTGTCTGCAGGGTAAACATTTGCCTTATTCTTCTTTATGCACTTTTCAGTCTCTGTCCATCCTATTACGTGTTGCCATTACATGTTCCACTTTCCTAAAATGTGTCGTCCTCAGTCTCTCTCCATCCCTGCGCCATGTTTTCTTCAGTCTCCTCTCATCCAGTGTTAATTTTGACGTCAACTTTCTGTTTAGTTTTAGTCATAGCCTTTTGATTAAAATGCCATTTTAGTTTTAGTCATGTGAATTGTTTTAGTTTTATTTTAGTTGACTAAAGTATCCAGTACGTTTTAGTCGACTAAAATCAAATGGGTTTAGGTAAATTGTAAGGCATTATTTAAAGAAGAAGTACAGCCAAAGCTCATTTAGCTGTACTTCTCCTGTGGATCACAGGAACGCAGTTTGTTCTGCACTCCTGTGACTTGTTTTCAGCAGACTGCAGGCTAAAACCCGCTGTCAGCTGACTTCACAGAGCTGGTCCAAGCTTGGGAAAGATCGCAACCATATGGTCGGGATCCACCCACATTCCTGGACCAGCACCCAGCTCAGCCTCCCAGCGAGCCTCTGAGAATCGGAGCCGACTGCTCCCGCCCCCTTCACAGACCGGCGCTCCAGTGAGCGCTGGAGGGGCAGGGCAGACAGCAGTGAATGACAGTCACCAGCTCTCTGCTCAGGGAGCTCTAAGAAATGAGTGATCGGCGGTGTTTGATCGCTCGGTTCTCAGCCTTAGAGTTGGACCAATGCTGCATCCACCTAGGTAAGTGGGATTCTACAATTTAAAAAAAAATCCCAAACTTCTTTTTTAAGAATTTCTCTAGAATTTACAAACTCATTGTATACAGTGGGGAAAATAATTATTTGATCCCCTGCAGATTTTGTAAGTTTGCCCACTTACAAAGAAATGAAGGGTCTAAAAATTTTTTTTTTATCATAGGTGTATTTTAAAGGATAGAGACAGAATATCAACCAGAAAAAACACAAAAAAAACCCTTCAAATTAAGTTGCAGTTCAGTGAGTATAATAAGTATTTCATCCCCAAGCAAAACATGACTTAGTACTTGGTGGAGAAACCCTTGTTGACAAGCACAGAGGTAAGAGGTTTCTTGTAGTTGGTGACCAGGTTTGCACACATCTCAGGAGGGATTTTGGTCCACTCTTCTTTACAGATCTTCTCTAAATCCTTAAGGTTTCTTGGCTGTCGCTTGGCAACCCAAAGTTTCAGCTCCCTCCATAAATTTGCTATAGGATTAAGGTCTGGAGACTGACTAAGCCACTACATGACCTTAATGTGCTTTTTTTTGAGCCACTCCTTTGTTGTCTTGGCGGTATGTTTTGGGTCATTATCATGCTGGAAGACCCATCCTCAGTGTTCTGGCTGAGGGAAGAAGGTTCTTATCTAAGATTTTACAATTCATGGCCCCGTCCATTGGTCCCTCAATGTGGCAAAGTCGGCCTGTACCTTTAGCAGAGAAACAGCTCCTAAGCATCATGTTTCCACCTCCGTGCCTGACTGTAGGGATCATGTTCTTAGGGTCATAGTCAGCAATTTTCTTCCTCCAAACATGGCAAATCGAGTTAATGCCAAAGAGCTCATTTTTGGTCTCATCTGACCACAGCGCTTTCTCCCAATCCTTCTCCGAATCATTTAGATGTTCATTGGCATGACTGTACATGTGCCTTCTTGAGGAGGGGGACTCGACGTGCTTGGAGGAAGAAAAATGCTGACTATGAACCTAAGAACACCATCCCTACAGTCAAGCACAGAGGTGGAATCATGATGCTTTGGGGCTGTTTCTCTGCTATAGGTACAGACCGACTTTGCCGCATTGTATTGTAAAATCTTGGATGAAAACCTTCTTCCCTCAGCCAGAACGCTGAAGATGGGTCATAGATGGGTCTTTCAGCATGAAAATGACCCAAAACATACTACCAAGGCAACAAAGGAGAGGCTAAAGAAGAAGCACATTAAGGTCACAGAGTGGCCTAGCCAGTCTCCAGACCTTAATCCTATAGAACGTTTATAGAGGGAGCTGAAACTTCGAGTTGCCAAGCGATAGCCAAGAAACCTTAAGGATTTAGAGAAGATCTGTAAAAAAAAAAGTGGACCAAATCTCTCGAGACGTGTGCAAACCTGGTCACCAACTACAATAATCCTCTTACCTCTGTGCTTGCCAACAAGGGTTTCTCCACCAAGTACTAAGTCATGTTTTGCTTGGGGATCAAATACTTATTTTACTCACTGAACTGCAACTCCATTTAAAACATTTGTATTGTGTTTTTTTCTGAATTTTTCGTTGATATTCTGTCTCTATCATTTAATATACACCTATTATAGACCCTTCATTTCTTTGTAAGTGGGCAAACTTACACAATCTGCAAGGGATCAAATACATATTTTCCCCACTGTATACTCCTAGGGTAAAAATCTAATTTGAAAAGTTTGAACATGTACTACATACACAGATTTAGCCATTTTGATATATAGCCAGTATTAATTTTGACATCAAATTTCGATTTTGTTTTAGTTATAGTCTTTGACTATAATGCAACTTTACCTTTAGTTGTATTTTAGTCATCTGAAATGTTTTAGTATTAGTCATATCTTAGTCAACTAAAATAGTGTTAATTTCATCTACGAAAATATTATTGTCTACAAAATTAACACTGCCCTTATCCCTACTCCATGCTGCCCTCAGTTTCCACTGATCACTTCACCTGATCATTTTGTCCTTAGTCCCTCTCCATCCCCACTTCATGTTGTCTTCAATCTCTACTTATCCCTACTCCAGGTGGACCTCTTTCTGTACGCATCTTAACATGCCATTCACAGTTTCTCCTCATCCCTCTTCGATGTCCCTCCTTCATGTTCTCCTCAGTCTCTCCGTATCCTGCCCTTTTTTCTTCCTTAGTCTATCTTCATCCTTCCTTCATAATGTCTACAATCTCTCTTATTTTTTCCTTTATCCTATCCTCAGTATCTCCTCATCCTTTTTTTATGTTGTCTCTCATAATTCTTCCTTCATACTGTCCTCATTCTCTCCTCATCCCTCCTACATGTTGTCCCTACTGTCCTGTCATCCTTATCCATGCTGTCTTCAGTCTACTTCTATCCCTCCTCTATACTGTCCTTAGTCTCTCCTCATCTAGTCTCTGTGTCGTCATCAGTCTCTCTTCATTCTTCCTCCATGTTGTCCCTAGTCTCTCCTCAACCGTCCACTGTGTAGTCCTAATTCACTCATAATCCCTCCTCTGAGTCATCCACAGTTTCTCCTCAACCCTCTCCCATGTCCTCCTAAGTTTCTCCTTATTCTTCTAATGTTGTCCCCAGTCTCCCTAATGTGTCCTCCATGCTATCCTCAACATCTTCTCATCTTTCCCCCATGTTGTCCTCAGTCTCCTAGTATTCCTCCTCCATATTGGCCCTAGTCTCTTCTTATCCTTCCTCCTTGTCATCAGTCTCCCCTCATCCTTCCTTCATTTTGTCCTCAGTCTCCCCTCACTTCTCTTCCATACTGTTATCAGTTGCTCATCCTTCTTCCATGTTGTCCTCAGTCTTCGGTTAATCCTCCTCTATGCTCTCAGTCTTTCCTCAGTCCTCCTATCCTTGCTCTATTTCGTCCTCAGTCTCTCTTTTTTCCTCCTCCATACTGTCCTCAGTATCTCCTCACCCCTTTTCCATCTTCTCCTCTTCTTCCACCTATATTGCTTTCAGCCTCTCCTCGTTTCTCCTTCATTTTTGTCCCATCCCTCTTATCCTCTTCCCTTCTTCATCTTGTTTTTACCCCTTTCATCCTGTCTGTTTCCCTCCTTTATCTTGTCCTCTTCCCTACTTCATCTTGTCCTCTTCACTCCTCTAATCATTATACCTCACTCCCCTATTTAATCATTATATCTCTTGTCTTCATTCCTCCTCTGTCTTATCCTCCTCATTCCTCCATCACGTCCTCTTCCTTTTTGTTCTATGCCCTTATCCACCTTGTCCCATCCCTCTTGTCCTCTTCCCTCCTACATCCTGTCCTTATCACTCTTCCATCTTGTCCTCTTCCCTTCTCCATCTTGTCCTCTTCCCTTCTCCATCTTGTCCTCTTCCCTCCTCCATCTTGTCCTCTTCCCTCCTCCATCTTGTCCTCAGCCTCTCTGACATCTCACTGGTCTCTTGTTACATACTCTTTCCCCAGCCCCCCCCCCGCCCCTTGTACTCTGCGCTTGGCTATAATCTGATCTCCTGTTTTACACTTTGTAGTACCGCTGATCCTCCCGTATTGAAGTTATAGTTTAACCCTCTGGAAAGCAGAGTTCAGTCTTCTATTGATAATGTACATGGTGGGCAGAGCCGTCCCTGTCCGGTTACCCTACATATCTACAAAACGCATTGGTTGTGCTTTTTCCGCCGATGTTTCAGCCTTGAATGACTGCGGCGGACATGATCGCTCTGTCATGCTGGTCCTTGGAAGGGGTTAAGTGTGTTTCCTGGGGTGGAGTCAGTTTTGCGCTCATCTCAAGGTCTCCATAGCAACACAGAAAGGCATCCATCGGGAGGGGTTTGGCCGAGTGCCAGACTGAGCACTGCCCGGACTCCCAGAATCCTCTGCTGGACATTTGCCCAACTAAAAACAAAATGGAACAAAACAACATGAATAGAATGGTGTGTGTGTTTATCTCACCCTGGTTCTCCGTCACCACGCCCGGGAACATTCCCCGTCACCACACCCGGGGGCCAATACAGGAATACCCGTCACCCTCCACCATGTGCTGTTCCAAATCCACCCCCCTCTTTCATCACGGTGCCAACCTGCACTTTACACCCGGGTCATGATTAAGAAATTAGTCACGTCAACGTCAGAGCAGGAAGAGACTTGTGAGGACAGCCGTCCTGATTACATGTAAATAAACAGAACACACATGTGTGCCAACACATGTACCGCAGAACATGCCAGGGGCAGGGCGACATATGGCAGATTTCACCGTGGCCGGGGGGAACTATGAACCAGGCTAGGCGTGATCTGTTACTATATAAGAGGCACCACAACTCCCAGTATGTCTTCTAACAATGGTGTGAGGGAGGGACCACAACTCCCAGCATGTCTATAGTGGTTTGGTAGTAAGACTGCATCTCCCAGCATGCCCTATAATATTGTAATGGAGGACCAACAACTATCAACGTACCCTGATAACAGCAGGCTTGATTAAGGAACTACAAGCATGCCCCGCCTGATGGGGGCACCACAAGTCCCAACATGTTTTATAATGTCTGGTGGTACTGCACCTCCCAGCATGCCCTACAATAATATTTAGTGGTGGTACTACAGCTCCCAACAAGTCCTTTTATAAAATCTGGTGGCAGTACTACACCTACATACATGCCCTATAATAACAGCTGATGGTACTAAACCTCCCAGCATGCCCTATAATATTTACCGGTAGAACTACACCTCCATGTCCTACAGTAACAGCTGGTGGAACTACATCTCTCAGCATGCCCTATAATATCAGCTGGTGGTACTACACCTACAAGCATGCTCTATAATAACAGCTTGTGGTAATACACCTCCCGGCATGCCCTATAATAACAGCTGGTGGTACTAGACCTCCCAGCATGCCTGATGGTAGTACTACTCTTGCCAGCAAGTCCTATGGTATCTAGTGATGGTACACCTCCCAGCATACCCTATAATAATATCTAACAGCAGCAGTACACCTCCCAGCATGCCTTATAATAATGTCTGATGGTGGTACTACAGCTCCCAGTGTGCCATATAACAATATCTAACAGTAGCACTACACCTCCCAGCATGCCTTATAATAGCTGGTGGTACTAAAGATCCCAGCATGCCCTATAACTGCTTGTGGTACTACACCTCCCAGCATGCCTTATAATAGCTGGTGGTACTAAATATCCCAGCATGCCCTATAACTGCTTGTGGTACTACACCTCCCAGCATGTCCTACAATAATGTCTGATGGTAGTACTACTCTTACCAGCATACCCTATAATAATATCTAACAGTAGCACTACACCTCCCAGCATTCCCTATAATAATGTCTGATGGTGGTACTATACTTCCCAGCATGCTCTATAATAATATCTGACAGTAGTACTACACCTCCCAGCATGCCCTATAATAACAGCTGGTGGTACTACACCTCCCAGGATGTCTGATGGTAGTACTACTCTTGCCAGCAAGCCCTATATTATCTAGTGATGGTACACCTCCCAGCATGCCCTATAATAATATCGAACAGCAGCACTACACCTCCCAGCATGCCCTTTAATAATGTCTGATGGTAGTATTACACCTCCCACCATGCCCTTTAACTATGTTTGGTTATACTACACCTCCCAGCATGCCCTAAAAAATATACCTGGTGGTACTACACCTCCCAGCATGCCCTACAATAATGTCTGATGGTAGTACTACTCTTACCAGCAAGCCCTATAGTATCTAGTGATGGTACACCTCCCAGCATACCCTATAATAATATCTAATGGTAGTACTACACCTCCCAGCATGCCCTATAATAATGTCTGATGGTGGTACTACACATCCCAGCATGCCCTATAACTATGTTTGGTTATACTACACCTCCCAGCATGCCCTAAAAAATATACCTGGAGGTACTACACCTCCCAGCATGCCCCTCCCCCTCCCTGCTTGAAGCATGTGCTGCGGCAGGTCACGTGCCATGCAGCACACACGTGCGTCGAGGGGCCGCAGACGGGGCGGGGACCCGGCGGCGCGCACGCGCCCCTCATTTCCAGCAACGCAACAAGCTGCGTGACGTCACGGCCAGGTGGCATTCCTCGGCTGGCGGTGGAGGCGGCGCGGCCCAGTGCGCACGCGCGGAATCCCAGCCCTGCGCGGCCCCGGCATTGCGCGCTCCAGGCGGGCTGCGGCTTGCAGAGAAGCGGAGGAGAGAGAGAAGCAGAGCACGCCCGGTACGGACCGGAGCACAGCACCGTTCACAGAGCCGTAAGGAGGCGGAACTGCTGCATGAGCCCCTGTCAGTGAGTGAGTGAGCCCCTTCCCCCGCGCAGCATGTCAGCGGCACAGGTGTCCTCGTCACGCCGCCAGTCGTGCTACCTGTGTGACCTGCCACGAATGCCATGGGCCATGATCTGGGACTTCACCGAGCCCGTGTGCCGAGGCTGTGTGAACTACGAGGGCGCTGACCGCATAGAGTTCGTCATCGACACCGCACGCCAGCTCAAACGCAGCCACGGCTTCCAGGACGGGCGCTCTCCGGGGCCACAGGGTCCCGGCTCCGGCGGGGCAGCCAAACAGCACCCAGCCGTGCAAGCAGCCCTGACCGCCAAGGACACGGCGCAGCTTAATCACCTAGACGGGGCGTCCAAGGCGGCCGCGGCTTCTGGACTAGAGAGGTATGGACTGACCGACCGTGGCCGGTTCGAATACACGCTGGCCGCCGCGGCACGTCTTCCCAACGGCCTTAACGGGTTCCCCAAGCCCGGTGAGGATGGCCCCCCTGAACTGAACCGCCAGAGCCCGAATTCCCGGGGCCGTACGGGCCACGGATTAATCCCCCAGCTGGGACCTGGACAGCTGAGCGTCCCACCAAACCTGCTCCCTCAGACTTTGCTAAATGGCCCTCCTACAGCCTCTTCATCCGGGGCCCCGCATGTGCTTGGAAGGGGCCCTGGCGGCTCCGGCGGCCTCAGCGGGCCACCACCCCCCTCAGCCAGCTCTTCGGGTGACCCTAAGCGCCCGGGCTCCGTCTCCAGCACCGACCAGGAACGAGAGCTCAAGGAGAAGCAGAGGAACAGCGAAGCCCTCTCTGAACTGACTGAGAGCCTGCGTTCCCGGGCCGAGGAATGGGTAGGGAAACCCAAGGCAGTGCGGGACACCCTGCTCACCTTGTCGGCTTGCACACCCTTTGATGTCCGCTTCAAGAAAGACCATGCACTGCTGGGGCGAGTGTTCGCCTTTGACGCCTCATCCAAGCCAGGTCTGCTGGACTATGAGCTCAAACTGTTTGTGGAATATCCCAGCGGCTCCCTCAACGTTTTCAGCTCAGCCTCTGGTGTTGCCAAGCAGATGTACCAGGACTGTATGAAGGACTTTGGCCGCGGTCTGTCCTCGGGCTTTAAGTATTTGGAGTATGAACGCAAACATGGCTCTGGGGACTGGCGTCTGCTGGGTGACCTTCTTCCAGAGTCAGTACGTTTCTTTAAGGAGATGGTCGTTGTAGATATGTTACCACAGCCCTACCTGGACCCTGGCTGCCCCATGCTGCCGAGCGCTCTGGTGAACCTGCCCCGAGCCTTGGCTGCGGCCGCCGCCGCCGCGTCCTCCTCAGCTGGGGCGAGCGGTCAGGCCCGCTCCGGGCAGAGGAAACGCAAGGCCTCACCCGAACCAGATTCTGCTGAGGGACAGATGTGGATCACGGGGCAACCGGATGGTATCAAACAGTTGAGTTTGGCAGCTGCTGGGGGAACTCCATCCTCATCCTCTTCAGCGGCTTCCTACGGCCCCGCTCCACCACCACCTCCGCCGCCTCTCGGCCCTGGTCACCCACAGCGAACCACCCCACCTGAGAGCGCCCCCCCAAATGGGCCATCACCTATGGCGGCACTGCAGTCAGTGACAGACACTTTAGGCACCGCTCATTCCCCTAAGGACGGACAGACGGGTGGGGGTCCCCCAGTGCACTCCACCACCTCATCAGCACGGCGGAATAGCAGCAGCCCGGTGTCGCCAGCATCAGTACCTGGCCAGAGACGTCTGAATTCCCGTAATGGAGGGGGTTCTGCAGAACTCAGCCTCCAGGTGGCACCTGCTGGGGGAGCCCCTCATCCAGGAATGGACCAAGTGCACCCCCAGAACATTCCCGACTCGCCCATGGCCAACAGCGGCCCTCTGTGCTGCACCATCTGCCATGAGCGCCTAGAGGACACGCACTTTGTCCAGTGCCCATCCGTACCCAGCCACAAATTCTGCTTCCCATGCTCCAGAGAGAGCATCAAGGCCCAGGGAGCAACGGGTGAGGTCTACTGCCCCAGTGGAGAGAAGTGCCCCTTGGTTGGATCTAATGTACCTTGGGCTTTCATGCAGGGGGAGATTGCTACCATTCTTGCCGGGGATGTTAAGGTTAAAAAGGAGAGGGACCCTTAGTAAGAGTGGATGTTATGTGTACATAAACCTTTTATCCAGCTCCTCATCTATAACTTGCAGACCAAGGACAGGCTCCGGGGTGTGGTGCTGTGGATCCTGGACACCAAACATTTACATCAAATGCAGCCCAGAAATGTCCCCCCCCCCCCCAGACATGTGATCCAAGATATTTTTTTTTGGGGGGGGGGGGGGGGGGTCTGGTGGTTGAGAAACAGACACTTTGTACTCTTCATCTTTTTGGGAATAACATGGCGGAGTTTATTATGAAGCTGATGTAAAAAAAAAAAAAAAAAAAGGATCTGCCTGCCGGTGGAGCGGACCTTGTAGGACAGCAAACGGTGGAATCCCCTCGTCAAGGCAGGACACGGAGGCTGTATAAAGCTTTTTTTTTTTTTTTTTTTTTTCCGGATCCTGGCAAAGCAGGACCATCACATAAACTTAGTCTTATGTACAGATCTTATTTTTGTGGTGTTTCAATAATTTGAGACACTTGTTATGTACACTTCATTTGAAGGGTGACAGAGTTCATGTTTTGGGTGTTGTGGGATTATTATCGCTCCTTATATTCCCCCCCCCCCCCTTTTTTACTTTTATCTTTTTTTTTTTTTTTGTTAAAAACAACGTTTTGTTGCAAGTGTGTCCACTAGGTAATGGTTTCTAGCACTTAGCGATGCTGCTAGTGTGTCATTTTTGTAATGTACGCACTTCTCTCAAGGTTGGGGGGTGGGGGGAGGGGTGGACAGTGAAACTATTAAATCTGTAAAAAAAATAAAACTGCTATATATGCCCATATCCCCCTGTTCCTTTTGAGGTGGGTGTGACACATAAGACAATGTTGTATTCCCCCCCCCCCACACACACCCCTCCTTTACTCTGATACTCGGAGGGTGTATAATCCCAGTGTAATTATTAGTTTGCAGGTTTCTGCAGGTCTACACAATGCAATTATAATTGGTTTAACCCATCGAGTGCTGGCAGTACATGCTGTCTCTGGGCCAGTAGAGGGTTACATATTTCTTTATATAAGAAAATTATATATATATATATATTTTTTTTCTTTTTGCACGAATGCTTTTAAACTGTAGAGCAAATTGCCGTCTGTACATTTAGGGTGGGCAGAACCTTTTTTTCTTTGTCCAGAACACATTTCTGTAGTATAACAGACCACTGTTATGTGCCTTGGAGCTGATTACATTGTAATAAATTTGATTCATATAACCACTGTTGCTGCTGCGGTCACTGTTTTATTGTGATTTTATGGAGAGTTAGATGTAGGAGATTGCCTCGCTGTGCGCTCTCTAGCCTTGCCCGTGATTGTGCACTCTGGGAGCGTTGTGCTGTCTCTGTGCTTTCTAATCCTAGAGCTTGTTCTAATGTGCTGCTATTTCTGGCTTGCTCGGCTGTCTCATGGAGTACTCTGCCTGCTGTGCCTCCTCTTCTGCCGTGTGATCTGCCACTGTGCATCCCCTCTACCATCTCACTGAACACTCTTTCTGCTATATATCCCCTCTGTTTTCTTACTGTGCAATCTCTGCCTGCTGAGCAATCCCCTCTGCTGTGCACCCCTTTGGCTGTTTCACTGATGTGTCTCCCCTCTGCTCTTTTACTGAGCAGTCTGCTGTGCACCCCCTTGGCTGTTTTTACTGAGCAGCGTCTGCCTGCTGTGCCTCCCTTCTGCTGTGTCACTGAGCACTCTGCCTGCTGTGCTACCCCTTTGCTGTCGCACTAAAAAAGTCTCTGCTGCCTCACTTAGGAAATCTCTGCTGTGCCACCCCCACCCCAGCTCACTGAGCACCCTGGATGCTGTGCTTCCATCCCTGCTGTCTCACTGAGCACCCTCGCCTGTTATGCTCCCCCCCCCCCCAGCTATTTCACTAAACAGTCTCTGCTTGCTGTTCCCCCTCTCTGCTGTTTCCCTGAACAGTCTCTGCCTGCTGTGCCCCTCTCTGCTGTCTCACTGAACAGTCTCTGCTTGCTGTGCCCCTCTCTGCTTTCTCACTGAACAGTCTCTGCCTGCTGTGCCCCTCTCTGCTGTCTCACTGAACAGTCTCTGCTTGCTGTGCCCCTCTCTGCTCTTTTACTGAACAGTCTCTGCTTGCTGTGCCCCTCTCTGCTTTCTCACTGAAGTCTCTGCTTGCTGTGCCCCTCTCTGCTTTCTCACTGAACAGTATTTGCTTGCTGTGCCCCTCGCCGCTGTCTCACTGAACAGTCTCTGCTTGCTTTGCCCCTCTCTGCTTCCCCCTCTCTGCTGTCTAACTGAACAGTCTCTGCTTGCTGTGCCCCTCTCTGCTTTCTCACTAAACAATCTCTGCCTGCTGTGCTGTCTCACTGAGCAGCCTCACCTGTTGTGCCCCCCACCCCTGCTATCTCACTAAACAGTCTCTGCTTGCTGTACCCCTCTCTGCTGTCTCACTGAACAGTCTGCTTGTTATGCCCTCCTTTGCTGTCTCTGCCCTTTACTGTCTCACTGAGCAGTCTCTGCCTGCTGTGCCCATCTCTGCTGTCTCACTGAACAGTCTCTACCTGCTGTGCCCATCTCTGCTGTCTAACTGAACAGTCTCTGCCAGCTGTGCCCCTCTCTGCTGTCTCTCTGCTTGCTGTGCCCATCTCTGCTGTCTCTCTGAGCAGTCTCTGCCTGCTGTGCCCATCTCTACTGTCTCTCTGAGCAGTCTCTGCCTGCTGTGCCCATCTCTGCTGCCTCACTGAACAGTCTCTGCTTGCTGTCTCACTGGGCAGTCTCTGCCTGCTGTGCCCTTCTCTGCTGTCTCACTGAGCAGCCTGCTTGCCTTGTTTGCTTTGTGTCCTCTCTGCTGTTTCATTTTGAATCTCAGCTTGCTGTACCCTGAGTCGTCTCCTCTTGCAGTGCTATCTTCTCTGGTTTGTGTTTGGGATATGTAATACTTTGTGTATTGCGTTCTTTATGCTTGCTGCATGTTATGCTTTTCCCTTCTGGCGCTGCTTCTCCACCCCCCACCCTCCCCAAATATGAGTGTGATTCCCCTCTTGCTGTGTATGCGGGGCCTCTAACATGCCTGGACATTGCTCCTTCCGTGTCTGTGTGCTGCCCACTCGCCTCCCTAACATGCACACGACATGTCCTCTATATAAACTCCATTACTGCTGCTGTTTTGTAAAAGTGTCACGTGCTCAGATGTTATTACAGTCGGTGCACGGCTCCAGTCATCGAGGGCCGCAATCCTCCACTATAAGCCGCCCTTGTACATGTTGCAGCATTCTCCAGCACGGGCCCAATGTTTGTACTTGTTCAGAGTTGGGTGTTTTACTCTAGTCATGTTCACACCATGCCTGTGCAGCCATGTGCATTGAGGACTCCATCTTGCTGCATTTTCGTAGTCAGTGGCGTCCTTGGCAATGCACGTAACACAAGTCTAAACCACACGTGCTGAAATGCATCTCCGTGGTGTTAACGTGGCTAGACAACAGTGACTTATGTAACCTATAGGCCAGGAAGAGGGGGGGCAGCTGCCCCCCTGGGAACGGCGGCTGTTATATATAATACATTTCAGGCCTTGTGCTGGATCCCACAGAAACATCTGGAAGTTTGAATATTCCACGTTCAGATTGTGTACTGTGGGGTCTGCGCAGTGGTCGCCCCATGTGGTTCTCTGTAGGCACACAGGATTAGAGTGTTTGACTTGAAGTGTACACATTGTGGGGGCTCATGGCTGCATGTATGTGTTATACTTTCCACACATGCATGCAGGAAACCCCCCCCCCCCCCCCTCTTTTCATACGTGCTGGAGGCTCTATTGTACTGATATATTGTGGGTGATTTCTGGCAGCAGACGCTGACTAAGCTGTTTCCGTCTGTCTCTTCTAACATCCCCCTCCCCCCACCTCGGCTGACTGTATATGAATGGTAACCCGCTCCTGGCCACCACGCTTTGCTGCAATGGCTGCCTGTGACATCATGAGTGTACACAGTGTATACATTGTTACCAGGCAGGTAGTGTGATGACTCATTCCTCTGAGGAGGGGGGGCGCATGTGCAGTCGCTGGAGGTGGTGCAATCTCCAGGATAATTGCTGACCTTACAATTGTTTGTGTGAATTGTAGAGTGCAGGGACCTCTGGGAAGTCCTGGATTATAAATGGTGTATTTTTCAATATCGGGGATGGAAATTATTTCTTTACCATCCTGGGGGAGAGAGAGAGGGGGGGGGGGGTTAGTTGGCAGCGCCCTCTGCTGTATAAATTTAGTAAGTAACATGGCTCGGTAAACAATATTTTCAGAGACAGATGGGGGAGGAGGGGGAGCTTGTGCAATGCGAGGAGCCATTCCAGCATACATGAGCAATCCTCGATGATGCAATTTATTTATAAATGGATTTGTCTTTTTTTTTTACTTTGTGTTTCCCCCCCGTATTGTCGCTTTGTCGGAGGGCCTAGAAAGCTTGCATCGTTTCAGCCAGTGCTTTTCATTTTAAAGGCGCACGTTGAAGAAGTGGGTGGGGCTGCATTTTAAAGAAGTCTGAGACCATGTCCACACCCTAGTACAGGGGGGGCGCCTTGTCTGAGCCATGGACTGATGAAGGATCAGATCTCTGCCTTGACTGCATCCATCTGTGAATAGACCTTGGCAAATCTGCAGGCCTGTGGGTGAGGTTCCGGTTATACGCTACCTCAAATGGAGGAGGGTACACTATGCCAATCACACTTTAACATGAGATTAGGGTATCAAAAGTGAAATTCTGAGCGAAAACTGCACTGGTTTCATCATGCTGCCTTAGGTTCCTGGACACATGTCCTTTACACTATGGGGGTTATTTACTAAAACTGGAGCATGCAAAATCTGGTGCAGATCTGCATAGAAACCAATCGGCTTCTAGGTTTTATAATCAAAGCTTAAAGTGGTAGTAAAGGTTTGGCGTTTTTTTTTTTTTTTTTTTTTTTTTTATAATAACAAATGTTATACTTACCTGCTCTGTGCTGTGGTTTTGCACAGAGCAGCCCCGATTCTCCTCTTCTCAAGTCCCTCACTGGCGCTCCTCCTTACAAGTGCCCCCAATAGCATTCCACTTGCTATGGGGGCATTGGTGCATGCTCGCTCCTGAGCTCGCTCCTCCTGCGGCTCAGCCCACCTTCCACTCTCTCCTTATTGGCTCGCTGGCTGTGATTGACAGCAGTGGGAGCCAATGGCTCCTGCTGCTGGCTCGTCCAATGAGAGGGAGTCCCAGGAAAGCCAAGGCTCTTGTGCACATTGCTGGATCGAGAGGGAGCTCAGGTAAGTACAGGGTGGGGGGGAGTAGCACACAGGTTTTTTTACCTTCATGCATTGAGGTAAAAAAACCTTCAGGCTGGGTTCACACATATGCAAATTGGATGCAGGTTTCCCCGCATCCATTTCGCATGACAGGCAAGTGTGACCAGCTCTCAATGGAGCCGGTTCACACATGTCCAGGACGGCCGCAGTCCAGATTTAAACAGGGTCCGGTTCAGGTGTCTGTTCGCCAGACCCCAGGCTTAAACCCGCACATATGTGAACCTGGCCTCAGCCTTTACAACCACTTTAACTGAACAAGCTGACGTTAGAAGCCGATTGCCTATGATGCACAGCTGCACCAGATTCTGTGAGTGCACTAGTTTTAGTAAATCTCCGTCTAAAGTCCGGCCATACATGGATCGAACTCCGAACAAATTTTCTTTCGTTTAGATTTCAAACCATTAATGGGCTTGCAACAATGGCTGATTTTCATGTGGCCATCGAATTTAAGTGATCGGGCATGTTGGAAATTGTTTGAAAAACGAACACATTTCCAAACAATGATGGGAGAATCGTGCAAGAAATATGATTTAAAAAAAAAAAAAATGTGCATTAGCTGTGACCTGGAAAGAAAAGAAGATTCCCGTCCATGTAATTTCTTTTCTGTAGCAACATGAGGTGAAATTGAGGTCTTGGTTGGTCGAATTCCGAAATCAATGGTGGCATCATCGGATTACAAAATGCACAAAATTTCTGATTTTCAAAAGAAAATTTGTTTGAAATCCTACCCATATATGGGCGGGCATTAGGCCCCTTTGACCCAGGGTGGAGTCCACCTGCTCAGCGGGGAAACCTGTTTGCTGTTCTCTGCTGAGCAGGCGGATAACTGGTCTGTAGTCGCTCCTGCTTATGCAGAGAGGATACAGTCCTCTCTCCTCTATGGGATGTCGAATGTAAGTGAACTGCCTGTCCATTTACGCCAACTGCCATCTGATCAGCTAGATGGATGGGGATCAGATCCCTATCTGTCTGTTTTTAGCGGTGGTAAACGGACATGTCTGTTTACATCTCCCGATTAATAAAGGATTATGGAGGGTCCGCCTGAAAAACGGACATGTGGACTAGCTCTGACTGCTCGTGTGAAAGGGGCCTAAATGTCTACTAAAGGTCTTGCTTTCCTGATTTTCCAGCAACATCACAGCTGAAAGAATTTCCTGTTTTTCCTCACTTCAGCCCCTAATTATGACAATCGAGTCTTGTACCAGACTTCCAGGTAGCTATCAGGCTGGGTTCACACTGGTGCAAATTGAATGTGGGTTTTCACGTGTCCAATTCGCATGTCAGGAGACTGACCGACTCTCAATGGAGCCGGTTTACACAGCTCGGGGATGGCTGTAGAGCGGTTTGCAGAAGAGTCCTATGTGTCTTCTGGTCCATTGCAGGTCCGAATTCAGCCAAAAAGTTGGGCCTGATTCATCCCTGAACTAGAGAACAGGGACGCACCGGACCCCTGCTGTGAGCCACTCAGCACAACAGTGTGAACCCAGCCCTATGGTAGGCTGGATGAAGGATAGAATTTCACCTGTTACTTAGGAGATCTAGAAAACATGGCCTGTAAGTAATTACTGGATAATGGTTTGGGGGGGAAAAAAAGATTCTGGACCGCCGGTCCCGCCGCCAGGCTGTATTTCCAGGATCTTGGTAATCCTGCACAGGGGATTTAACATCACTGAGTGAAATCCCAAAGCTGTGACCTGATGGGTGTTGAGTGTTGGTAGAAAATGTGTTGACTGCATTATGTGAGTGCAAAGCATGAGATGGGAGTCTTAGGGAGGACACAAATTGGTGACGTATTTCGCAGTTTTGCGCACAGTGCTGGTGAGAGATTGTGTGAAAATCTTCTATTTGTGCCTTCAAGTGACAATTCCGCCTTCTGCTTGGTGTACAGAGACCATGGCTACCACAGAGAAGCACAGATTTCAGGAAAGCTTTTTCTCAATTATGCTTAGTTCGCTAATAAAAGCTATTGCAGTCAGTTTTTACTTTTACCTACTGCAAAGTATGGCACGTTGTATGACACATTACAGGTAAGCTTTGTTTACACCTCCCTATACACTATGACTAATTGAAGTCTCCGATTTTACACCAGTCAGAATTTTACTACGTTCATTCCTCACAGCTGTATGCTGTGCCTCCATAATAAAGAACTAAAAGGATCAAAGCTCACATTTCACAGCAAACTGGATTTTTTTTTTTTTTTTTTTAATTGTGTACTAAGCTGGACAATAATGGGACGAAAGGTCCCATTGCACAACATCCTCCCCACCTGACAGAGCACTGCAGCAATGAGTGCTCCTCCATCTGCCTGGAGACAGCTGACACATTATCCATGATTATTCCCATTGGATAGACATATCGGCCAACCAATGACGTGCATGTTCAAGTCTGGCCTGAACAAGATGGATGAAATCCTAATCCAACAATGTCTGTATAGCAGAATAATAACCATCGTATACCGTTCATGTCCCAGTGTACACTCCTAAGTGCAAGAGGTGCCCAAATAACAATTATGTTCCTCAGGGGCTCCCAAACCCGAGATGAACTAACCTAATCCCTTGGCATGCTAAGCCTCATGAAACATCAGCGCTGAAAGTCCATATGTGGACTACTAGGAACTCGCAACATGCTGCCGCTAGTTTTAAAGCTCATCTCCAGCTTTTCTTTCACCAAATAGTTTGTTTGGACCAACTTGGTCCAAAACAATTCACTAAGTGCTGCATGAAGTGTAGCTTCAGCTACATCCAGTACACGGTGCTGGGTTCTGGCTGTGAGACAGAATCAGTCTTGCACCTTGGACAAAACGTTTCGGTCTGAGCAGCGCTCTGCCATTCAGAGGCAGCTTTGTATTCTGTGAATGAATACAAAGTTTCCTCTGTCTGGCCAAGTCGGAGATCGTGCCGTCATCAGCCTGCCTCAGCCACAGCAGCACTTTGTGAAGGGAATAATTTCTTTGGACCAGCTTGGTCCAAACAAACTATTTAAAGTGACAAAAGCTGGAGATCAGCTTTAAAGTGTAGTTCACCTTTTAGTATTTTTTTTTTTCAAAATTTCCCAATGCAATTCCAGATTCTGTAAATCAGGGATCCTCAAACTACGGCCCTCTAGCTGTTGCGGAACTACTCATCCCATGAGGCATTGTAAAACTGACATTGACAGACATGGCTAGGCATGATGAGAATTGTAGTTCTTGAACTGGAGGGCCATAGTTTGAAGACCCTTGCTGTAAATTATACATACCAATATTCCTCATTTTAAAAGATATACAGCCATTGGAGACCTCTCAATAGAACTACTGGCCATTTGACCCCCCCTCCATCCTTCTGTTTGCTGGACACAATTGTATGCCCCCTACTGGCCACATCAGCCCATTCAAACTGTACAGTACACTCTTTCCTGCAGTGGCTGAGCTTGACTGCTGCCTATAGAGGGAGATCGCACAGCACATGTGCACAGAGGGTCCAGCAAACGGCAGGATGGAGGGGGCTCAAGCAGCCAGCAGTTTCTGTGGAGAGGCCCCCGAGGCTGCATATGTAAGTGAGTGCAGGAGCAGCCTTTTAAAATGAGGACTGCTGGGATGTACTATTTGAGATCTGGACTAGAGATGGGTCGAACATCCCCCCCCCGTTCGGTTCGCACCGGAACTCCCAAACGGAGAAAAAAGGTTCTGACCTGAACGGCGAGCCCTATTAAGGTCTATGGGACAAAAATCAAAAAAAAAAAAAAAAATCAAAAGTCCCCACTTTGAAGGCTTACAGTGGGGACGGAAAGTATTCAGACCCCCTTAAATTTTTCAGTCTTTGTTAGATTGCAGCCATTTGATAAAATCATTTAAGTTAATTTTTTTCCTCATTAATGTACACACAGCACCCCATATTGACAGAAAAACACAGAAGTGTTGACATTTTTGCAGATTTATTAAAAAAGAAAAACTGAAATATCACATGGTCCTAAGTATTCAGACCCTTTGCTGTGACACTCATATTTAACTCAGGTGCTGTCCATTTCTTCTGATCATCCTTGAGATGGTTCTACACCTTCATTTGAGTCCAGCTGTGTTTGATTATACTCATTGGACTTGATTAGGAAAGCCACACACCTGTCTATATAAGACCTTACAGCCCACAGTGCATGTCAGAGCAAATGAGAATCATGAGGTCAAAGGAACTGCCTGAAGAGCTCAGAGACAGAATTGTGGCAAGGCACAGATCTGGCCAAGGTTACAAAAAAATTTCTGCTGCACTTAAGGTTCCTAAGAGCACAGTGGCCTCCACACTCCTTAAATGGAGGACGTTTGGGACAACCAGAACCCTTCCTAGAGCTGGCCGTCTGGCCAAACTGAGCTATCGGGGGAGAGGAGCCTTGGTGAGAGAGGTAAAGAAGAACCCAAAGATCACTGTGGCTGAGCTCCAGAGATGCAGTCGGGAGATGGGAGAAAGTTGTAGAAAGTCAACCATCACTGCAGCCCTCCACCAGTTGGGGCTTTATGGCAGAGTGGCCCGACGGAAGCCTCTCCTCAGTGCAAGACACATGAAAACCCGCATGGAGTTTGCTAAAAAAACACCTGAAGGACTCCAAGATGGTGAGAAATAAGATTCTCTGGTCTCATGAGACCAAGATAGAACTTTTTGGCCTTAATTCTAAGTGGTATGTGTTGCACTGCTCATCACCTGTCCAATATAGTCCCAACAGTGAAGCATGGTGGTGGCAGAATCTTGCTGTGGGGGTGTTTTTCAGCTGCAGGGACAGGACGACTGGTTGCAATCGAGGGAAAGATGAATGCGGCCAAGTACAGGGATATCCTGGACGAAAAACTTCTCCAGAGTGCTCAGGACCTCAGACTGGGCCGAAGGTTTACCTTCCAACAAGACAATGACCCTAAGCACACAGCTAAAATAACGAAGGAGTGGTTTCACAACAACTCTGTGACTGTTCTTGAATAGTCCAGCCAGAGCCCTGACTTAAACCCAAGTGAGCATCTCTGGAGAGACCTAAAAATGGCTGTCCACCAACATTTACCATCCAACCTGACAGAACTGGAGAGGATCTGCAAGGAGGAATGGCAGAGGATCCCCAAATCCAGGGGTGAAAAACTTGTTTCATCTTTGCCAAAAAGACTCATGGCTGTATTAGATCAAAAGGGGCTTCTACTAAATACTGAGCAAAGGGTCTGAATACTTAGGACCATGTGATATTTCAGTTTTTCTTTTTTAATAAATCTGCGAAAATGGCAACAATTCTGTGTTTTTCTGTCAATATGGGGTGCTGTGTGTACATTAATGAGGAAAAAAATGAACTTAAATGATTTTATCAAATGGCTGCAGTATAACAAAGAGTGAAAAATTTAAGGGGGTCTGAATACTTTCCGTCCCCACTGTATCTGCAAGTAATTGGCCATAAAAAGTGTATAGGTGTCCAGGTAGTGCCCTGGGGGACATGTATCAATACAAAAAATGTTTTTAAAAAAGATTGTTTTTACAGGAGCAGTGATTTTAATGATGCTTGAAGTGAAACCGTAACACTGAAAAATTATTTCAAATATAGTGCCTGGGAGGGTCCCCTTAGCCTGCCTTTAAATTGGCACATCTGTACCATATAAAGAACATGCTGCAAATGAATGAGATGACATTTAAATTGCCGGCAATAGAAAAATATTAAAATCTGTGTGGGGTACTCCCCCAGTCCATACCAGGCCCTTCAGGTTTGGTATGGATTTTAAGGGGAACCTCATGCCAAAATTAAACACCACCCTCCTGCCCAAAGCACCCACCCCCCAAAGTTAAGAACGTGTGGACTGGTATGGTTCAGGAGGGGGGGGGCGCCTGCTGCCCCCCCCTTCATGGCCTGCCAGGCTGCATGCTCGGATAAGGGTCTGGTATGGATTATGGGGTGCACCAACATTTTTTAGGGGCACCCACACGTTTTTTTTTTGTTTTTAATTTTGAAGTGGGGGGGTCCCTCCTTAAAATCCATACCAGACCTGAAGGGCCTGGTATGGATTGGGGGGGACCCCCATGCCTTTTTTTTTATATTGCCAGCAATTTCTTTTTTATTCAGCTGTCAGCAGGGAAGCCCATTGACAGCTGATGACTCATCAGTTGTTAAGGATGCCGCGGCTGGCTTCCCGGCCCCGCTCCTTAATCAGTTATTCACTCCGCCAATCAGGGCTTAGAATTCACTAGCAGCATGCTGTGCATATGGTGGGGCAAATACCCTGCAAATTCGGGTGTGGCCCGAACTGTTTGCCCAACTCTAATATGGAATTGAATAAGATTTTTGTAAAAAAAAAAAAAACTAAAGGTGGACTTACACTTTAGATTTTGGCAATCAGTTTACAGTATCACACAGATGTGACAAGCTTACTTTAAATTGCTGGCCTCTTTTGAAAATGCCTGGCTCTGGTGTCAATCCTGTGCCCTTAATGATCCCTGAGGACAGCTCAATCTTTGTTTTGGAAGTACTGCCAATTTTCTCGACTGCGTAGTTGGAGACTTCCTACATGAAGATGCATTTACCACAGTGGAACATTCATATCCATAAGTCCTGTCAGAGCAGGTTACAGGATAGAAACGCGTAGGACGGCACTTCTGTGTGAGCTGCCAAATAGAGAGCAGGCTAATGTCTATGCGTGCCATGACAAGCTGCTTGTCAATGCACTGCTGAGCTTGGAGTTATGAATTCTGGCTGCATGCTTCTTTTAGGTCAGTGACACAAATTTTTAAAGTCACAAACATCTGGGCAATTGCTATTTCCAGAAGGAGGTCAGCAATCCATTCTAGAACTGGCAGATTAGGTTTGCTTTGCCTCAAAGGTGCTGCATTGCACAGGCTCCCCACTCGCTCACGGTACAGAGAGCTTGGATTGGCTTCTTACTTTATTTAGCCCTTCACTGTCACTCTGGTAAACAGGGATAGGGGCTTGTTCTGATACATGGCCTTTCCTTGCAGCCTGGTATACAGAGATCAGGGATTCCTGGTAACACCTGGCTCCTCCCTGCCAGCCAGGTAAACGGAGATTAGGTGCTACTTGGCCCTTTCTTTTCAAGCTGGTACACAGATTGGATGCTCCTTCTGACACTCTTTTTATTTCCAAACTTTTAAACTGATTGGGGGTTCCTTCTGACACCCAGTCCTTCCTTGCCAGACAAGTAAACAATGATTGGGGCTTCTTCCAACTGCTGGCCCTTGTGTTCCAGCCTGGTAAACCTGGAGATCCGGGCTCCTTCAGTACTTGGCCTTTCTCTTTCATCCTAGTAAAGAGAGATTGATGGCTCCTTTCCACACTCAGCTCTTTCCTTCCAATCTAGTAAAGAGAGATTGGGGCTATTATCCCACATCTGGATTCTCCCTGCCTGGTAAAAGAGAGATTGGGGGCCTCTTCAAACCCTTGGCCCTTCCAGCCCGGTAAAGAGAGATTAAGGGCAAGTCTGGTAAGCAATGACTGGGGACTCTTTCTGACACTAGGCCTTTCCCTTCTAGTCTGGTAAACAGACTGGGGGCTCTTTTCCAACATATGACCCTTCCCTGCCAGCCTGGTAAACAGAGATTGAAGACACCTTCCTCCAGACTAGTACACCGAAATCATGGGCCCCGTCCGACAAATAGTTTTTCCTTTCCAGCCTGGTAAATGGAGTTTGAAGACACCCAACTCTTCTCTGCCAGACTAGTAAACAGTATTTGGGGGCCCCTTCAAAAACCTAGCCCTTCCCTGCCAGCCTGGTAAACCGGGATTTGGGGCTCCCAACACTTGACTCTTCCCTTCCAGTCTAGTACCAAGGTTGGAGGCTCCTTCCAACACCTGACCTTTCCCTGCCAGCCTGGTAAACAGAGGTTGGGGACTCCATCCAACATACAGTCCCTCCCTGCCAGACCAGTAAATAAAGAACGGGCTCTCCTGATACCCAGTTTTTCCTTTCCAGCCTGGTAAGCATAGATCGGGGACACTTTCCTATACCCAGTTCCTCTCTATTAGACTAGTAAACTGACTTTGGGGGCTTTTGCCAGCTTGGTAAACAGAGATCGGGGGCACCTTTTGGCCTGGTATACAGAGATTGAGAGCTCCTCCCAGTCTGGTAGACAGAGACTGAGAGCTCCTTATACAAAGATTTGGGGCTTCTTCCAACATAGAGTTTGGGAGCTCCTCTCAGGCTGATAAACAAGTGTTGGGGGCTCCTACCAGCATAGTACATAAAGAGATTGGGGGCTCCAACCAGGGAAACTCTGTCCATGTACTATCCATCATTCCCTCAGTTTGAATTTATGGATTCTCAATGAGTTTACTATAATATTTTATCCAGAATGACTAATGAAAATATAAAAATGTGCAATAGACCAAATGTCAAAAAATGCTTCTTTCTTAATCTGACTTGAAAAAAAAGTCCATCAACAAAGAGCTTCAACTGCAGCAGAAATTTCTCATAATAGGCTGAATGACCCCAATTATAATCTGCGTGGTGTCTCCAACGTAGGCTGCAACCGCTTAGACAACGCTAGGCCCTGCAGCACGGGCGCTGCAATTCATGTGGTACACACGACCCAGAAATTAATATTAGCGCACAGTTTCAGTGTGGGGCCCCTATCCTTTGTTTGCACAGTCATAAGTAGATGCACAGTGTTCACAGGAAATGTGAGTGCGTAGAAGGATGCGGGCGAGTATGAGGGTAAACCCAAGCTATGTTGATGTATAGAGAGCGTTCCCATATCAATGGGAACACACTTCATAGTTACATCTTATTTGAAAGTACACAATACATAGTAATATATCAGTGTAAACAAGGGTAGCGCAGTCAGTTGTGCTCGTGCACGCCATTTCAGGCCCTGTTGCTTGTTTTCTCACACTCAGTGAGTGGATAAACTGGCTGGGACTGGGGAGGGTGTGACACAAGGGACATATTGCACAATACTGTGAATTCCTCTGAACATTGTAACCCAGATGAGGTGGCCCCAGGCTGGCTCCGCCCCCTCCTGCTCCCCATGTGGCTGCTCAACTCCTTAACCCCTTCGGCTCATCCTGTACACAAGGCATGACCGCATGGTGTGAGTGTGCACCTCACCATAGATAGATGGATCGTTCACCGACATGCTGGAAGAATTTCAGAGAAATTTACAGGAGGCAGCGAAAAGCCATTTCCTAACAGGGGCCCCATATGCAGGCAATCACTACCTTCCAGTGGCCCTTAAAACAGGCTTACACTTCCAGGAGCCCCATACTTTGGCTGTCCCTTTCTTCCAGGGGCCTAGGGCTGCCACCTTGCTGTAAAAAATAGGATTTGTTGCCAGTGTTATTAATAGGAGCACAAGACTGGTATTTTTGTCGAGTCTTCTGGCTGAGCCAGCAGGAATCAGTTGAAATTCGAGCAGTGTATGGCCAGAATAAAAAGGCACATTGCCACATGGCTTTCATTCCTGAGCTACTGCTTATCGCTGGGGACACCAGGGTCTGTTGAAAATACATACGGGGTAACTCTCTGCCTTACCAGGTTGTTTCTGGGCATTGCTGTAAACCAGACAGATCAAGCTGGAATTTTATGGGCCACATGCACCCCCCTCACTCCTTCTCTGCGGCCCTCAGTGGTTTATGTAATGCAAAATGTTTTAAACTTAGCGCTGCTCTTAATTAACCCACATCATGTGCTTTATATAATCCGCTCTGCTTTATAATATGTCCCCCTTGTGTGTGTGTTGTATAAAAAAAAAATTATACAACACCTAAAAAACCTGTCTGATCCTGCCAGTTTCTCCCCACCCCTATGTAAACTGACCATGGTAATCATGGCTGCTGAGCCCTAACACCATGGTCAGTTTGCGTGTCTCCATCATCCGCTGCCCTGCTGCCTCTCTCTGCTCCTGCATCCTCCTCCCCCCATGTTGGCTACTGTATTAGGGTCCGCCCCCGCCCCTGCTGTGATAACATCATGTACTTTATATAAATGCTCTGCCTTATGATATGTTGTATAAAAAAAAAGCCACATATACCATATCTGTGAGTGCTGATCAGCGGTTACGTGACACGCCGCATCTCTCCTCTCCCCGTCTCACAGATGCAGCGGGAGGGGCCGAGATTCCCCTGCTGACTTTAGTCTGGAGGAGAGAGCTGGCGCATCACGTGACCGCTGATCAGCACTCACAGATAAGGTATATGTGGCTTTTTTTTATACAACACACACATACGGGGGGGGGGGGGGGGGCATATAATTATAAGGCAGAGCATTTATATAAAGTACATGATGTTATCACAGCAGGGGCGGGGGCGGACCCTAACACAGTAGCCAACATGCGGGGAGGGTGGAGGACGACGCAGGAGCAGAGAGGAGAGACAGCAGGGCTGCGGATGATGGAGACACGCAAACTGACCATGGTGTTAGGGCTCAGCAGCCATGATTACCATGGTCAGTTTACATAGGGGTGGGGAGAAACTGGCAGGATCAGACAGGTTTTTTAGGTGTTACAGGTAGCCAAATGACACAGAACAAGCACTGTATCATATAACATGCTTTAAAGGAGCATGATCCAATTTTTTTTTTTTTTTGGGTTAACATACACAATCATGAGTGAAAGTCCATCAATGCAAATAAAGTGGGCGTCTTCAAGAGCTACTGAAGACGCCCAGTGGGAGGGGTGAAATGCATCAAGCAGGGACGAGATACACGAGACCTAGTGATGGCTGAAAGTACGCCAAGGCGGCAATTTTTACTTATATGCCCTTTCTTTGATGTAAGTGCATTTGTTTTTGATTTTATAATAAACCCAAGCAATATTAGGCTATACATCACACTCTTCATTTGGTGTATCATACATCTATACCATTATAATTTAAACCTGACCACCGGAGGAGCAGGAAGGAGATAGCAAGCCATAGATACAGGACAAAGACCTTATGTTTTTAAAACACATTGCTGGTGAGTGGGGACCCAGGAGGGGAGCACAGAGTGGCACTGGAATCGAACACGTTTGACACTTTATTTGCATGGATGGACTTTCACTCATGATTGCACTATTATGAACTTTTTTTTATTGCACTAGCGCTTTAATTATAGTTTATTTGATACTTAAGAGCAGCGCTAGGTTTAAAACATTTTCTATGATCTTCTTGGGGTCTTTTACCTTACACGATGGCAGCAGCTCTAATATATTTAATTCATTTATTTACACGTTACCATAGCACAGGTATTGATACATTTTTTTTTTCTCAGTGGTTTATGGGCCACATGCAGCCTTCTCATTCTTATGTTGCCCTCAATGGTTCATGGGCCAGATGCAGCCCTCTAACTCCTTCTCTGTGGCCCCCCCCCCAGTGGTTTATGGGCCACGTGCGGCCCTCTCACTAGACATGTGCAATTTGTTTTGGTCCCAATAGAAATTCAGACGAATTTTTGATTATTCAGAGATTTTTGATGCATCCGAATCTCCAAATGAAATAGTAAAAAATTTCATTGAAATCTGTTAAAATTTGTTTTGTTTATTCGTTTTCTAACGATTTAGAAACGTTAGAACTCGGATCGGTTGAAAATCGATTGATTGATTGAAATCCTGTTTGAAGAAATAGCTGGTTGCATTATCTTCTTGGGGTCTTTTACATTACACGATAGCAGCAGCTCTAATATAATATTTATTTACATTTAGTTACCATAGCACAGGTATTTATATTTTTTTTCTCAGTGGTTTATGGGCCACATGGGCCCTCTCATTCCTTCTCTGCAGCCCTCAGTTTTTTTTTATGGTCCACATGTGGCCTTTTCACTCCTCTGCGGTCCGTCAGTGGTTTATGAGCCACATGCAGCCCTTCCACTCCTTCTCTGCAGCCCTCAGTGGTTTACGGGCCAGGTGTGGCCCTCTCACTCCTTCTCTGTGGCCTTCAGTGGTTTATGGGTCACATGTGGCCCTCTCACTCCTTCTCTGCAGCCCTCAGTGTTTTATGGGCCACGTGTGGCCCTCTCACTCCTTCTCTGTGGCCTTCAGTGGTTTATGGGTCACATGCGGCCCTCTCACTCCTCTGCAGCCCTCAGTTGTTTATGGGACACGTGCAGCCCTCTCACTCCTTCTCTGCGGCCCTCAGTTTTTTTATGGTCCACATGCGGCTTTTCCACTCTTTCTCTGTTGGTCCTCAGTGGTTTATGGGCCACATGCAGCCCTCTCACTCCTTCTCTGTTAACCTCAGTGGTTTATAGGCCACATGCAGCCCTCTCATTTCTTCTCTGCAGGCCCTCAGTTTTTTATGAGCAACATGCGGCCTTCTCATTCCTACTCCTTTGTTGCCCTTAATGGTTCAGGGGCCAGATGCGACCCTTTCACTCGTTCTCTGTTGCACTCAGTGGTTCATGGGCTAGATGCAGCCCTCTCATTTCTTCTCTGCGGCCCTCAGTTTTTTATGAGCCACATGTGGCCCTCTCACTCCTTTTCTCCTTTGTTGCACTTAGTGGTCCAGGGGCCATGTGTGGCCCTCTTACTCCTTCTTTGTGGCCTTCAGTGGTTTATGGGCCATGTGTGACCCTCTCACTACTTCTCTGCAGCCCTCAGTAGTTTATGGGCCACGTGCGGCCCTCTCACTCCTTCTCTGTGGCCCTCAGTGGGTCATGGGCCAGATGTGGTTCATGGGCCAGATGTGGCCCTCTCGCTCCTTCTGTGCCACCCAGTGGTTTATGGGCCATGTGCGACCCTCACTACTTCTCTGCAGCCCTCAGTGGTTTATGGGCCATATGCGGCCCTCTTACTCTGTTACTGCGGCCCTCAGTGGTTTATGGGTCACACGCGGCCCTTCCACTTCTTCCTTGCGGCCCTCTAGTGGTTTATAGGCAACATGCGGCCCTCTCACTCCTCTGTGGCCCTCAGTGGTTCATGGGCCAGATGCGGCCCTCTCACTCCTCTGTGGCCCTCAGTGGTTCATGGGCCAGATGCGGCCCTCTCACTCCTTCTCTGTGGCCCTCAGTGGGTCATGGGCCAGATGTGGTTCATGGGCCAGATGTGGCCCTCTCGCTCCTTCTGTGCCACCCAGTGGTTTATGGGCCATGTGCGACCCTCACTACTTCTCTGCAGCCCTCAGTGGTTTATGGGCCACATGCGGCCCTCTTACTCTGTTACTGCGGCCCTCAGTGGTTTATGGGTCACACGCGGCCCTTCCACTTCTTCCTTGCGGCCCTCTAGTGGTTTATAGGCAACATGCGGCCCTCTCACTCCTTCTCTGTTGCCCTCAGTGGTTCATGGGCCAGATGCGGCCCTCTCACTCCTCTGTGGCCCTCAGTGGTTCATGGGCCAGATGCGGCCCTCTCACTCCTCTGTGGCCCTCAGTGGTTCAAGGGCCAGATGCGGCCCTCTCACTCCTTCTCTGTGGCCCTCAGTGGTTTATGGGCAACCTGTGACCCTCTCACTACTCCCCTGCAGCCCTCAGTGTTTTATGGGTCACATGCGGCCCTCTCACTTCTTCTCTGTGGCCCTCAGTGGTCCACGTGCGACCCTCTCACTACTTCTCTGCATCCCTCAGTGGTTTATGGATCACATGTGGCTCTCTCACTCCTTCTCTGCAGCCCTCAGGTTGTTTATGGGCCACATGCGGCCCTCTCATTCCCTTATGCGGCCTTCAAATGGTTTATAAATATTACAGAATGATTGCAGCCCCAGCTGTTCTCCAGTTGAAAAGTTACACCGTTTTGCAGCTAAACACTTTGGGAAATATTTTCTGGCATCTCTTAATGGTAAATTGGAATTTTTACTAAATTAGGTTCCTAAATGCCATAATCTTTTTTTCTGGAATTAAAAAAGTGCCGCCATCAGAACACATAATATGGCTCCCTTGAAGATTTAGTTCGATTTTTCGGTCCACTGTTTCATGGAAGTTTGACCTTCCTGCTGTAAAATATGTTGGTTTTCTATATATACAGGAAATGGCAATGTATGAGTCACAACGCACGCCAAGAGTAAATGGATGGCATCACGCTTGTGAAATACGGAACAGCCGTGTAATGGCGGATCTGCAATCTTGCAGCGAGAAGACTCAGCATTCTCCTTCCCATTTACACAGCAGCCTATCTGAGCTGCTAGCTTTGTGCTGACATCACTCCACCCAGCAACAGGAGCTGTCCCTTTAAACCCCCCTCCCCCCAGGACACGATTTGTGACCTTCCACATTCCTGTTACTGGAACAGCAGCAGATAACATCTCACCCCCCCCCCCCCTCCCTCCAGAAATAGATTGGATTGGATCCCTCAAGCAGCACATAGATACAATCTCTGCTTCTTATTCCTGCAGGGGGGAGACAGCACACAAAGTACATGCAGCAGGCCAAAGACCGGCAACACAACACAGAACTGCCATTTGGTGCAACACTGCTTACAGCAGATATATAGAAGCGTTGGGGGGGGGGGGGGGGGGGGGCACCAAATAAATTGTCCAGCGTGCTGATAAATGATTGCAGCTGGAACAAAACCATTGTGGAAAACAGACTGTGTGAGGTGGGTGATGAGCTGCAGTGACATATTGAGTGCTTAGACAGAAAGGAAGGCTGGAGGCGTACAGACAGATTAGATTTGTCACACCCCAGGACCCAAACTATTATTTTTCCTTATTCACTACAACTTTGGGGTGTTGCACATGGCTGCTAAATGTGTAAATGAAGATAATTGGACAGTGGAAAAATGATCGCAGAGATTCTCCAGCATGCTGGACAATGTTAGAATGTAATAACTAGCGCTCAAAAGTATCCCTGGGGAGTTAACAATGGCACACATGATTACACTGGTGGATCCACTTGCAGGTCGTCGGAAGGCCTCACACCATTTATTCCCCTGTAGATCAGTTAGGTCAGCAATATTAATAAACAAAAAACAGGAACTGTTGGAGCCAGTCCGACTGGATAACCACATGCCAAGGTTTTAGGTGTAGTCCTGGACTCTGAACTCTCCTTTAAGCCCCACGTCCATTCACTGTCCAAATCTTTCCGCTTCAACCTCCAGAACATCTCCAAAATACGCCCCTTTTCTAACCAATGACACAACAGAGCTCTTAATTCACTCCCTGGTTATCTCTCGCCCCGACTACTGCAAATCCCTTCTCACTGGATTACCTTTACATAGTCTATCACCCCTTCAATCCATCATGAATGCTGCTGCCAGACTTATCCACCTTACCAATCGCTCAAAATACTAACTACTTACAAAGCCATCCATAACTTAGCCCCCAGCTACATCACTAGCCTAGTCTCTAAATGCCAACCTACTCGTTCTTCTCAAGACCTCCTGCTCTCTACCTCCCTCGTCACCTCCTCCCATGCTCGCCTCCAGGACTTTTCCAGAGCCTCTCCAATCCTATGGAACTCCCTACCCCAATCTGTCCGATTATCTCCTACTCTATTAGCTTTTAGACGATCCCTAAAAAACCCTCTCCTCAGAGAAGCTTATTCTACCCACACCTAACAACTGTATTTTCATTTTCTCCATCAGCTCACCCCCCCACAGTTATTACCTTTTGTTCCACTTGACCCTCCCTTCTAGACTGTAAGCTCTAACAAGCAGGGCCCTCTAAACCCTCTGTATTGATTTGTATTGTAAGTGTACTGTCTGCCCCCGTGTTGTAAAGTGCTGCGCAAACTGTTGGCGCTATATAAATCCTGTATAATAATAATGTGTGTGGTCAGAGCCGGTGCCACTGGGGAGCAGTAGGCTGCGGTGCTTCCCTAGAACAAATGTTGTGCACCCCTCCCCATCAGTTGGTGTGTGATGGCGGCTCTGTGCACTCCGCAGGGAAAGTCCCGCCCTTCCATCCGGTAATGAACTTTGGACCTTTTTGTTATCATCGCACACACACCTGCACTCCTTCCCCAACCCTTCACCGCGCGTGCGCCACCACCTGACTCTGGACTCTGCTCACACATAGATTGCAACGGACACGGCTCTTCACTCATCCAGAATAGCTACATGTGGTATAATAGTAAACCTGTCACCCATATGTAACCGAGGCAGCCATGTTAAAGCTGATCTATTTCCACGTTATGTTGCCATTGGTTCTACAGATAGTAATTAAAAATCCACCCCGCACGCATAGCCCTGGTGCCAATAAGTAATCAGGTGGTACTGTCAGCGATGAGGGGCAAACAATGGCCAGCACACTAGTGGCCCTAAGCAACCAGCTCTTTCATTATAGGATTTATGTGATGTGAAAACCTAGTGTGGGAGCTCTAGTGGGCCTGATGCAGGAGCTCTGGTAGGACCTGGTATGGTAACACTGGTAGGTCTTGATAGAAGAGCTCTGTTGGGGCCTGGTGTGGGATCTCTGGTGACCATTGGAAAACCATAAATGAGACCCTGGGACATGCAAAAACCCTTAAAACAACACACTTTGTGTTCCCAGATCCACACTGATTATACAAAGCACACTCCCTGTTCCTGGATTCGCACTAATTCCCAATACAAACACTCCCTGTCCATGGATCCACACTGATACCTGACACTTAAAAGGATAGCTAAACTTTTGTTTAAAAAAAAACAAACATGTCATACTTACCTCCTCTGTGCAGTTGGTTTTGCACAGAGTGGCCCCTGATCCTCCTCTTCTGGGGTCCCTCAGCGGCGCTCCTGGCTCCTCCTCTTCTTGTGTGCCCAGTTGGAGAAGCGCTTTCCCTCCGGGCACTCGTGTGGGCGCGCTCCCATATCCTGCTGCTGCGTCTATTGACACAGACAGCAGAACTCAGCCCCGCCCCCCTGGCTCCCACATCAATGGATTTGATTGACAGCTATTAATCTATCCAATCAGGGACACAGGCTGGAGCTGGTGTGCTCGTTATCGGCACTGGAAAGACTGGGCTCAGGTGGGGTCAAGTCCGGCATTCGTGTCTGTGGACGCAAATGCTGGACTTGGGAGCGTGCCCACAAGGTAACCCCTGAGGAGAGCACTTCTCCTAGGGGGTTATCTGATGCGGGGAGGAGCCGCGAGAGCCACCGGGGGACCCCAGAAGAGGATGTACGGGGCCACTCTGTGCAAAACGAGCTGCACAGTGGAGGTAAGTATAACATGTTTGTTATTAAAAAAAAAACAATCTTTTACAATCCCTTGATCCACGCTGATACCCAGCAAATACTCGAAATCCCTAGATCCACACTGATACCCAACACATACAAACACTCCCCATCCCTGGATCTGCACTGATACTCAACAACACTCCCCATAAAATAGGTCTGCTTGGCAGTAAGGAGGCAGCAAGTGTATTTTTGAAGGGCAGATTTATACTGGTTGAAATCTTTCCGAGACCTAGGCGCTCAAGAGCATGGCTATGTTTTTTCAGACTTCTGGTGTCATCTGTTTGCCAAGATTGTAGGGGCCGGGGTCTGATTCTGAGTAGAGTGGGTGGGGCCAGTGTGTCTAGGGAGGATGACAGTGAAGCGTTTTTAGACAGGAGTGGGTAGGTTGGGGCAGGACAGGTGTGAGATTTTGTCATAGAGGTGGTTAGTGGCAGAGTAGAGAAGAGAAGGGTTGAGGGGGAGAAGGTTTCTATGGGTAATTGTTAGGTGGTTGAAGGGAGAGAAGGTGGAAGAGAGGGGGAGAGTGAAACTATTAAGGTAGTGATCAAAGAGAGGGAAAGGATAGTTTGGGAGGTTGCACTGAGAGCATACGTGGGAGAAAACAAGGTCGAGGGTGTTGCAGTCAGAGTGATTAGACGCATGTATCCATTGCTTCAGGTCAAAGGAGGAGGTTAGACTAAGTTTAGAAGTAGCAGGAATGTTAGTGCCGGTTCACACAGGGGCGACCTGTCATGCATTGCAATGGAACCGTTCTAACAGGAGCGACTCACTTCGTCCGACTTTGAAAAAGGTTCCTGTACTACTTTGGGGCGACTTCGGAGCGGCCTGCATTTCTATACAGAAGTCGTTTTGCAAGCCGCGCTGTACGGGGCGGCTTCAGAGTCGGACAACTTTGAAGTCGCCCCTGTGTGAACTGGCACTTAGTATTAGCAGGGATGTTGAAGTCACCAAGAATGATTGTGGGAATTTCAGAAGAGAGAAAGTAGGAAAGCCAGGCAGAGAAGTTAGCAAAAAAAGGCTGATACTGGTCCAGGGGGCTGGTAGATCACAGCTATTCTTAGAAAGACAAATGCAATGTGCCTCAAATGAGGAGAGTGACAGAAAGGGAGGTGGATGAAGCACTTGAAAGGTGATATGTGGGGCTAGAAGAATTCCCACTCCCCTTCCCTTGCGTTCACTGGGTCTGGGGGAGTGAGTCCAGAGAAGGCCCCCATGGGAGAGGGCAGCAGGAGAAGCAGTGTTGGATTCATGAAGCCAGGTTTCAGTAATGGCAATAAAGAAGCCATAGAGAGAGGGGAGTTTGTTATAGACAGAGCGGGCATTCCACATGGTGCAAGAGAAGGGGAGTTTGGTCTTGGGAAGAAGAGGCATGGAAAAGAAATTGTGTAGATTGCGGCTGCTGACAGAGGGTGCAGGGTGATGGGTGCATTGAACACAGTTAAATGATGGAGGCCCAGGGTTTGGGGATATATCACCAAAGGTTAGGAGAAGCAGAAGGGTGAGAGAGGTAATATGGGAGTGCGATTTATTTGAAGGGACATGCCCCAGTGTCTCAGAGTTTTATTAGTGTGTGGATAGAATTCGCAGAATTGGTGAGTGCAGTAATAAGGAGAGGACAGACGTGAGGGAGTTATATATAAGCTGTGGGGTGGAGAAGAGGGGTAAAGGAAAGAGAAGTTTAACCACAAGACACCTTCCCGCCCAGCCCATAGCAGATGACGGCCGGGCGGTGGTTCAGTTATCCTGACTGAGCGTCAGAGGCGGCTCTCTAATTAGGCAAATTAGGCGGTCGCCTAAGGCCTCGGACTCACAGGGGCCTCGCAACTAGCTAATTTGTCTAATTAAAGAGCTTGAGATGAGTAGAAATAGCAGCGCCCTGGTGGCTGGAGGACGGGGTGAGTAGCAGAGCTCCCGCCTCTACTGCACTAGCTGCTCTGTATCACATTCCCTGCCTGTGTGCTCGGCCGGTGATCACCGGCTCCTCCGGGTCACTCTCTCCTTCCCCATGCAGCACCGCGCAGCCCAGAGTCATCCCCAGCCAGAGCTCCGCCCCCCGAGTCAGCTGCATCCATTCAGGAGCACTGTACACTTCTCCCGCGCAAAGTTTAAGCACACAGGTGCAGCCGTATGAGAGCCGGAGGACACCGCAGGCTTGTCTGCCAGCCCCCCTTCTCCCATCATACACAGATCTTCCTCGCCTCAGAGATATGCTGATTGCCCTGTCTGTGCTGCTGGAGGAAGTCCAGGCAGCCATGAAGCGTGCCCTTGCAGACTTGCTTAAGGTGAGTGAGACTCCATATCCCCCACAGACAATTCCATACTCCACTCCATTCCCTCATCCCCCATGGGGACAGGGACCCCCATCTTAGCTAGGGACAGGGACCCCATCTCACCTAGGTACAGAGACCCCTATATCACCCAGGGACAGGGACTCTCATCTCACCTAGGGACAGGGACTCTCATCTCACGTAGGGACAGGGACCCATTCTCGACTGGGGACAGGGACCCCATCATACCTGTGGACAGGGACCCCATCATACCTGTGGACAGGGACCCCAATCTCACCTGGGGGCAGGGACCCCATCTCCCCTGGGGACAGGGATCCCTATTTCATCTAGGGACAGGGACCCCCATCTTACCTGGGGACAGGGACACCCTTCTTCCCTGGGGACAGGGACCCTTCTCACCTAGGGACAGGGACCCTTCTTACCTAGGGACAGGGACCCCGATCTCACCTGGGGACACCCTTCTCACCTGGGGACACCCTTCTCCCCTGGGGACAGGGACACCCTTCTCACCTAGGGACAGGGGACCCCTTCTCACTTAGGGACAGGGACCCCGAACTCCCCTGGGGACAGGGACCCCGATCTCCCCTGGGGACAGGGACACCCTTCTCCCCTGGGGACAGGGACCACTTCTCACCTGGGAACAGGGACCCCATCTCACCTGGGGACAGGGACCCCCATCTCACCTGGGGACAGGGACCCCCATCTCACCTGGAGACAAGGACCCCCTTCTCCCCTGGAGACAAGGACCCCCATCTCACCTTGGGACAGGGACCCCATCTCACCTGGGGACAGAGACCCCCATCTCAGCTATGGACAGGGACCCCCATCTTACCTGGGGACAGGGACCCTTCTCACCTAGGGACAGGAACCCCAATCTCACCTGGGGACAGGGACCACTTCTCACCTAGGGACAGGGACCCCTTCTCACCTGGGGACAGGGACCCCTTCTCACCTGGGGACAGGGACCCCATCTCACTTGGGGACAGGGACCCCCATCTCACCTGGGGACAGGGACACCCTTCTCACCTGGAGACAAGGACCCCCATCTCACCTGGAGACAGGGACCCCATCTCACCTGGGGCAGAGACCCCCATCTCAGCTATGGACAGGGACCCCCATCTTACCTTGGCACAGGGACCCTTCTCACCTAGGGACAGGAACCCCAATCTCACCTGGGGACAGGGACCACTTCTCACCTAGGGACAGGGACCACTTCTCACCTAGGGACAGGGACCACTTCTCACCTAGGGACAGGGACCACTTCTCACCTAGGGACAGGGACCACTTCTCACCTAGGGACAGGGACCCCCATCTCACCTGGGGACAGGGATCCCCATCTCAGCTAGGGACAGGGACCCCATCTCAGCTAGGGACCGGGACCCCCATCTCAGCTAGGGACCGGGACCCCCATCTCACCTGGGGACAGGGACCCCTTCTCCCCTGGGGACGGGGACCCCTTCTCACCTAGGGTCAGGGACCCCTTCTCCCCTAGGGACAAGGACTCCTTCTCACCTAGGTACAGCATTGATAGAGACAGAGCACTGACCCCACTGAGAAAGAGGACACTGACTCTAGCACCAAGACAGAGTGCACTGAGAAAAAGTGCCCTGACACCAGCACTGAGAACACACTGACGCCAGTGCTCAGAGAGTGCACTGACACCTGCGTTGAGATAGAGGACACTGAAACCAGAACTTTAAGGCTGTTAATATATGCAATTTATGCAGTTAATTTTTATCGCTTGAATTATTTCTTCCATTAGGGGCGTGAGTGGGGCCTCATGTCTAAGTTATGCCTAAGGCCTCACAAAGTCTAGAGCCGCCTCTGCTGGGCGTCATATGACGTCCAGCAGGATAACATGCATGGGGGCGCGCATCACGGCGATCGGTGGAGTGGTGCGTTAGTCTGACACACGATCCACCGATCTTGGTAAAGAGCCTCCGGCGGAGGCTCTTTACCACGTGATCAGCTGTGTCCAATCACGGCTGATCACGATGTCAATAGGAAGAGCCGTTGATCGACTTTTCCTCACTCGCGTCTGACAGACGCGAGTAGAGGAGAGCCGATCAGCGGCTCTCCTGGCAGGGGGGTCTGCGCTGATTGTTTATCAGCGCAGCCCCCCCTCAGATGGCCACACTACATCACTAGGGAAGCCGCCAGGACCACCAGGGAGCCAGGCAACATGTGGATGGTCAGGTATGTACCCCATGGCCATCCACATGTGACCAATGTGCCCAATCTGTGCCAATCAGTGCCCACAAATGGGCACTGACTGGCACCATTTTAAATCACTGATGCCCAGCAATGCCACCTATCACTGTGATCAGTGCCACCAATCAGTGTCAACAGTGCCACCCATCAGTGTCCATCTGTGCCACCTATCAGTGCCCAACCGTGCCCACCAGTGCCCACCTATCAGTGCCCATCAGTGCCTATCCATGCCACCTATCAGTGCCACCCATAAGTATCCATCAGTGCCACCCATAAGTACCCATCAATGCCACCTACGAGTGCTCATCAGTGCTGCCTTTGAGTGCCCATCAGTGCTGCACACCAGTGCCCATTAGTGCCGCCTATCAGTGCCATCGTATCAGTGCCCGTCAGTGCAGCCATATCAGTGCCCGTCATTGAAGAAGAAAACGTACTTATTTACAAACATTTTTAACAGAAACAAAGAAAAACTTGTTTTTTTTCCAAATTTTTGGTCTTTTTTTATTTGTTGCGCAAAAAATAAAAACCGCAGAGGTGATCAAATACCACCAAAAGAAAGCTCTATTTGTAGGAACAAAATGATAAAAAAAATTGTTTGGGTACAGTGTAGCATGACCGTGCAATTGTCATTCAAATTGCGACAGCGCTGAAAGCTGAAAATTGCCCCGGGGCGGGAAGGTGTCTAAGTGCCTGGTATTGAAGTGGTTAAGGAGAGAGGACACCTGCTATTGTTTGGTGTTTTTCAAAGTATTTTCTTTGTGTATTTTTCGCTTCATGTAATCGCTGAAGTGCAGAGTCGGAAGCGCTCCCACTTAAATAAAATAAACCCCTGCTTCTAGAAAGAACCCCAGCAGCAAATGTGCCTCCCCCATAAAGATGGCTTAGTTTTATACTGTAAGGGGTGGGGGTGGTTTCTTGCCAATTAACTGATCAGGAGTCCGTAAAGGATGGCTGGCTAGCAGAACAAAATTTCCACTTCAGAATCAGACTTGCAAGAGGGCAGAGTTGTAAAGATAAGATCGGGTTATAATCTACACACAAGAAAACACAACAGAAACACTTTTTTTCCAGGTCATAATTTAGGCAAGTTTATTTTCTAAAGTAGAACAGGACTTAATTGTACTGTGGGCCCCAGGTTGGTTTACTGAGATCCTTCATAGGGTATTCGAATGACATGTAGACATTAGTCTTTATCTTCTGAGATTATGGTAAATAATACAGCAATACGGCAACACTGCTTCCTGATACAGGGAATGTGTATCATGAATAATTCAATATCTGTACAGGTGACCTGCACTTGGAGGACCATGAAGACTGCAATACCGACCTCCTTCTGAGAATGCTAAAGAGGAGGAACCTTTTTATCACCTCAAGCACCCCCCCCCCCCCCCCTTAACCCCCACCACCAAGCCTGGGGCTCCGGGTAGCTACCCACCCTGCTCTTATTATCATATACCATGGTTGCCTACCCCAGGTAAGTGTAGTTATGGGGTTAATATATATCCTGCACCATAGCCAGGGATTTCTCTAGTTTCTATGGCAACTCCAACAATCACTGTTGATTTCCAGTGACATGTCCTGAATGGAAAGCAGGAGACTGAAGGATACCCATTATTCATTCTCACCACTTATCATCACTAGTTATATATTATGCCACTACCCTAAAGGCCCGTACACACGATACAAGAATCGGATGGAAAAATTCACACGACGCGCCGTCTGCCGATTTTCGGATCGTTAGCACGGTGCTTTCGACAGCCGATTTCACTTTTTCGTCAGACAAAAGCTTGATGTGCAGACTATAAAATTTTTTCGGATGTGAACTCAACGTCCGATTTTCGTTTCATTAGTACGGTTATTTGAACGAAAAAAATCGTAAGAGCAAGACTACACACGCTCAGAAACAAGAATACATACCAAACGATTCAACACATTACGTCACTTCTGACGTTGTATTCTGTCGTACGAAAATTTTCGTGTTGTGAGTAACCTCTTCACTTTCCACATGAGACAGCATGCCACAAAAAACGGACGTTCGGTCGTCTGAAAATTTAAGCGTGTGTACGAGGCTTTACTCTGCATTACAACGCATACCCTCCATACTCTACCTCATACCCCCCCACTTCGCTCTATGTACCCTGTACACCCCAGCCCACACCTTCCACTCTGTGCCCTGACAGCTTCACACTACACCCTGCATCATCGACATTACACCCCATGCCCTCCATTTTGCACCCTGTAAACCCCACACTACACCCTGTACCCTACACGCTGCATGATATACCCTCCACACTACACCCTGTACCCTACACGCTGCATGATATACCCTCCACACTACACCCTGTACCCTACACTCTGCATGATATACCCTCCACACTACACCCTGTACCCTACACGCTGCATGATATACCCTCCACACTACACCCTGTACCCTACACTCTGCATGATATACCCTCCACACTACACCCTGTACCCTACACTCTGCATGATATACCCTCCACACTACACCCTGTACCCTACACGCTGCATGATATACCCTCCACACTACACCCTGTACCCTACACGCTGCATGATATACCCTCCACACTACACCCTGTACCCTACACGCTGCATGATATACCCTCCACACTACACCCTGTACCCTACACTCTGCATGATATACCCTCCACACTACACCCTGTACCCTACACGCTGCATGATATACCCTCCACACTACACCCTGTACCCTACACGCTGCATGATATACCCTCCACACTACACCCTATGTTTCCTACACTACACCCTGTACCCTACACTCTGCATGATATACCCTCCACACTACACCCTGTACCCTACAAGCTGCATGATATAACCTCCACACTACACCCTATGTTTCCTACACTACACCCTGTACCCTACACTATGGATGATATACCCTCCACACTACACCCTGTACCCTACACTCTGCATGATATACCCTCCACACTACACCCTGTACCCTACACTCTGCATGATATACCCTCCACACTACACCCTGTACCCTACACTCTACATGATATACCCTCCACACTACATCCGTTACTCTGCACCCTATGGGCCCTACACTACACCCTGTACTCTCCATTGTGCTCCATGTATCCTTCACACTACCCCTAATCCACTCCACTGTGCACCATGTATCCTCCGCACTATACTCCATACCCTCCACTCTGCCCCATGTATCCACACCACACACCATATGCTCCACTCTGCCCTATGTATCATCCACATTACAGCCTGTACACAGCTCTCTGCACTATAAACCCTGCATCCTCCAGTCTGTGCTCTGAAAGTTCCAAACTGTACCCCATATCCTCTACTCTTCCCTGCGTATTTTCCATACTACACCCCATACCCTCCACTCTTCCCTGTGTAGTTCCCATACTACACCCCATACACTCCACTCTTCTCTGTGTATTTTCCATACTACACCCCATACCCTCCACTCATCCCTGTGTATTTTCCATACTACACCCCATACCCTCCACTCTTCCCTGTGTAGTTCCCATACTACACCCCATACCCTCCACTCTTCCCTGTGTATTTTCCATACTACACCCCATACCCTCCACTCATCCCTGTGTATTTTCCATACTACACCCCATACCCTCCACTCTTCCCTGTGTAGTTCCCATACTACACCCCATACCCTCCACTCTTCCCTGTGTATTTTCCATACTACACCCCATACCCTCCACTCTTCCCTGTGTATTTTCCATACTACACCCCATACCCTCCACTCTTCCCTGTGTATTTTCCATACTACACCCCATACACTCCACTCTTCCCTGTGTAGTTCCCATACTACACCCCATACCCTCCACTCTTCCCTGTGTATTTTCCATACTACACCCCATACACTCCACACTTCCCTGTGTAGTTCCCATACTACACCCCATACCCTCCACTCTTCCCTGTGTAGTTCCCATACTACACCCCATACCCTCCACCCTTCCCTGTGTAGTTCCCATACTACACCCCATACCCTCCACTCTTCCCTGTGTAGTTCCCATACTACACCCCATACCCTCCACTCTTCCCTGTGTATTTCCCATACTACACCCCATACCCTCCACTCTTCCCTGTGTATTTCCCATACTACACCCCATACCCTCCACTCTTCCCTGTGTATTCTCCATACTACACCCCATACCCTTCACTCTTCCCTGTGTAGTTCCCATACTACACCCCATACCCTCCACTCTTCCCTGTGTATTTTCCATACTACACCCCATACCCTCCACTCTTCCCTGTGTATTTTCCATACTACACCCCATACCCTCCACTCTTCCCTGTGTATTTTCCATACTACACCCCATACCCTCCACTCTTCCCTGTGTATTTTCCATACTACACCCCATACCCTCCACTCTTCCCTGTGTATTTTCCATACTACACCCCATACACTCCACTCTTCCCTGTGTAGTTCCCATACTACACCCCATACCCTCCACTCTTCCCTGTGTATTTTCCATACTACACCCCATACACTCCACACTTCCCTGTGTAGTTCCCATACTACACCCCATACCCTCCACTCTTCCCTGTGTAGTTCCCATACTACACCCCATACCCTCCACTCTTCCCTGTGTAGTTCCCATACTACACCCCATACCCTCCACTCTTCCCTGTGTAGTTCCCATACTACACCCCATACCCTCCACTCTTCCCTGTGTATTTCCCATACTACACCCCATACCCTCCACTCTTCCCTGTGTATTTCCCATACTACACCCCATACCCTCCACTCTTCCCTGTGTATTTCCCATACTACACCCCATACCCTCCACTCTTCCCTGTGTATTCTCCATACTACACCCCATACCCTTCACTCTTCCCTGTGTAGTTCCCATACTACACCCCATACCCTCCACTCTTCCCTGTGTATTTTCCATACTACACCCCATACCCTCCACTCTTCCCTGTGTATTTTCCATACTACACCCCATACCCTCCACTCTTCCCTGTGTATTTTCCATACTAAACCCCATACCCTTCACTCTTCCCTGTGTATTTTCCATACTACACCCCATACCCTCCACTCTTCCCTGTGTATTTTCCATACTACACCCCATACCCTCCACTCTTCCCTGTGTATTTTCCATACTACACCCTATACACTCAACTCTGCCCCATGTATCTTCCACATTACACTCCATACCCTCCACTCTGCTATATTAAAGCCTGTAAACTCAACTCTGCACCACGTATCCTCCACACTACACCACACACCCTCCACTCTGCTATATTACAGATTACAGCCCATACACCCAACTTTGCACCATGTATCCTCCATGTTACAACCTGTGCACTCCACTCTGCACCATGTATTCTGCACACTACAAAATGTACCCTCCATGCTTCCTATGTATTCTCCACACTAAACATCGTACCTTTCAGAATGGATCATGTATACTTTACACTACACCCTATATACACTCCACTCTGCCCTGTGTAACCCCCACACTACACCCCACTCTGCCCTAAGTATTCCCCACACTATACACCTTACACTCCACTCTGTTCCATGTACCTTGCACATAGGGTGTGGTGTGGGGGTACACAGTGGGATTTAAGGAATAGATGGTGGGGTGTAGAGAGCACAGGGTGTAGTGTGGTGGTACAGGTTGTGATTTGAGAAATACAAGGTGTGGTGTGGAGTGCAGAGGGTGTGATTTGAGGAATACAAAGCATGGTGTGGAGGGCACAGGGTGTAGTGTTGGGGTACAGGTTGTGATTTTAGGAATACATGGTGTGGTGTGGAGGGCACGGGGTGTGATTTGAGAAATAAAAGGTGTGGTGGGCACAGGGTGTAGTGTTGGGGTACAGGTTGTGATTTTAGGAATACATGGTGTGGTGTGGAGGGCACGGGGTGTGATTTGAGAAATAAAAGGTGTGGTGGGCACAGGGTGTGGTGTGGAGGTACAGGTTGTGATTTGAGGAATACAAGGTATGGTGTGGAGTGCAGAGGGTGTGATTTGAGGAATACAAGGCGTGATGTGGAGGGCACAGGGTGTAATGTTGGGGGTACAGGTTGTGATTTGTGGAATACAAGTTGTGGTGTGGAGGGTACAGGGTGTAATGTAGGAGTACAGGTTGTGATTTGAGGAATACAGGGTGTGGTGTGGAGGGCACAGGGTGTAGTTTGGGGTTACAGGTTGTGATTTGAGGAGTACAAGGTGTGGTGTGCAGAACACAGGGTGTGGTGTGGGGGTACAGGGTGTGATTTGGGGGATACAAATAACAGTGTGCAGGGCATAGGGTGTGATTTGGGAATACAAAAAAAAAAAAAAGAAGACAAAGGGTTTGAGGTGGAGTACAAGGTGTGATTTGAGGAGTAAATGGTGTGGTTTGGGGGTACAGGGTGAAGTGTGGTGGTACAGGGCATGAATAGAGGAATAAAGGGTGTGATGTGGAGGGCACAGGGTGTTATGTGGCGGTACATGTTGTGATTTGAGGAATACAAGTTGTCATGTGCTGGGCACAGGGTGTGTATTGCAGGATACAAGGTGTGGTGTGTAGGGCACAAGAGTGTGATTTGAGGAATACAACGTGTGGAGTACAGGGCCCAGGGTGTGATATTGGAGATACAAATAATAGTGTGCAGGGCATAGGGTGTGACTTGCTCCTTGTTCTGACCACCATTGGTAAACCACTCCGTCCCCACTATATTTTTTAAAATGGATGCTATTTGATGCTGATTAAAGAACAACACGGTTAGAACATCTCTTGTATTTCATTATGTTTATGTTCTGTTAACAAATTTGAATATCCACTATGTTGTGATGTATACGATGTTGTTTACACTGCTTCCTTGTATCCTTTTTCTTTTTTGCCCCCAAAAAGGTTTGCAGACAGACAACACACCTCACTATCAGCCCCTGAAGAAGAGGTCTCAACAACTATAAAACCTCGAAACGCGTCGGACTCTATTGTACAGCTTTCTCTCGCTGAAACAGCATATGTGGGGTTAAGTGTGTTTTTGACAATGAGTTATGCAAACTGTTGTATCAGCACTATTGAACAAAATCTTTTGGCATCCACTCTGTGTTTATCTTTTTAAACATTGTCATGTCCTTTTAACTTTTTGATAAATAAAAACCTTTGTTTATATTTTTCATGTAATGTTGTGAGATTCCTGCCCTTAAAAGTCCCACAAAGAGGAAAATTCCCCATTGTGTATCTATATAGGGATGTGGGCAGGTTGTCTCATTCCACAAAGTCCTGGTCACGATTATATATATATAGGGTGTGACTTGGGGGATACAAAAAAAAAGCGTGGAGGGCAAAGGGTTTGGGGTGGAGTACAAGGTGTGATTTGAGGAATAAAGGGTGTGGTGTGGAGGGCACAAGGTGTGATTTGAAGAATAAAATGTGTGGAGTGCAGGGCACAGGGTGTGGTTTGAGGAATAGAATGTGTGGGGTGCAGGGCACAGGGTGTGGGGGGTACAGGGTGTGCATTGCCAAATACAGAGTGTGGTGTGCAGAGCATAGGCTACATTGTAAAAATGAATGGCTGTTGTGTGGAAAATAAAGGGTTTCAGTCCACAATGTTTCGATTTAGGTAAAAGCTTTCTCTGCCCTCTGAGAGTTAATTCTCCTTAGCATCCTGAGATGGAGACTGGTCCAGCTGTTTCCTGGGAAACCGCACTAGAGACTGGCTGTTGCCATGGAAACCAGCTGAGATTACTCTCTAGTAGATAAATAAAGTAAAATGATTCATCAAGAATTCAGCTGGCAATCTCGACAAAGTACAGAGCCAATAAGACACCATGCAGCAGCAGTTATCCCAGGACTGCTGCCAGCCATCCCAGGGGCCCCAGCAACCATTCCATCACCGTATCAGGGGAACCAGCAGCCATGTCACTACCATAATAGGCAAATTAGCAGCCATGTTGTACCAGGGGCCCCAGCAACCATGCATTACCAGGGGCCCCAGCAACCATGCATTACCAGGGGCCCCAGCAACCATGCATTACCAGGAGCCCCAGCAACCATGAATTACCAGGGGCCCCAGCAACCATGCATTACCTGGGGCCCCAGCAACCATGAATTACCAGGGGCCCCAGCAACCATGAATTACCAGGGGCCCCAGTAACCATGAATTACCAGGGGCCCCAGCAACCATGAATTACCAGGGGACCCAGTAACCATGAATTACCAGGGGCCCCAGCAACCATGAATTACCAGGGGCCCCAGCAACCATGAATTACCAGGGGCCCCAGTAACCATGAATTACCAGGGGCCCCAGCAACCATGAATTACCAGGGGCCCCAGCAACCATGCATTACCTGGGGCCCCAGCAACCATGCATTACCTGGGGCCCCAGCAACCATGAATTACCTGGGGCCCCAGCAACCATGAATTACCAGGGGCCCCAGCAACCATGCATTACCAGGGGCCCCAGCAACCATGCATTACCAGGGGCCCCAGCAACCATGAATTACCAGGGGCCCCAGCAACCATGCATTACCTGGGGCCCCAGCAACCATGAATTACCAGGGGCCCCAGCAACCATGAATTACCAGGGGACCCAGTAACCATGAATTACCAGGGGCCCCAGCAACCATGCATTACCAGGGGCCCCAGCAACCATGCATTACCAGGGGCCCCAGCAACCATGCATTACCAGGGGCCCCAGCAACCATGAATTACCAGGGGCCCCAGCAACCATGAATTACCAGGGGCCCCAGCAGCCATGAATTACCAGGGGCCCCAGCAGCCATGAATTACCAGGGGCCCCAGCAGCCATTCCAGCACCACAATGAGGTCACTGTGTGTTTCCTGTGTAATCATTTGGGAGGTGCACATGTGTAACATGCTAGGGGCTGTGTACAGTTGTGTCATGCTCCACACACATTCCACATGCTGTCATATATAGGTTTGGAGTGGCAAGGCTCCTTGGAACTTATTATTATGTTATTAAATTGTTCTTGCTTCATTTAACCACTAGAAGCCCAGAAAGCAATACTGGTCCTGATATTCTGGGAAAAAATAGCATAAAATCCTCTAGGATGGGCCGGAGCAGTTAGAGAGGAATACCCCCTTACTACCCCGATGTGTATACTAGAAGGTGCAGAAATACAGGGACATTCAGCATCCGCACTCCCCTCTCCCTCCCCCTCCACTCTGGAAAGGATTCTGTCTCTATCTCCTTCCTGTCTAGCCACTTACTGCTGGCTGCAAGCCTGGAAGGGAGGTGAGGAGTGAAAGAGGGCCAGGAGGGAGGGAGGTAAGGAGGGAGAGAGGGAGGGAGGTGAGGAGTGCAGAGGAGAAGGTGAAGAGAGAGAGGGAGGAGTGCGGACAGTAAAGAGAGATAGAGAGAGACTGGGAGGGAGGAGAGAAGTGCAGAGTGAGAAGAGAAGGCAAGGAGAGAGAAAGGTGAGGAGTGCAGAGAGAGAGGGTGAGGGGAGAGGGAGGTGAGGAGAGGAGAGGAGAGGGAGAGAGTCAGGAGAGAGTAGGGAAGGGGAGGAGAGAGGGATGGAGGACTGCAAGGAAGGAGGAGAGAGGAAGGGAGGTGAGGAGAGAGAAATATAGAGGGTGAGGAGAGAAGGCAAGGAGTGCAGAGAGGGCGAGGCAAGAGGGAGGTAGATGAGGTGTGCAGAGGGTGGAGGGAAGAGAGGGAGGAGTGCAGAGAGAACGGTGAGAAGGCAAGGCCAGACATAGGTATAGAGTGCAGAGGAGGAGGAGGGAGAAAGATGGAGGAGAGGAGAGAAAGGAAGGGAAGAGGGGAGAACAGAGAGGGTAATGAGAAAGAGAGAGAGAGAGAAAGGGAGGGAGGAGAGGAGTGCAGAGACTGTAAGGAGATAAAGAGGGAGGGGTGAGAGAAGAGGAGAGCAGAGAGGATAAGGAGAGAGAGCAATGAAAGGAGTGCAGAGAGGGTAAGGAGAGAGAAAGGGAGGGGAGAAGAAGAGAGAGAGTAAGGAGAGAGGTAGGGGGTGAGGCATGCAGAGGAGGAGAGAGAAAGGGAGAGGAGTGCAGAGACGGTAAGGATAGAGAAAGGAGGAAGGTAAGGAGGAGCGTGAAGGAGTGCAGAAAGGGTAAGGAGAGAGAAAGGGAGAGGAGTGCAGAGAGGGTAAGGAGAGAGAAATGAGGAATGTAAGGAGGAGGGTGAAGGAGTGCAGAGAGGGAAAGGAGAGGGAAAGGAGGAAGGTAAGGAGGAGTGTGGAGTGCAGAAAGGGTAAGGAGAGAGAAAGGGAGAGGGTTGCAGAGAGGGTAAGGAGAGAGAAAGGAGGAAGGTAACGAGGAGTGTGGAGTGCAGAAAGGGTAAGGAGAGAGAAAGGGAGAGGAGTGCAGAGAGGGTAAGGAGAGAAAAAGGGGGAAGGTAAAGAGGAGAGTAAGGGAGTGCAGAAAGGGTAAGGAGAGAGAAAGGGAGAGGAGTGCAGAGAGGGTAAGGAGAGAGAAAGGAAGGAGGTAAGGAGGAGAGTGAAGGAGTGCAGAAAGGGTAAGGGGAGAGAGAAAGGGACAGAGGGGGGAGAGGAAAAGAGAGAGAGTGAGGGAGGTGAGGCGTTCAGAGGGTGAGGAGAGAGAAAGGAAGGAGAGGAGAGCAGATAGGGAGGTGAGGAGTACAGAGAATGAGGAGAGATGACAAGGGCAGAAAGAAGAAGGTGAGAACTGAAGTGAAAGCGGGGAGCTGATAAACCAATGAGAGGAGAGAGAGGGATGTGAAAAGAGATGGATAAGAGACGAGAGCAGGGGGAAAAGTGAGGAGAGAGGAGAGGATGGAGCGGTGAGAGGTGAGGAAGACAGAAATAAGAAGGTGAGGAGTGAGAGAAGGAAACAGATAAATGGGTGGCAAGGAACAGAGACAAATAGTTAAAAGCAGTCGCAGAAAAGAGGGGAAGGAAAACTGTAAAAGGATTTAGGAAGAATTGGGGGGTAAAATCATAGGAAAGCCTAGCGCTTCAATGTACAGCAAATTGACCGGAGAACAGGTGCCTATATGAAAGTACCGCTCACTTACATAGTTGCACAGTAACATAGTTACATAGTTGCATAATAGATAAGGTTGAATAAAGACAACAGCCCATCCAGTTCAACCTGTGTAGGTGTGTGTGCGTGTAGAAAAATAATTTCCCATATCCCTATATATTGTTTTCGCTAAGATGCCCATCAAAGAGTCCTTTAAAACTATCCATACTTCTTGCCGATACCACCGATTGTGGATGAGAGTTCCACATCCTTACCACCCTGACAGTGAAAAACACCCTACGCAGCTTAACCACTTCAGCCCCGGAAGATTTCCCCCCTTAATGACCAGGCCATTTTTTGCGATACGGCACTGCGTCGCTTTAACTGACAATTGCGCGGTTGTACGACGTTGTATACAAACAAAATGTATGTTCTTTTTTCCCCACAAATAGAGCTTTCTTTTGGTGGTATTTGATCACCTTTATTTTTTGCACTATAAACAAAAAAAGAGAGACAATTTTGAAAAAAAAAAACACAATATTTTGTACTTTCTCCTATAATAAATATCCCAAAAAAATTAACAAAAATTTCATATTTTTGATTGGTTTGCGCAAAAGTTATAGCGTCTACAAAATAGGGGATAGATTTATGGCATTTTTATTATTATTTTTTTTTTACTAGTAATGGCGGCGATCTGCGATTTTTATCGCGACTGAGACATTGTGGCGGACAAATCGGACACTTTTTTGGGACCATTGACATTTATACAGCGATCAGTGCTTTAAATTTCCACTGATTACTGTATAAATGTCACTGGCAGGGAAGCGGTTAGTTAACACTAGAGGGTGATCAAGGGGTTAAATGTGTTCCCTATGTGTGTTCTAACTGGGGGGGGGGGGGGATGTGGCTGACTAGAGGAGGAGAGAGATTGTTGTTCTGAGATCTGTCTCCTCTCCCCTGACAGAACCGGGATTTGTGTGTTTACGCACACAGATCCCGGGTCTCGCTCTGTCACGAGCGATCACAAGTGCCCGGCAGTCATCTATACAGGTAACGAGCTGAAATTAGGAGCACTCTTTTAAAGGGAGTGCTCCCGATCTGAGCTCGTTACCTGTATAGAAGACACCCTGTCCACAGAAGCAATCAATCAATCAATCAGATTCCAATCTCTCCACCATGGCCAAGACCAAAGAGCTGTCCAAGGATGTCAGGGACAAGATTGTAGACCTACACAAGGCTGGAATGGGCTACAAGACCAGTTGATGCAATTATTCGCAAATTGAAGAAACACAAAATAACTGTCGATCTCCCTCAGTCTGGGGCTCCATGCAAGGTCTCACCTCGTGGAGTTTCAATGATCATGAGAACGGTGAGGAACCAGCCCAGAACTACACGGGAGAATCTTGTCAATGATCTCAAGACAGCTGGGACCATAGTCACCAAGAAAACAATTGGTAACACACTACTCCGTGAAGGACTGAAATCCTGCAGCGCCCGCGAGGTCCCCCTGCTCAAGAAAGCACATGTACAGGCCCGTCTGAAGTTTGGAGAAGAAGAGAGAAGAGGAGAACTGGGTGAAAGTGTTGTGGCCAGATGAGACCAAAACCGAGCTCTTTGGCATCAACTCAACTCGCCGTGTTTGGAGGAGGAGGAATGCTGCCTATGACCCAAGAACACCATCCCCCACCGTCAAACATGGAGGTGGAAACATTATGCTTTAGGGGTGTCTTTCTGCTAAGGGGACAGGAAAACTTAACCGCATCAAAGGGACGATACACGGGGCCATGTAACATCAAATCTTGGGTGAACCTCATTCCCTCAGCCAGGGCATTGAAAATGGGTCGTGGGTGGTTATTCCAGAATGACAATGACCCAAAACACACGGCAACAAAGGAGAGGCTCAAGAAGAAGCTCATTAGGTTCCTGTTGTGGCCTAACCAGTATCCAGACCTTAATCCTATAGAAAATATGTGGAGGGAGTTGAAGGTTCAAATTACCAAATGTCAGCCTCGAAACCTTCATGACTTGGAGAGGATCCGCAAAAGAGGAGTGGGACAAAATCCCTCCTGAGATGTGTGCAAATCTGGTGGCCAACTACAAGAAACGTCTGACCTCTGTGATTGCCAACAAGGGTTTAGCCACCAAGTACTAAGTCACGTTTTTGCAAAGGGGCCAAATACCTTTTTCACTCATTAAAATGCAAATCAATTTGTAACTTTTTTGAAATATGTTTTTCTGGATATTTTTGTCGTTATTCTGTCTCTCACTGTTAAAATAATCCTACCAGTAAAATTATAGACTGATCAATTCTTTGTCAGTGGGCAAACATACAAAATCAGCAGGGGATCAAATACCTTTTTCCTCACTGTAGATGGATCGAATCTTGGCTGATTCAGCAGAGACTATCCGAGATCCGATCCATCTATTGGCAGGCTGGTTGTAGCCAAGTCGATCCATTGATCAACCTGGTTACAACCAGCTTGTAAGTTGTTTTTTTTACATGCAATTACTGCCGGCGGTTATAGCTGCTAGCAGTAATCAATGTGGTCTCCCAGGTGGGAAGGCTCTCCTCCGGCATAACACAATAGCGCTACGAAAGGGATTCCCCCCATCAACACTCACTGTGTTGATGAGGGGATCAAGTGTTTTTGTTTTTTTCTTTCAACCCGCCGCGGTAGGTAAGAAAATCTAATTATCTATGGCGTGCCTGAGGGGCTGGCTTGAGCTTCTTACAATGTAAAAATGAGGATAAAATGGCCGGGCGATGTGAACTCTGCGGCACGCAGGACTGTGCAACTGTCCCTCTCCCACCTGACCAGCTCCAGAGGCCTCATCAGGGGAAGAGGAAATATTTTTGGGTAGATGTTGTTGAGTTTGTGTGTCTTCTTGTGTTTACCAGACTCCTGGCTGGCGTTGTGCCCAATGTTCCTGGCTGGTGGTTGGCGTAGGCACATCAGGAATAGAGAAGGGGGGGGGAGGGATTATCCAGTTCTGGAATTGTTTTCCAGCTGTGACTGGAGACGTGTTAACCCCTGATTACCCCGACCATCATGTGAGCTGTGCATGCCCCATCTAATTGGTTAGACACACACAGCTTGGCAGTAAGCTAACTGGCGTGCTGAAAAAGAAAACGAACAAAGATTTAAATGAATGAAATCATATTCATGAAATATATTTTGTTAAATTATGCTTTATAATCCTTCTGCTCATAATCTGTAACTATATGCCGAGGGGGGGGGGGGGGGGGGCAGCTACACTTCCTCTATTTCCTGTAGGTGGTCTGCTTTCTCTTAGCTCAGACCCATACTTTTTAATTGCTGCATTCGCTCAGCATAGGTGCTGATTGCATTGGTTAAAGGGGTTGTACTCCCTTGTTTTTTTTTTATATATAAAAGTAACAAACAATCCTATACATACCTGCTCTGTGCAATCGTTTTGCACAGAGCAACCTTATCCACTTCTGGGGTGCCCCCCTGGTACTCCAGGCCCCTCCTCTTCATCAGGTGCCCCCCACGGAAAGCTGCTTTCCCTGGAGGCACCCGTGCGTGCTTGCTCCCGAGTCCCGCTGCTGCGTCCATTGACACAGACAGCGGGGACTCGGCCCCGCCCCCAGCTCCTGTGTCACTGGATTCGATTGACAGCAGCGAGAGCCAATGGCTCCCGCTGCTATCAATCCGTCCAGTGAGGAGAGAGACAGTGGCTCCAGAACGTGCTCAGGTAAGAAAAAGGGGAGTCTGGGGGGAGCTGCAGCACAGAAGGCTTTTCACCTTTATGCAAAAACCTTGAGGCTTTGCAACCACTTTAAAGTAGATTTAAATCTTACCTGAATGACAAAGCGGTAATAAACCCAAAACCAAAAATGTAATATATTGTGGGGGCTGCATTAGTTTTCTTTTTTAGTATTTTTCCCCCTCTGTTTTCACCTGGTAATCTGGCCAGTAACACATGTATTAGAGTGCCTCGCGCTCTGGATGAATGAGCACAGGGGACACCTTTAATCTAGGTTTACATCTTTGTGGCTGCGCTTGATGTGTTTTTCAGGCAGGTTGTGCAGTGCATTTTGAGTTTTTAAACCCCTGTTTTTTATGCATTTTTGCATGCACTTTTCATGCATTTTGCGTTTTTACGTTTTTTTTTCTCTTTAAACGCATTGTAAACACACTGTATATAGCTGGTTGCTAAGGAGTGGGGCGGGAAGCTGCCGCTGCATTCTTAACAACCTATGAGTCATCAGCTGTCAATAGGTTTCCGGGCTGAAAGCTGAATGTAAAAAAAATTAAAAATTGCTGGTATAAAAATTAGCGAAAAAAATGGCGTGGGGTCCCCCCCCCAGGTCCATAGGTCTTGGATCTATTATGCATTTGGAGGGGACCCCCATGCCAAAATATTGAAAAAAAAATGGTGTGGGGTCCCCCCAAAATCCATACCAGACCCTTATCCGAGCATGCCACCAGGTAGGTCAGGAAAAGGAGGGGACGAGAGAGGCCGCATGCCCTCAACATGACATCACAAGGGGCAGGCTCTCCAGATGACATCATTGGATGGCCATGCCCCATGCTTATATAAGAGGTGCCGGACAGCAGGAACATCACAACGGAGAAAGACAGCTTCAGGACAAGACCGGCTTTTTTTTTTTTTTTTTAGCGGGTAACCGGCGGCGATGAAGAAGGCGGCGGTGGCAAGTAAGAAGAAGGAGGCGGAGATGAAGAAGACGACAGCGGTGGCGAGGAAGAAGAAGATGATGAGATGACGGCTCCGGGAGAAGATGGTTCCTGGCTTCTTATTTTTTTTAAAACGACTCTTACAGTTTATTAAAGTAATAAAAGAAACCGCGCTAAATAAAATTAAGTTGAAAAGAAATGAGTGTACATCAAATAAATGAGTCTATCAAAAACATCCAAACAGTGTCAATTGTTGTCCGGCAGGAGATCACCATAGGACACAGATCTTCATCCCCAGCAAAAGTGACATCACACTCAAATTCACCATAGAAAATAGTGTTGGAGATAGGACAGTCCTTCACCTTCAAAACAACTGCCTCTTACCAGCTCCCTTGATCTCTGGTCAGGAGATCAAATACGCCTTTTGGCTTATAACCCAGCCACAGTCTCAAATTGGGATGGATGTAACGTCAAATCAGGTCCTCCTATTTGTCTTAAATGACCCCCAAACAGCTTATCCAATGGCCAGTCATATAAAAGAAAAAAGGGGCTCCCATAGTGTAAAAACGTATATAATTTTTATTCATAAAAAGGTAATGCACTTACATGTATTCGAAATGGTTCAGGCAAAAATGGATATGCGAGCCGGCCGGCTCTCTCTATGCAAACGCCCGTAGCTTCCGGGACTGCGTATTAGTGTTGTGGTGGCGTCAGCACGCCGCTCTCCCTACGTCGTTTCGTCAAACCTGACGTCGTCCAGTTTGTCGTCAGCGTTACAGTTTGTTAACATTTTACAGTTTTTTTGGTGAATGGGTAGGGGTATGATGTACCCGATACCCATTCACATAGGGGGGGCGGGATCTAGGGGCCCCCTTGTTAATGAGGGCTGCCAGATTCCGATAAGCCCCCCACACGCAGACCCCGACAACCACCGACCAGGGTTGTCGGAAAGAGGCCCTTGTCCTCATCAACATGGGGGCATGGGGGCAAGGTGCACCCACCCCCCCCCCATTGTGGAGGGCATGCGGCCTGGTATAGTTCAAGAGGGGGGAGGGGTTCGCTCGTTCCCTCCATTTCCTGACCTACGGGGCGGTATGCTTGGATAAGGGTCTGGTATGGATTTTGGGGGGGACCCCACGCCATTTGTTTTTTTAAATTTTGGTGTGGGGGAGGGGGGGGTGTCCCCTCCAAATCCATACTAGACCCAAGGACCAGGTATAGACCTGGGGGGAACCCCACGCTGTATTTTTCACAATTTATTTTTTTTTTGTCAGCTATTTTTTTTTACTTTCAGCGGGGAAGCCCTCTGACAGCTGATGACTTATCGGCTGTTAAGGACACGGTGGCCGGCTTCCTGGCCCCTTGCATAGCAACCAGCTATATACAGTGTTAAAATAAATACCGCAACACACATCAAAAATCGCATCAGAAACACAACACTTGCGTTTCTGGTGCAGTTCCATTGAAGTCTACTACCCGCAAATCGCGGGGAAAAAGTCCCAGACCCTTTCCAAAAATGCACCGGCCACAAAAGGCATAGAGCTGAACTTGTACCATAGGAAACCATGTTAAATGGACTGTAGTGCATTTCTGAAAACTGCAAAACGCACTAAAAAACGCATAGGTGTGAACCTAGGGTTACACAGCAGCATTGTCAGTCTGGGGGGAGGGGAGTGTTAGCTGTACTAGCAGATATAGATACACTAACAAATTGAAGCCAAACTCCATCTATTACTTTATAATCTTTTACAGCAACAGTTTTGCTCCTTTTGAGATAAAGGTATTACATAAATAAATAAAAACTGACCATTGTAAGCACCCCTGTCAGTGGTAAATCGTTTGTCTCAGCCCTTTAACTGATACATTTGCAGAACAACTTGTTTTGTTGAAAAACGATTTACTGGGTGGATCACCCAGGTGAAAAAAAAAAAAAGTAATGCAGTCACCACATCTATGAGTTGGTAAGCTGCAATATAATAAATGTAAATCAGTAATTCCTAATTAAGGACTGCCTTTCTCTTCTCCCGTTTTAATAAAGTGCAATTTTTTTGTATCATTTTATTATTTTTATATTTAAATATTTTTTGCGGTATACGCATTAATATTATTTTTAATCCAAGTCATGGTTTGATATATTTTATTGTTGACATTTCATATATTGTTACTCATTTTTGATTATGTGAAGTTTGCGTTTCTCTCTCCTTCCTGTGTCTTTCAGACTTCAGGTATCGGACTTAATACCATCCACCGTTTACTAAATTCCTTAGGTTGAAACAAATTTTATATTCTCCACTAGATGGCAGATTTCTTCCTATTACATATCCTTTTACTTCCTATTTGTTACTCTGCCCTTTTTGTGGCCAGCATGCCATTAGTCAAAATGGCAATGAGGAGTACTTAAACACCACCATACGTGGTGACATTTTCATCTTGGCCGATCCCCAGACGACGTCCTTTTGCTGACGTAACGCGTAGGGTGGAGCCTCCGACGGTAACGTCATCACGTTCGTTTCTTCCGAGATGGTGGATGGGCGTACGACATAGGAAGTAGAGTGAGACCGATGGTTATATCGCAACTTCGGCTTATTGTATCCATTTTTATCCATATTGTATCTTATTGCTGCTCTTTTGCCCATAGATGACTTTTTTTTTGTAAGTGCAATACGCATTTTTTATTAAATTTTAATACCGAACGTACTACACCATGGAAGTCATCTTTGCTTTGTGTCTTTGAGTACTCACAGCAGCAGCGGGAGTCTTGGCTATTCCATAAAGGGTTGAGGGAGTCCATACTTCCCTAAGGCTGGGCGAGACTGCTACGGCGGTCATCGCTTTCTGGTAAGCAGGTTATCTACACACTTTGGGTGGTGATTGAAAGCACTTTAGTTCGTTTTAAAGACTTTGTCACGATCGTTTTTCTGCAATTCAACTTGCTCATCTTGATGGACACTTTTTTTTTTTAACAACTTATGGACTTGTTTCTTGATGGGACCTTGCTTTAGTTTTTCTTTTTTTCATTTTGGCATTTTTTCACTTATTTTTAAGTTACATTCACATTCATATATGTTTAATTAGCGCTGCATCTTTTGTTGGATATTTGCACTGTATTTTAAGTTTTTGTACTGGACTTTTTGATGCCAGCAGCTTTCTTGTCATTTTTTTTACCACATTGTTTAGTTTTAGCGCAGCGTTAGCCCTAGGGCTTTTCACCTACATCTAGGGCTCCACTTGCCCATCTGTGGGCCCGGGACCAGCGCATTCTAGGCTCTGATTGACCATCTGCGGGCCCGGAAGTGGCACATTCCAGGCTCCGCTTGCCCATTCGCATGGAATGTAGATTATATGAATTTCAATGGCATAGTTCACACCAGTGCTTGCAGTTCCAGTGCGTTCCAGAAAAAAAGTAGAAGATGCTGCATTTTTCTTGCACTGTACTGGAATGCTGTAAAACAAATCAAAAATGCACTGGAACACATATGTCCCTATTTAAGGTTAAGAAAAAAGGGAAAAGGAAAAATGCACTGGACTGCATCTGGAACGCACCAAAAACGCATCAAAAAACGTGCATGCAGAATAGCATCTGGAACGCATTCGAACTGCTTTTCTATGGTGTGAACTTGCCCTGAGAGCAATAATTCTAGCACAAGACCTCCCCCCGTAACACTAAACTGATGACCTATAGGGAGCCTTTGAAGCGTCGCCTATAGAAAATATAGGGTACTGAAGTTCACGGGCGCATGCAAATTTAAGGTTTGACATGTTGGGTATCTATTTACTCGGTGCAACCTCTGCTTTTAGATTTTACCAAATATGTGGGTAGTTTATAGCATTTGTTTGCCCTAAAATTCCCTTTAGTGTGTTTTTTATTGACATTTTGCGTTTTCTAGACCTTTGCGGGAATATCAAGTGACATAAAAAATTGTAACGACCACAATTTTATTCTCTAGGGTGTCTGCTTTCAGAAAATATCTAATGTTTGGGTTTTCTTTTTTTTTTATGCCTAAAATTATTTTTTAAACGTTTGCAAAAAATGCAAAAATCGCTCTGGCAGCGAAAGGGTTAAGGTTAGGTTCTTGGTGGGTTTTTGATGTACGTTTTTTTTTGATGGACAGATCACCAGGTGGAAAAAAAAAGACGAATGCAGCCATCACATTTAACAATTGGTAAGCTGCAATGTAATAAATGTTTGCTTTAATGTTGGGTTTAATACCGCTTTAAGATCCCTTTCACACTGGAGGCATTTTTCAGGCGCTTTAGCGCTAAAAATAGTGTTTGTAAAGTGCCTGAAAAATGCCTCATCTGCAATGTTTACATTTCTTGTAATAGGAATAAAAGTGATAATAGTAAATAAATACAGGGACAGTGTAAAAAAAAAAGAATAAATAAATAAAATTAAATATTTGTTTTTAAAATTATTTACTTTCAGTGCCCCCCCCCCCCCCCCCCCGTCCCCTCGTGTTAGCACGCAGAAGCGAACGCATAAGTAAGCCCTCATATGTAAACGGCGTTCGAAACACCTATGTGAGGTATCGCCGCAAACGTTAGAGAAATAATTCTAGCACTAGAACTCCTCTAACGCTAAGCTGGTAACCTGTAAACATTTTTATAGCGTAGTCTATAGAGATTTTTAAATACCGAAGTTTGGCGCCATACCACGTGTGTGCAAAACTTTATAGCGTGACATGTTAGGTATCCATTTGCTCGGCGTAACATCATTTTTTCACATTCTACGAAAGGATTGGGGTAAATATTGTGTTTTTTTTTTTGTTTATTCACTAAAGTGTATTTTTTCCAAAAAATTGTGTTTGAAAAATTACTGCGCAAATAGCGTGTAACATAACAAATTGCAACGTCTGCCATTTTAATTCGCTAGAATCTTTGTTATAAAGATATATAATGTTTGGGGGGTTCTGAGTAATTTTCTAGCAACAAAATGATAATTTTTACATATAGGAGAGGAATGCCAGACTTGACCTGGTATGGAAGTGGTTATTAAAGTGCTGTAAATAATGCACTAGGCGTTTGCGCCCCTTTTGTTTTTTTGTTGTTTCTATAAAGAGCATGTATGACCGGTGACAACGTAGGAGGTAAATTGTGAGACAAGGACAGTGCGGTCACCTATAACAGGAAGTGACCGAACAAGGATCTTCATGGCAGGATCACCAGGGATTTTTTTAATGCATGCTACAGAACTAAAAAGATTGAAAATAAAGTGTGAAATGACAGCAACATGTTACAGATTTTTTTTTTTATGTTTTTAGTGATTGGGTTTATATCTATAATGAAGTGCACACAGCCACCAGGAAGCCCAGAAAGCGACAGTTACATTTGAAGTTGTATAACTTGGTTGACTGTTATGTGGTAATCCAAGCACATCTTATTACAAAACACAGATGAATGAGGTGCAGAATGTGGACACAGTGAAGGACGATGATGTAATATCCACTCTTAATGCAAACAGCAGTTTTTTTAAAGGGAACATAAACCCGTGCCATGCAGTCTTATAGATCATGACATCGTGAATACACTACAAGAGACTCTTCACCCTCAGCACCTTCCAAATGTATCAAGAAGGCGACTCACAGATTGCAGGGGTCACCAACTAGTGCAGATCCAGTGGCCACAGAAAGCATCCAATCAGGACAGACAATGTGGGAGCCCTGCATAGGGTTGTCACCTGTCCGGGATTCACTAGGACAGTGCGGGGTTTTAGATTCTGTGTCCAGGTTTCAGTCCACCTGAAACCCGGACACATCAGTGGCAGCCCTGCAGCACCAGTCCTCCTATCCCCCTCTCCCCTCCCATTGGCTTCCAGTGTTTTTAATTATATTGGTGGGGGGGTGCTTTAACTGGGGTACAGATCTGGGGGGATAATACTGGGGGACAAATGGACCTGGGGGGGGATGTACTGGGGGATAGACTGACCAAGGAGGGATTATACTGGAAGACAGACTGACCTGGGGGATGTACTGGGGTAAAGACTGACCTGGGGGGGTTAATTGTACTGGGGGACAGACTGACCTGGGGGGATGTACTGGGGACAGACTGACCTGGGGGGATGTACTGGGGTACAGACTGACCTGGGGGGATGTACTGGGGTACAGACTGACCTGGGGGGATGTACTGGGGTACAGACTGACCTGGTGGGATGTACTGGGGTACAGACTGACCTGGGGGGCGGAATTGTACTGGGGGACATGTACTGGGGGACAGACTGACCTGGGGGGGGGGGGCGGAATTGTACTGGGGGACAGACTGACCTGGGGGGATGTACTGGGGGACAGACTGACCTGGGGGGCGGAATTGTACTGGGGGACATGTACTGGGGGACAGACTGACCTGGGGGGGGCGGAATTGTACTGGGGGACAGACTGACCTGGGGGGATGTACTGGGGTACAGACTGACCTGGGGGGGGGAATTGTACTGGGGGGCATACTTACCTGGGGGGATGTACTGGGGGACAGACTGACCTGGGGGGTGCGGAATTGTACTGGGGGACATACTTACCTGGGGGGATGTACTGGGGGACAGACTGACCTGGGGGGGGGGGCGGAATTGTACTGGGGGACAGACTGACCTGGGGGGATGTACTGGGGGACAGACTGACCTGGGGGGGGGGCGGAATTGTATTGGGGGACAGACTGACCTGGGGGGGATGTACTGGGGGACAGACTGACCTGGGGGGGGCCGGACACATCAGTGGCAGCCCTGCAGCACCAGTCCTCCTATCCCCCTCTCCCCTCCCATTGGCTTCCAGTGTTTTTAATTATATTGGTGGGGGGGTGCTTTAACTGGGGTACAGATCTGGGGGGATAATACTGGGGGACAAATGGACCTGGGGGGGGATGTACTGGGGGATAGACTGACCAAGGAGGGATTATACTGGAAGACAGACTGACCTGGGGGATGTACTGGGGTAAAGACTGACCTGGGGGGGTTAATTGTACTGGGGGACAGACTGACCTGGGGGGATGTACTGGGGACAGACTGACCTGGGGGGATGTACTGGGGTACAGACTGACCTGGGGGGATGTACTGGGGTACAGACTGACCTGGGGGGATGTACTGGGGTACAGACTGACCTGGGGGGATGTACTGGGGTACAGACTGACCTGGGGGGATGTACTGGGGTACAGACTGACCTGGGGGGATGTACTGGGGTACAGACTGACCTGGGGGGCGGAATTGTACTGGGGGACATGTACTGGGGGACAGACTGACCTGGGGGGGGGGCGGAATTGTACTGGGGGACAGACTGACCTGGGGGGATGTACTGGGGGACAGACTGACCTGGGGGGCGGAATTGTACTGGGGGACATGTACTGGGGGACAGACTGACCTGGGGGGGGCGGAATTGTACTGGGGGACAGACTGACCTGGGGGGATGTACTGGGGTACAGACTGACCTGGGGGGGGGAATTGTACTGGGGGGCATACTTACCTGGGGGGATGTACTGGGGGACAGACTGACCTGGGGGGTGCGGAATTGTACTGGGGGACATACTTACCTGGGGGGATGTACTGGGGGACAGACTGACCTGGGGGGGGGGGCGGAATTTTACTGGGGGACAGACTGACCTGGGGGGATGTACTGGGGGACAGACTGACCTGGGGGGGGGGCGGAATTGTATTGGGGGACAGACTGACCTGGGGGGGATGTACTGGGGGACAGACTGACCTGGGGGGGGCGGAATTGTACTGGGGGACAGACTGACCTTGTTTGATTTAACTAAGTTCCTTAAACTTCTCCCATTATCAATGCAACCACACCCACTGTTCCTCACGGGATGCTCTACATGGGCTACAATACTACTCTTCTTGGGTGACCCAAAGATGCTCCAGGTCTTTTACAATCCTATAGTGTTAAATGCAACAAAAAAAATTGCTGCTAAAGTGTTAGGGTTTGGCTTGATAAAAAGGTGGCAACCCTAGCCCTGCAGCCCTGTGTGACCCAGCAATTATGTATTGTGGTATTCGGTCACTAGGGTTGCCACCTGTCTGGGATTCACCCGAACAGTCCAGGTTTTGAATCATGTGTCCGGGTTTCAGTCCACCTGAAACCTGGACACATTATTCAGGCAGGAATGTAGCTCAGAACAGGGCCTGGCAGGAGGGTGATGGGGAACTACGTGCGCCACATTACTATTCTCTTTGGAGTGCCCAAAGGTGTCCCAGGTCTGTTATAATCATAATAATAGTGTATACTAGAAAAAAAAAAATTACTGCGCACCTCTAAAGTGTTCAGGTTTGGCTTGAAGAAAAAGTGGCAACCCTATCAGTCACACAGGGCTACAGGGGTCCCACAGCCCTGATCCTTTCCTTCTTTGTGGCCCCATAGATGTCAGGAGTAATATAGGGTAAGGGTGAAGGGCATGGGCAGCCCAAGTCCGAACAGACACCATTCCAACCTAATGAATGTACAAATCTGTGAAAAACTGGCCAGACGGGTCTGAAACCCGCTGGACAGGCCCTGCTTAGCGACATGACCCTTGGAGACACAATAGATGTGCGCCTTTTTTACAGCTTTTTTTCGGCTACACCAGTTCAGTAGTCAAGACTGGAACTAGGACAAAGTATCTTCCCAATATGGGATATATTGAACTGAACATATTGAATTGATAATTCTGGTGGTTCGTTTGGTTTTTGGGGTAACTAGGGACAGTTATGGCACAGTGTAGGCTTGGGGTCAGGTGACAGGGAGAACGCATCTAGTGCTTTGAGGCGATTCAGTTCGCATTTGCAGCGCTTTACAAATCATTCATTCATTCATGTTAAAGGATTATTTGAGGAAAATTGAAAGAAAGCGCTAGACCTGTAGGTTTATTTTACTGGTATTGTTATCTTGAAGGGATTGTAAAGGCAGAAGGTTTTTTTTTATCTTGGTTGTATACCCCTCTGTGCAACTTGTACCTATAGGTAAGCCTATAATAAGTCTTACCTATACGTAAATATCTCCAAACGTGCGCCGCTTAGGAGATATTTACCTTACAGTGCGCCGATAATGTCATCGGTGGATGTGCTGTGAAGAAACGGCCCTCAGAGCCGTTTATTCACTAGCAAGTACCGTGACTGACGGCTCCCGCGCGCCTGTGATGGAAGTGACATCACGCGACTCCGGCCAGTCACAGAGCCACAGAGTCCGCGGCCCCAGAAGGAAGAGGGGCGAAGATGGATGCAGCCACCAGCGAGGAAGGCGCGAGCTTCGTTTGCAGGTAAGTGACACATAATGGGCTAGTATGCGATGCATACTAGCCCATTATGCTTTTACTTTGCAGGGGAAGAAAGAGGAAGTAAAACCTGTTTGGGGTTGACTTCCTCTTTAACCAGTTCAGCCCCGAAAGGATTTACCCCCTTCCAGACCGAGCCATTTTTTGTGATATGGCACTGCGTCGCTTTAAGTGACAATTGCGCGGTCGTGCAACGTTATACCCAAACAAAATTGACGTCCCACAAATAGAGCTTTCTTTTGGTGATATTTGATCACCTCTGCGTTTTTTTGTTTTTTTTTCACTATAAACAAAAAAGAGCGACAATTTTGAAAAACCTTATTCCAATAAAGGTCAGCGTACAATTTAAGGTGGTCTAAGTGCCCCCTCCACCAGGGCTAGAAAGAACATAAGAAGATTTTCATGTCAGTCTGACATCAGTATCCCATGGAGGTGACATTGTATTGATGTTCGATTGACATGAAAATCTTCTTATGATCTTTCTAGCCCTGATGAAGGGGGCACTTAGACCCCTGAAACGTGTTTGATATTTCTTGAATTGTACCCCTGACCTTTAATGGAATAAAGTTGTATCTGGACCTCTTAGCAGTGGTGTGGCGCTTTATTTTCAACCCTTCTTACCTTACACTACATGTTAAAGGATTAGGCAGCCCATAGATAAGGTATTTTAGTTTGACTCGATTGGACTTCGAATCAATTCGATTCCCCTGCCCCCAGAATGCACTGACCAATGCTGCCAGGTATAGTCGGCAGTGCTGATCCAGCGGCAAAAATCTGCCAGGGCTGTTGTACAGAAGTTGATTAGTAGATTGGCTTCTGTACAACCTTCCTGCACACATGGATTGAAATTCAGCTGGTCCCTGCTGAGCCGGCCAAACTTTGATCCATGTATGGCCATCTTTGAGGTTAGGGAAAGGGATTAGATTAGGTGGTAGCGTAGAGGTTGGTTGCAGTGTTAGCGTAGGTTGTGCCTTCAGGTTTGTGGGAGGAGGGTGGGTTTGGGTGGTAGTGTTGGAGTTAGTGACAATGTTTGGGTAAGTTGTGTGTTCAGACTTGGGGGAGGAGTAGGGTTAGGCAGTAGTAGGTAGGTTGGTAGTGGGTAGGTTGTGTGTTTATGTTTAGGGGGGAAATGGCAATGTTGTGGTTAGTTTTTGTGTTGGGGTAGATTGTGTGTTTAGGAAAGGGGTGGAGTTAGGTAGTAGTATTGGGATCAGTTGTAGAGTGGCTTCTGTAGAACCTCCCTGCCTATACATGGATCGAAATTCAGCTGGTCACTGCTGAGCCGGTCGAATTTCAAACCACGTATGGCCAGTTTTGAGGTTAGGGAAAGGGGCTGGATTAGGTGGTAGTGTTGGGGTTAGTCGCAATGTTTGGGTATGTTGTGTGCTCAGACCTGGAGGAAGGGCAGGGTTAGTCGGCAGTGTTGAGGTAGGTTTTGTGTTCAGGTTTGGGGGGGAAGGGGGGTAGTTGGCAATGTTGTGGCTAATTGCTGTATTGGGGTAGATTGTTCGTTTAGGGAAGGGGTGGAGTTAGGTAGTAGTTTTGGGGTCAGCTGTAGTTTTATAACCCAAGACATAGCACCCTGCAGCCCCTCCTAGGATTGCCCTTCTCTCATGTGTCACCCTATACAGGCTTCATCAGAGATCCCTGCTGACCACCCCTCTCTAGCATTTCACCCAATATGGACTTGATGCCTGAGATCTCTGTGATAAAGCCTGTATTGGGTGAAACGTTACAAAGGGGTGGTCCTAGGCAGGGCTGCAGTATACGATTTAATAGTGTCTAACAGTGTCCGTATTGAAGTCTTTGGATACAAAAAATGCTAATTTCTGCCTGCAAAGTAGCACGTGTACTTTTTTTTGAGCGACAGGCGTTTTGCTAGAAGCGACAGGAAAACAATAGGTTTTTGCTTGTTGAACGTTTTTTAACTTTGAGCTACAAAACCCTCAAGGGTGAACGGGGCTTAGTGTTCTGGAGCAGAATGATGTTCAAATAGGCTTTGAGCAGTGGCATCTCTTTACATGGGGTAAGTTGAGGCATGTTGTGTGTGTCCAGGTTTGGGGGAGGGAGGTAGAGTTAGATTGTAGTGTTGGGGTAAGTTGCAGTGTAGGGGTATGTTATGTGTTAAGGTATGGGGGAGGGGCAGGGATAGATGGTAGTGTTTGGGTTAGTTGCATTGTGGGCATAGGCGTATGTGTTCAGGTGTGGGGGTAGGGCTGGGGTAGATGGTAGTGTTGGGGTTAGTTGCAATATTGTCGTAGATTATGTATTCAGGTGTGGGGAATGGGGCGGGGTAGGTGATAGTGTTGGGGTTAGTTGCAGTGTTGGCGTAGATTATGTATTCAGGTGTGGGGGATGGGGCGTGGTAGGTGGTAGTGTTGGGGTTAGTTGCAGTGTTGGTGTAGATTATGTATTTAGGTGTGGGGGATGGGGCGTGGTAGGTGGTAGTGTTGGGGTTAGTTGCAGTGTTGGTGTAGGCATGTATGTTCAGGTGTGGGGGGAAGGGGCAGGGTAGGTGGTAGTATTGGGGTTAGCTGCAGTTTTGAGGTAAGTTGTGTGTTCAGGTTCAGGAAGAGGGGGTGGGGTTAGTTAGTAGTGTTGGGGTATTTTATGTGTTAAGGTTTGGGAGGGGGTCAGGGATAGAGTTAGGTGGTAGTCTTGGAGTTAGTTGCAGTGTTAGGGCATGTTGTGTGTTTAGGCTTGGAGGAAGAACAGGATTAGGTGGTAGTGTTGGGCCATTTTATGTGTTCGGGCTTGGGGGGGGGGGGGGCAGGGGTTAGAGTTAGGTGGTAGTCTTGGAGTTAGTTGCAGTGTTAGGGCATGTTGTGTGTTTAGGCTTGGAGGAAGAACAGGATTAGGTGGTAGTGTTGGGCCATTTTATGTGTTCGGGCTTGGGGGGGGGGGGGGCAGGGGTTAGAGTTAGGTGGTAGTCTTGGAGTTAGTTGCAGTGTTAGGGCATGTTGTGTGTTTAGGCTTGGAGGAAGAACAGGATTAGGTAGTAGTGTTGGGCCATTTTATGTGTTCGGGCTTGGGGGGGGGGGGTTAAGGGGGTTAGAGTTTGGTGGTAGTGTTGGAGTTAGTTAAAGTGTTGAGATGTGTTCAGGCTTGGGAGAGGGGTTTGGGATTAGCTAGTAGTGTTGGGGTATTTTATGTGTTCAGGTTTGGGGGGGGGGGGGGCAGGGGTTATGCATACACACAAGCGGAATGACCGACAGAAAAAGTCAGACGGGAGCTTTTCATCGTATATTACGATCATGTGTAGGCCTCATCAGACTTTTTCAGTCGAAAATTCTGACGGACCTAGAAAGAGAACATGTTCTAAATATTTCCGGGAAAACCGCTCGTCTGTATGCTGTTCCGACGTACCAAAAACGACGCATGCTCTGAAGCGAGTACGAGACGGAAGCGTTTGGCGTGGTAAAACAAGCGTTCATAATAGAGATAGTACATTCCTCACGTAGCAAATTCTGTGATCTTTTAATGCAGCGCATTCTTTTGTTCTTTATAATGCTCGGAGAATGAAGTTGTTTTGCTGCTGATATTCACACAGAGTTCTCACAAACTTATTTCTTGATTATTTCTCCTGATCTCATGAATAATATTGTATTTTTTTAAAAGTCCGATCTCCATAATAATGTTTACAAGTATTTTTTATAGTCATCTTTTATTTTTTTTAATTTCATCAAGATCTCCTTTTTTCTGGATTACTAAAAAATTATTTTCTAGTGATCTCCATATATAATTTTATTTTGTAGGTGTCAAGTTACCACAATAACATTATTATCTTGTATTTTTTACTAACCTCAAGGAGGTTGGTGTCCCTTGTTAATTTGACATTGTCTTTTAGAAATGTACCTGCCTACTCACAAACTGTCCTATTTGAATAAAAACACATAGGCAAGTATTTTCAGAAAATAAAATCTCCATTTATTCTGGTTAACAAAATAAAGAGGGAGGCAACGCTGGAGAAACTTTTGGAATTTGCGAAGCCTTTTGGCCCCCAGGGCACACATCAAGTCTGTGGAAAAGAAAATTGGTAGCTTGAGGAGTCCATATAATTTGGAGCACAATCTGGTCCAGGAATCCCAGAGATTAGGACCAGCAGCAGAAGACATATATGTCCCCAGGCTGTGGTACTACACCAGCCTGCGTCTTCTGTCAGACCAGACTGAAGCCAGGTCATCACTTTCTTCTCTTCGCTGCAGCCTTCCCTGCAGCCTACCTTGGAGGCTGTGGCTCTGGTGGTGGACTTGTGGCAGGAGGAGGAGGATGGGCGAGCTCACATACGTGGCTGTTCTCAGTCAGCTGGCCCGTCAACCCCTTCTTTAGGGCCTCACCAATAATTCCCTCACAGAGGAGGCGTTGGCCCTCCTCCAATTTAAGCAATCTGGTAGCTAGATAGCAGCCATAGGCCTCTTCAGCTTCAGGGTGGCTCCTGAGGACATCGCTTGCTTCCAAAATGAGGCCCAGTGCTGCCTCCTCCCCTACCTGGGCCTTTTAGTTGTAAGGCGGAGGGGAGGCACCTGGGATTGTGTGAGGCTCCTACTGGGCCCGTCCTCCTCCTGGCTGACACTAGGCCCGTCCTCCTCCTGGCTGACACTGGGCACAGCCTCCTCCTGGCTGACATTGGGCACAGCCTCCTCCTGGCTGACATTGGGCACAGCCTCCTCCTGGCTGACATTGGGCACAGCCACCTCATGGCTGACACTGGGCTGGGCCACCTCCTGGTTGCCACTTTCCAGGCCCTCCTCCTGGCTGAGCTCATCCTGTGAATAAAAAAGGGACATAGTTTTAGTTTTTGGTTCATCAATCACACACAATTCTCAGCTCATGACTTGCAAATTGAATGTTAATAAATAGAAAAGACTATCATTCTGACAGCATTTTTCATTCTTGTCCCAAACATTTTTGGTCACTACTGTCTATTAATATGTATACATCACTTTTTTTTATATCATTAATTTGTTATCAATTATAACATCTAGTTAACATCATTAATATTAGGACAATGAATATGTCTAAAAATAATATACCTGGCTCCAGCTGGGCGCATCCACTTCTTCCAGGGTGGAAGGTCCAGGTTGTTCCTCGTCAGCCTCTGCTGGGGTGGAGGGAAGGGTAGAAAGTGATTCCCTGGCTTCAGTCTGGTCGCCCAGAAACCGCAGTTTGTTGAAGTACCACAGCCTGGATACATACACTTCTGCTGCTGATGCTCCTGATCTGAGTGATTTCTGGATCCTATTATGCCGCGTACACACGAGCGGACTTTACGGCATACTTGGTCCGGCGTACCGGAGTCTGTCGGACAATTCGATCGTGTGTGGGCTCCAGCTGACTTTTTTTTCTCAAAAGTTTGACGGACTTAGATTTGAAACATGTTTCAAATCTATCCGACGGACTCAAGTCCGGTCGAAAAGTCCGCTCGTCTGTATGCTAGTCCGACGGACAAAAAACAACGCTAGGGCAGCTATTGGCTACTGGCTATGAACTTCCTTGTTTTAGTCCGGTCGTACGTCATCACGTACGAATCTGTCGGACTTTGGTTGATCGTGTGTAGGCAAGTCGGTTCATTCGGAAATTCTGTAGAAAAGTCCACAGGACAAAGTCTGCAGTAAAGTCCGCTCGTGCTGAATGATGGCAGAACAGGTCTCTGGAATAATGATCCCCAGAGCCTGGGAGGAGATGCCTGTCGAGAACTTGAGGTCCTGTAGACTTCTCCCAGTCGCCAAGTACCACGAGGTGGCGACTAGCCTCTGCTCCGGAGTGATGGCTTGCCGCATGCAGGTGTCCTGCTTCGTAATATAAGGGGTGAGCAAAGCCAACAGACGGTGAAAAATGGGGTCCATCATCTGGAGAAAGTTATTCTCCTGGATCTGATGCAGCAGAGGCATATGAGAGAATTGGTCACGCTGGAGTAACCAGTTCTTGGTCCATGAACTCCTCCTCACCCTGTTCATGGACTGGGCTTGGGGCAAAGTATAAACCCCAACACCAAGCCCCCGCACAGCACGAAATCTACGACCAGTACGTACCCGCAACATGGTTTCAAAACGGTCGGCTGGTCAGAACGAACTTAACAGAACGCACTGAAGAACAGCAAGGCCTGTGAAGAGCGAGCTGAAAGTCAGCAACGAGCGGACAAGAACGCACTGAAAAACAGATACGAACTGACTGCACGCACTGAAAACCAGATACAAACCCACAAGCACAAACTGAACAGCAATAAATCGATCTGAAAAACCAGGAGTCTGAAAAGCGCGAATCATCTTTCACCAAACTTTTACCAACACGAGATTAGCAGAAGGAGCCCAAAGGGTGGCGCACTGGGTATTGAACCTCTTTTTTCTAATCCCGTTGTACGTTTTGTACGTCACCGCGTTCTTGACGGTCAGACTTTGGTGTGATCGTGTGTAGGCAAGACAGTTTCAGCGGAATTCTGTCCTAAAAACCTTCAGAGTTTATTATGACGGGAAAAACGGTCGTGTGTACAGGGCATTAGAGTTGGGTGGTAGCTTTGGAGTTAGTTGCAGAGTTGGTAAATGTTGTGTGTTTAGGCTTTGGGGTAGAGCAGGGTTAGGTGGTAGTGTTGGGTTAGGTTGTGTGTTCAGGTTAGGGGGAGGGATTAGGTGGTAAATTTCAGGTTAGTCGCAGTGATTGGGTACATTGTGTTTTCAGGCTTGGAGGAGGAGCTGGGTTAGATAATAGTGCTGGGGTAGGTTGTGTGTTCAGCTTTGAGGAAGGGGGGTGGATGGCAATGTTGTGGTTAATTGCAGTGTTGGAGTAGATTGTGTCGATGGGTAAGGAGTGGAGTTAGATGGTAGTTTTGGGGTTGGTGTGCAGTGTTGGGGGTAGGTTCTGTGTTCAGGTTTGGGGAAGGGTGGTAGATAGCAATGTTGTGGTTAATTGCAGTGTTGGAGTAGATTGTGTCTATGGGTAAGGAGTGGGGTTAGATGGTAGTTTTGGGGTTGGTTGCAGTGTTGGGGTAGGTTCTGTGTTCAGGTTTGGGGAAAGAGAGTAGATAGCAATGTTGCGGTTAATTGCAGTGTTGGAGTAGATTGTGTCGATGGGTAAGGAGTGGGGTTAGATGGTAGTTTTGGGGTTGGTTGCAGTGTTGGGGTAGGTTCTGTGTTCAGGTTTGGGGAAAGAGAGTAGATAGCAATGTTGCGGTTAATTGCAGTGTTGGAGTAGATTGTGTCTATGTGTAAGGAGTGGGGTTAGATGGTAGTTTTGGGGTTGGTGTGCAGTGTTGGGGGTAGGTTCTGTGTTCAGGTTTGGGGAAGGGTGGTAGATAGAAATGTTGTGGTTAATTGCAGTGTTGGAGTAGATTGTGTCTATGGGTAAGGAGTGGGGTTAGATGGTAGTTTTGGGGTTGGCTGCAGTGTTGGGATAGATTCTGTGTTCAGGTTTTGGGAAGGGGGGTAGATATCAATGTTGTGGTTAATTGCAGAGTTGGATTAGATTTTGTCTATAGGTAAAGAGTGGGGTTAGATGGTAGTTTTGGGGTTGGTTGCAGTGTTGGGGTAGGTTGTGTGCTCAGGTTTGGGGGGGGGGGGGGGGGATTTAGGTGGTAATGGGCATCCATACCAAGTTAGGATTGTGAGACACTTGGCTACCCTCGAACCTCCAGAATCTGCTGCAAAGACCTGTGTGACCCTACAAACAAAACTGCCTCCTACATGGAGCACACTTCCTTCACTTTTTTCCATACAGAAGAGAAAGGTTATGACCTACTTGCACAGAGAGTTTCCAGCAAGTTGGTAGATAAGTTCTAGGATCATGCTGAAGGCCCCTTCACATTTGAGGTTTCGCGTCTGTATGTACCGTCTTTATATTCTGAGGATGACATTGGCCATGTCGCTGCTCGGCACATACCACAGTGAGAGGGGCGGCAACTCGGAAGGGACGCCATTTTGTTGTGTGAGCAGCTGAGGCCACAGGAATCTATATATAGATAGAACAGCTGCTGAGACCTCGCCCGCCAAGCCCTGATAGCAGCGAGGCAGCAGAATACATTCCCGATTCATAGATTACACTATTTATGGCCGATAGAACACTGGCCCAATGTCCTGGGGGGATTCAGTTCCTGCATAGCCCTCATTCCCAGCCTCTGCCTCTCATCCCAATTCACTAATATTATTCCTCTCCTTCCCCTGCTCTGTAAGATCCTAAAATTTCCATCACGCCTCCATTTTCCTAAACGCCCCCCAAAGTTAACCATCTCCAGCCTTGGAAGAAGGTTTGAAAAACCTCAGTAAGCCCAGACTGTGATTCCAAGTGTTTTGTATATTTCTGTTCCTACAGAGCTTGTATGTCCTCACTGTGTACTGCGCCGCAGATAATGTCAGTGCAATCTATAAATATTATTCACTGACAATAATACAAACTCTCACACACAAAGTAGACGGTGGTCTGGGTGGGGGGCACACGATGGTGTCTGTGATCTCCATGCATGGTGTATGTATGGAGTGTGTGTCCTCCATGTATCACAAGCAACTTTGCTCGATCAGATCATCAGCTGAGATAGGTTCGGGGTGACGCCACATGCACACCGTCACACTGCTATACTTTGTGTTACTGTACATTTCACTGGAAACCTGTTTGCAATGTTTATTTTGTGTTGTACTGTGACTGAACTTTAACAAGGAAGCTGGAAAGCAAATTGCAGCTTAGTCATCTCCATGCTATCCCTTTGACACAACGCGGCTAAACAAAGCGGCACAATTCATTAACCTTCACTAGTGCGCAAAGTCCAGTATACGAGTGTGTGTGTCCAGAGATGGTGTGCGCACATTTTATATTGCATGTATGTGTTGTACATATTGTTTGCACTGCATATTGTGTGTCTGTGTCTGCACTGTACATTGTGTGTGTTCTTTCAGTGATAGTGCGTGCACTCTACATTGTGTGTACATGTATTAGGTGTACTAAATTGTGTGTCTGTGTGCACTGTAGATTGTAAGTGCGTCTTGAGACACTGTGTGTACATCTATTAGGAGTACTGAATTGTGTGTCTGTGTGCACTGTACATTGTGTGTGCGTCTTGAGACACTGTGTGTACATCTATTAAGAGTACTAAATTGTGTCTGTTTGCACTGTACATTGTGTGTGCGTCTTGAGACACTGTGTGTACATGTAATTGTGTGTCTGTGCGCACTGTATATTGTGTGTGCGTCTTGAGACACTGTGTGTACATGTAATTGTGTGTCTGTGCGCACTGTACATTGTGTGAGCGTCTAGTAACAGTTTATGTGACTATATATTGTGTGAGTGTTCAGTGATGGTTTGTCTGCACTGTATATTGTATGTGTCTAGTGATTGTGTGTGTGTGTGTGTACTGTACAGTGCTGGGACAAAGTGCCCAGGGAAAAGATGTCCAATTGTGCCCCCCTTCCCCCTTTATTATGTGCAAGCTTATGTGGAGGAGGGGGTGAGAGAAAGCACAGCCTGCACCTCCTCCCGGATCTCTCTTCCTTTCCTTGTCGCTGTTCTATCGAATAGTGCCTTCCGTCGAAAAATGCCTCTGCCAGGCTGTGCATGCGCAGTACAGAATGGCACTCCAGCTGATTTTCCAATCAGCTGTTGTGACGGCGTGAAGATGCATGCGCAGATCGTAGGAGGCAGTATTCAACGTTCTGCTAATCGCCGAGGGAGAATGTAATTGTCACATTCTTCCTCGCTATTGCGGGGCGGGTTGTGGGTGTCTTGAAGGGAGGGTTTTGTGTGCGTTTCAACCCGTCCTTAGACACAGCCAAAAAACGCCATTTATAGCACTCACCGTGCAACAGACAGAAAACACGGCGTTCAATACAGGCAAAACCTGCCCGCAACAGCGAGGCAGAATCTGCTAAGTATGTTCTCCCTCCACTGTTTGCATAGCGTCGGATAATGCTTTTGACGATGTGTGCATGCGCCGTGTCTACGTCACGCCATCTGATCAACATATCAGCTGAAGTGACGTTTGTTACTGCGCATGCGCAGACCCATCTGAGGCATTTTTCGACGGGGGCATTTCTCAATAGAACAACGCTTCCAGCGCTGGGCTGACAGAAGTAGTGTTGCCACTGTCACAACTCCTGTCAGCCTTATAGTAAAAGGAACTTATGGCGCCCCTATAATTACAATACATGATGCGCCCAGGGCAGCTGTTCCTTCTGCCACCCGTTGTCCTGGCCCTGTATATTGTAAGTGTCTAGTGATTGCATGAGTGCACACTGTATACTGTGTGTGTGTCCAGTGATGGTGTGTGTACACTGTATACTGTGTGTGTGTCCAGTGATGGTGTGTGTACACTGTATACTGTGTGTGTGTCCAGTGATGGTGTGTGTATACTGTGTGTGTGTCCAGTGATGGTGTGTGTACACTGTATACTGTGTGTGTGTCCAGTGATGGTGTGTGTACACTGTATACTGTGTGTGTGTCCAGTGATGGTGTGTGTACACTGTATACTGTGTGTGTGTCCAGTGATGGTGTGTGTACACTGTATACTGTGTGTGTGTCCAGTGATGGTGTGTGTATACTGTGTGTGTGTCCAGTGATGGTGTGTGTACACTGTATACTGTGTGTGTGTCCAGTGATGGTGTGTGTACACTGTATACTGTGTGTGTGTCCAGTGATGGTGTGTGTACACTGTATAGTGTGTGTGTGTCCAGTGATGGTGTGTGTACACTGTATACTGTGTGTGTGTCCAGTGATGGTGTGTGTACACTGTATACTGTGTGTGTGTCCAGTGATGGTGTGTGTATACTGTGTGTGTGTCCAGTGATGGTGTGTGTACACTGTATACGGTGTGTGTGTCCAGTGATGCTGTGTGTACACTGTATACTGTGTGTGTGTCCAGTGATGGGGTGTGTACACTGTATACTGTGTGTGTGTCCAGTGATGGTGTGTATACACTGTATACGGTGTGTGTGTCCAGTGATGGTGTGTATACACTGTATACGGTGTGTGTGTCCAGTGATGCTGTGTGTACACTGTATACTATGTGTGTGTCCAGTGATAGTGTGTGTACACTGAATACGGTGTGTGTGTCCAGTGATGGTGTGTGTACACTGAATACGGTGTGTGTGTCCAGTGATGGTGTGTGTACACTATATATTGTGTGTGTACACTGTATATTGTATGTGCGTCCAGTGATGGTGTGTGTACACTATGGGGTTGATTTACTAAACCTGGAGAGTACAAAATCTGGTGCAGCTCTGCATAGAAACCAATCAGCTTCCAGGTTTTATTGCCAAAGCTTAATTGAACAAGCTGAAGTTTAAAGCTGATTGGCTACCATGTACAGCTGCACCATATTCTGAGTGCTCCAGTTTTAGTAAATAAACCCCTATATATTGTGTGTGTGTCCAGTGATGGTGTGCGTACACTGTATATTGTGTGTCTGTCCAGAGATGGTGTGTGTACACGTTATATTATGTGTGTGTCCAGTGATGGTGTGTGTACACTATATATTGTGTGTGTGTCCAGTGATGGTGTGTATACAGTGATGGTGTGTGCACACTGTATATTGTGTGTCTGTCCAGAGATGGTGTGTGTACACGTTATATTATGTGTGTCCAGTGATGGTGTGTGTACACTATATATTATGTGTGCGTCCAGTGATGGTGTGTGTACACTATGGGGTTGATTTACTAAACCTGGAGTGTACAAAATCTGGTGCAGCTCTGCATAGAAACCAATCAGCTTCCAGGTTTTATTGCCAAAGCTTAATTGAACAAGCTGAAGTTTAAAGCTGATTGGCTACCATGCACAGCTGCACCATATTCTAAGTGCTCCAGTTTTAGTAAATCAACCCCTATATATTGTGTGTGTGTCCAGTGATGGTGTGTGTACACTGTATATTGTGTGTGTGTCCAGTGATGGTGTGTGTACACTGTATATTGTATTTGCGTCCAGTGATGGTGTGTGTACACTGTATATTGTGTGTGTGTGTCCAGTGATGGTGTGTGTATATTGTATTTGCGTCCAGTGATGGTGTGTGTACACTGTATATTGTGTGTGTGTCCAGTGACTGTGTGCATCCAGGAAATGTGTGTGTGCACTGCAAATAGTGTGTGCATCCAGTGGTGGGGTGTGTATGCACTGTATAACCATCTGTGCACTGTATTTTGTGTATATCAGTTGTTGGAGTGTGTGTGCACTGTATAATGCATGTATTTATAGTGACGGTGTGTGTACACTGTATTTTGTGTACTGTATAATGTGTGTGCACTTGTACATCGTGTGTGGGTCCTGGGTTGATGAGTATGTACTGCACATGTAAAGTTGTATGTTACGTGTGCACTGTATACGGTGTGTGCGCACTGTACATATTGCGTGTACACTATATCCTGGAATACTGTATTGTGAGTCAGTGTGTGCGTGCACTGGTAGTGTGTTGTTCCAGTTGTTTCCATGTAGTGAGGGTGGGGGAGATGAGGGTGGAATTAGTAGGGGGCAGGGAGAGGAGGAAGGAGAAGGGGGGGGGGGGTCACACTGTTCATGGAAGCTGTCAGGAAATAAATAAACACAATCTAGCCGTGTCCAGGAATAGATCTGCTGACGTCAATGGATTCCACAGTTGTGGCCTCAGTTAGAGGGAAGGAAGCGAGAGGGGTGGAGGAGAGCAGCCAGGGAGGGCACACCGCGCACAGTGCTGGAGAGAGGCTTACACAACATGTCAGGAGGGGCCTACAGTACACACACCAGGATAGAGGACATCTATGAAAGTGGGGGTTATATAGCCTGATAAAAGAAAATACACACTCGCACTCACTCAAGTCTAGATAAAATATACATATAAACTCAAAATCTATCTTTCTGTATGTTTAGCATCGTCTCACTCTATAAAGTTTTTTCAAGCAAACACAATTTTGCTGCAAAGTTTTGTACCTGGTGATCCTGCCAGTAACAGCTACACCATTGCCTCACAATTAGAAGCAGTGTTGTCAGCCTGCCATGCATACTTATGACGCGTACACACAATCGGACATTCCGTCAACAAAATCCATGGATTTTTTACCGACGGATGTTGGCTCAAACTTGTCTAGCATACACACTGTCACACAAATCTTGTTGGAAAGTCTGAACGCCAAGAACGCGGTGACGTACAACACCTACGACGAGCCGAGAAAAATGAAGTTCAATACCCAGTGCGGCTCTTATGCTTGATTCCAAGCATGCGTGGCACTTTGTGTGTCGGAATTGTGTACACACGATTGGAATTTACGAAAAAATTTGAGATTTAGATCTCTAATTTTGTGTGACGGAAATTCAGATGGAAAATGTCCGATGGAGCCTACACACAGTCGAAATTTACGACAACAAGCTCCCATCAAACATTTTCCGTGGAAAATACCACCGTGTGTACGGGGCATTAGTGTTACTGGCCTGGCCATTGAGTCTGCAGACCTGACAGGCAACCCAGCAGTGAACCAAAGGAGCGGGCACAGCGGGCCGACATTGTTGCTGTCAGCTGCGCGGCAGTGACTTAGCGATGTCAACTGAAACAGGAAGTGCTGTTAGTGACAGGATCTCCAGCAGCTGAAATATTATATCCAGACTGTATCCGGGCTATAAACCAGTGGCCCTGGATGTTGAGTTGAATAAGTAGCTCTACATCAGGGGTCTCAAACTGGTGGCCCGCCAGCTGTTGCGGAACTACAAGTCCCATCATGGCTCTGCCTATGGAAGTCATGCTTGTAACTGTCAGCCTTGCAATGCCTCATGGGAATTGTAGTTCTGCAACAGCTGGAGGGCCACCAGTTTGAGACCCCTGCAGTCTACATTTAGGTTGCATCTGTGTTCTAAAGCAGAAACTCTGGACAGACAGTTGAAAAAACAGCTCTATATTTAGTTTGCATCTAGGCTATAAATCAGAGGTTCTGGATTGACAGTTGGATAAATGGCTCCATATTTAGGTTGTATCTGGTCTGTAAACTAGGGGCCCTGGATGGAGAGTTGGATAAATGGCTCCGTATTTATGATGTATGTGGTCTATAAACCAGGTGTCCTAGATGGACAGTTGGATAAATGGCTCCATATTATTTAGAATATATCTGGTCTGTAAACCAGGGGCCCTGGATGGACGGTTGGATACATGGCTCCAAATTTAGGATGTATTTGGGCTATCAACTAAGGGCTCTGTATGTACAGCTGGACAAATGTTTATATATTTAGTCTGGTCTTTAAAATAATGGCCCTGGATGGACAGTTGGTTGGATAAATGGCTCTATATTTAGAAGGTATCTATAGTCTATAAACCAGGGGCCCTAGATGGACAGTTGGATACATGGCTCTATATTTAGAATATATCTGGGTTATAAACCAGAGGCACTGTATTTACAGTTGGAAAACGGTTCTATATTTATGGTATGTATCTGGTCTATAAACAAGAGGCTCTGAATGGACAGTTGGATAAATAGCTTTATATTTAGAACGTATCTAGTCTATGAACCAGGGGCCCTAGATGGACAGTTGGATACATGGCTCCATGTTTAGGATGAAACTAGGGGCTCTGGATGTACACTTGGAAAATGGCTCTATATTTAGAATTTATCTGGTCTATAAATCAAAGGCTCTGGATGGACAGTTGGATAAATGGTTCTATATTTAGGATAGATCTGGTCTATAAACCAAGGGCCCTAGATGGACAGTTGGATACATGGCTCCATATTTAGGATGTAACTGGGCCATAAACCAGGGGCTCTGGATGTACAGCTGGACAAATGTTTCTAAATTTAGGATGTATCCGGTCTATAAAATAGTGGCCCTGGGTGAACAGCTGGATAGATGGCTCCATATTTAAGATGTATCTGGTCCATAAACCAGTGGCCCTGGGTGGACAGTTGGCTAAAATTACTCTATATGTAGAAGCAGTGGCGGCTGGGGTGTTTTTCGGGGGGGGGGGGGGGGGGCGGCAAGCAATGCACGCAAAGCCACCCCCCATCTGGTCACCTGCCCCCAACGGCCGATTGGTCAGCCCCGCACTTACCGCGACAGGCACCAGCTTCTCGTGCGTCTCCTCACCGCCACAGCCGCGCGTCTCCTCCCTTCTCCTCCTAGACAGCAATAGGATTGCCTGTCCTTTCAGCCGAATCGAATGACAGGTCTCAGGACCCACTTTCTGATTGGCCGGGAGGAGGATCGGTGTGTGACAATAGCGAATCTTTGCTTGCTATTGTCACAGAACTGGGTGGGCTCAGGGCGCAGTGCTCTGCGCCCCGAGACCACCCTTTTTTGAAGCCTATTAGACGGGGATGGGGGGCGGCGTCACCGTGCGCCACTAATGGACGGGCCGCCACTGTTTAGAAGGTATCTAGTCTATGAACCAGGGCTCTAGATGGACAGTTGGAAAATGGCTCTATATTTAGAATGTATCTGGTCTATAAAACAGGCGTTGGGTGCAGAGTTAGATCTTAAAATGTAAGCTCGCAGGAGCAGGGCCCTTCTAACCCTCTTGTATTGAATTGTTCTGTTGGTGTATTGTCTCCCTTTATATTGTAAAGCGCTGCGCAAACTGTTGGCGCTATATAAATCCTGTATAATAATAATAAACAGCTCTATCTTCGTACTGTATCTATAGCACAAACCAGCAGCTCTGGGTGTATATTTGGATAAATAGCTTTATATACAGGCCCATAGCTATACTATGAACCAGCATCTGTGGAAGAACAGTTTCGGATAGAAAGGAGTGATTGATGGAAATGATCACTTTCTATTTTGATGACGATGATACAGTATGTGAATAGCGTGTGGCGGAGCTCCTTTACAGACACAGTCAGACCCCTCCCCCAGGACCATGTGTGGGACAGACCTCAGTCTGTTACTATCTGGCTTCCTCCCCAGCGATCCCCCCTCCCCTCATGGTATCACTTACACTGACATCCGCCCCACCCAAAATACCTCCTCCCCCCACAGGAATGCTAAGAGAGACTTAACCCGCACATGTCTGTACAAAGGAAAGCAGTCCATTCCTGCAAGCCCTGTGTGAGACTCCATCCACCCACCCACTTGCCTAATGTGTACCTGTCATCTCCTGTCCCTATACAGAGGGGTTGATTCACTAAAACTCAAGTGTTCAAAATCTGGGGCAAGCTCTGCATAGAAACCAATCAGCTTCCATTTTTTTTTTTTTTTTGGTCAAAGCCTAATTGAACAAACTGAAATTAGAAGCTGATTGGCTACCACGCTGAGCTGCACCAGATTATGCACTCTCCAGTTTTAGTAAATCAACCCCTATATCATAGGTGTGCATTAGGGTGTGCACCTCAAAGCTCAAACACATATGTGGGTGTGCGGTGTCAATAGGGTAGAGATTAGTGTCAGCGGGGCAGTGGATGGTGTCAGTCGTTTTTATTTTTTTATCTTTTATTACTTCTTACAATTTAATTTTTTTTTTTATTCTAGGATGCCCATTAGGAGGCTTCGGTGAGATATCAGGGGTTTAAACAGGGGAAAACTGCGCCACACAGAGCGATTAGGGTGTGCCCAGGCACACACCTGACCCACCCTGTGCGCACGTCTATGCCCTGCATAGCGTTTGGTCAGGTAAGTCCCTCTTCTTGTAACAATAAATGGTGTTGGCAATGGCAGCAAAACTCATCCTATGGTATGGTTCAGTCCAAGGGATATCCTAAGCCATAAGCCTCTGATTCCTCCTGTATTGATTTGTATTGTAACTGTTACTGTCTGCCCTCATGTTGTAAAGCGCTGCGTAAACTGTTGGCGCTATATAAATCCTGTATAATAATAATAATAAAGTTGACCACGTACTGCTATGGGGCCAAGAAGCTTGGTAGCCCTGAGCTGTCTGGATGCACACTGATTTACATAGGTAGCAATGGGCTCTTTCAGACGTGCGGTTCCGTATCCAGCCATCCGCTTGCTCAGCAGGGATCGCTCCCATGATCCCCGCTGAGCCGGCAGATGACAAGTCCGTCTCTGCACACTGTGCAGGGACGGACCTGTCAGATCTCCGCTCTCCTCTATGGGGGGGGGGATTGGATGAAATTGTACCGCCTGTCCGTTTTCATCCGATCCGCTAAAACAGGACATCCATCCGTCTGAATTTTGCGGAGCGGATGTCAGCGGACATGTCACCGCTGACATCCGTCGCTTCATAGAGATGTAAGGAGCGACAGTTCAGATCCGCTGAAAAAACTGACAGGCGGATCTGAACGTTTGAAGGAAAATAATTGTTTTTTTTTCTCCTCCGGATGAAGTCAAGTGCGTTGGTGGTGTAACGTGTAGAGGTTGAGCCTGGCGGCGGAAGTCTTTTATTGGAATACATGAGACCTTGCTGGATTTTATTACATGCTTATGTTTTTACCAAATAAATGTGAGTGCATTTTATAAAGCTGGGGTTGTGCGGTTTGTTAAAGAAGAACTGCTCACATAATTTGTAATTAAAACATCTTTGCCATTCTGAAACTTCCCTCCAACCTTATTTTGCATATTATTTTATATATACTGTGATTTTGTACTTGAAAAATATGCTGCAGAAATCTCCCTCCACGGAGTCTGGCTGCATCCATTTTAACTGTGGGCAGTTGAAGCTGCTGCCTGTTCACTTCTTGAATTTACACAGACACACAGAGGCACACCTCCAGCTCTGCAGCTCTCATTGGCCCTCATATGACTCATCCTCCCTCCCTTCCTGACAAACTCTCACGGGAGTGAGAGAGAGAGCTGTGCATGATGTCATAAGCCTAGACTTTCTACCAGACAAGAAACAGGAAGTGGGCTTTATAAGGTATTTACTGGCAGAAAAAAAAATGTTTTACTATCCAAAGTTAAAACAACAACAAGGGCAGAAGATTTAATAGATGGAAAGTTGACAAAAAGACTGGAGGTCCGATTTAAGTTGATTAACTCGGATACTGCACTATTGGAGGCTGTTTTTCTCCTTATATGTTGCTTAATGAGCTGCTTGTGAACGGTGTGGACTCTAGAAGGGGAACCACATCACTCTGAGCATTATTATCCGATTCATGAGATTGATCTCTCTCTATGCATTTTTGACCATTTGTAGGTCTATAATGGAGGTGAGCATGCACTTCACCTGGTGAATGGAGCACAGTCTGTGAAGTGGTACCATGTGTTTATCTGTGAAGCACTTTATTCATACCTTCCAACATTTTGAGATGGGAATGGGGGACACCTACTAACAAAAGGTATGTAGGCATAGAATACGCCCCCTGCCACACCCCCTTAAGGGAGAATTAACCAAAAAAAAGGTTAATTAAATACACAAGGGCTTTTTTTTTTACCACTAATATTCCTATACATTGGCTTTTAAAATGTACAAATGCAGCAATTTAGAATTTGGTTGAAAGGTTTAGCACTGGAAAATACTTTTTGAAAGATAAAAAGTGCATTTTATATATAACTATATAGATCTGACCAAAATGAGGGACAAATGAGGCAGAATGAGGGACAGAGGGACATTGCTCCAAATCAGGGACAGTCCCTCCAAATCAGGGACAGTTGGGAGCTATGCCTTATTGAATAGAGACTTTTGGTATTTGCACAATTTATAAGAAGAATAACTACCAGAGCACAATTTTAAGTGGACTCTCTTTTGCACAATTTAATTATTTTACAACATTTTCACCGATTTATTGTTTTGCACTTTATGCATTACACTATGAAATGTGTTTGTATTTTAGTTGTTTATTGCTATGCATATATTTAGTAGATTGTTGAATGAATTTGGTCAGCGCTATCGCATATTTATTATTGTAATGTTTATACAAGATTTTAACTTATTTTTTTTTTTTTTACAAATTTTTTATTTATTCAAAGGGAGAGGTCCATGGACCCTTGACAAAAGCTTTTAACTTATTTTTGATTGCTATGAAAACAATTAATATTCTGTATAACTAAAGAAACTGATCGAGATGGCGATTAGGGAGACAAGGGGTCTCCTTAACGGTTTTGCTATGGGGCCCCATTCGGCATTGGCCTGGTTATCCTGGATTTAGTGGATAAGGCAGACTTTATTTTTTATTTTTTCTGCTGACTAGTTATGCCCATTCAGTGTAAAAGGAACAACATGGCTGCCCAGCTCAGCCTACGGAAGCTTTACCAGGACAGGAACGGCAGCGCCGAAAGGCTTAACACATCGTTTTATTATTTCTATTTGTGTCTCGTCATCCTGCAGGCTCGGTCTGCTCTATATTCCGCTCAGAAGCGCCCCGGAAATGTCTGCCGTGTGCTTATACAGCCCATCTCTTGGTTCGTCTCGCTCCCTGATCCGGATCTGGGAATCCCACCAAAATGTCTTCTTCCCAGTAAGGGGCAATTTTGACATCTGCTCCAAGCATGTGGAATATGAAGCAGCCTCTTGTTGTTACCCCAGTCCCGCTCCAACCCCCAATATTCCTGAATGCGCTAATGTTATACCGAACAACATCCGCCGCTGGATACATGGCGTCTTATTAAATCTCGGTGTCGGACAAGTTCACAAGAGACCTAAAGGGTTAAAGCCGAGACATTCCTGGGAGCCGGTAACCTAGCAACACGGAGACCTGGACTCACAGGGGATCCGGCCTAATTAATCCTAACAATGCTATCTCCATAGCAACAATAATTTGATCAGAGCATCCGTTTGATGCTTGGAAAATGGCCGTGCCTAACTCTGCACTCATCTGCTGCACATCGCCCTGCAGGAAGCCTGCCTAGAGCTACAGGGACAAGATGGAGGACGGTTGGGGCTCATGTGACTGAATGGGGAAAAGGTGACCTGTCAGGGAGCTGCCTGGAGCATTCACGCCCCCTATGATACTACAAACTGTATTTGCTGTATACCAAACAACCTCCATTAATCTTCTTCTAATTTCTCATTCTCTCATTCTACAAGTCTCAGCCCCCCCCCCCTCCTTCACTTTCCTCCTCCAATGCTGCTCTTTCTGTTGTATGTGCTTACATAAGAGGCCCACAGCATCCCGCATGGCTGCCATGTGAGTGGTCATACTTGTACAACTTGTATTTTGTAACACTGCGGATGTGTGAGCTGTAATGGGGATCTTTTCATAGACTGCATGTAGGTAAAAGGGGACAGATTCCAATGTCACCCAGTGGACGGTCCAGCAGGTAAACAGCGCCCCACTGTGGTGGCTTTGCAACTCTGCAAATCAATACCAAAATTGAGAGATTTGCTGCAGGCAAGGGTCACATGTGTGCTACATGTCTGACCGCATAAATACAGGAACTACCGAGCCGCACCACTATCAAGTCCTAAAACACAACAGCACATTGTCATTTGAGGTCTAATTATATGTCAGCGTTACAGGAATTCGGGATTACATGATGAAACCATCTTGTATCACTTCTACTCAAAGGGTGCCAGACTTGGTGGAAAGGGCTACAAGCTTTGTAAAGGGGCCGTGTAGCATGTAGAGAAGACGTTCTCAATCTTTTTGCCTTAGAGCAGTGGTTACCGACTTATGAGCTAAAGGCGGCCTCAAACGTGGCTCCTAACTTCACCAAAGGGCCGCGCATAATGTTTAATATGCACTGCCCGCCCCTATATTAGGTCTACCTTGCTAGTACCGGGTTGGACCCCCTTTTTCCTTCATTCTTCATGGCATAGATTCAGCAAGATGTTGGAAACATTCCTCAGTGATTTTGCTCCATAGTGACATGATGGCATCACGCAGTTGCTGCAGATTTGTCAGCTGCACATCCATGATGCCAATCCCCTGTTCCACCACATGCCAAAGGTGCTCTATTGTATGAGATGTGATGAGTGTGGAGGCCATTGGAGTACAGGGACCTCATTGTCCAGTGGTGAGATGATTGGAGCTTTGCGACATGGAGCATTATCCTGCTGGAAGGAGCCTTCAGAAGATGGGGACACTTTAGTGATAAAGGGATGGACATGGTCAGCAACAATACTCAGGTAGGTCGTGGCGGTTAAACAATGCTCAGTTGGTACTAAGGGGCCCAAAGTGTGCCAAGAAAATATCCCCCCCCACCATTACACCACCACCACCAGCCTGAACTGGTGATACAAGGCAGGATGGATCCATGCTTTCATGTTGTGTACACCAAATTCTGACCCGACCATCTGAATGCCGCAGCTGAAATCCAGACTCATCAGACCAGGCAACGTTTTTCCAATCTTCTATTGTCCAATTTTGGTGATCCTGTGCGGATTATAGCCTCAGTTTCCTGCTCTTAGCTGACAGGAGTGGCACCCGGTGTGGTCTTCTGCTGCTGTAGTCTATTTGCTTCAAGGTTTGATGTGTTGTGTGTTCAGAGATGGTATTCTGCATACCTTCGTTGTAACGAGTGGTTATTTGAGTTACTGTTGCCTTTCTATTATCTCCAACCAGTCTGTCCATTCTCCTCTGACATCAAAAAGGCATTTTCGTCCACACAACTGTAGCTCACTGGATAATTTCTCTTTTTCGGACCATTCTCTGTAAACCTGAGAGATGGTTGTGTGTGAAAATCCCAGTAGATCAGCAGTTTTTGAAATTCTCAGACCAGCCCGTCTGGCACCAACAACCATGCCGTGTTCAAAGTCACTTAAATCCCCTAGAGCAGCAGTCCCCAACCTTTTTGGCACTAGGGACCAGCTGCGTGGAAGAAAATTGTGCCAAGGCCCAGGGGTGGGGGCAAGTGATTTTTGGGGCAATGACTGATGTTGGCGCTTCAATCATCACAGCACCATGGTTGTTATGGTGTCAGGATGATTGAAGCGCATTATTTCTATTATTACATTGTAATATAAAATGAAATAGTTCAACTCACCATAATGCAGAATCAGTGGGAGCCCTGAGTGTCACTTGCCACAAGATGTGGATTGTCACCTGTCACGTCGCCTGCCTTCAGATGCAGCTTGTTACTTGCCATCAGATGCAGATTGTCACTTGCCATGCTGCCTGCCACTAGATGCAGATTGTCACTTGCCAGGTTGCCTGCCACCAGATGAGGAATGTCACTTGCCATGCTGCCTGCCACCAGATGCAGATTATCTCTTGCCACGCTGCCTGTCAGTGCCACCAGATGAGGAATATCACTTGCCAAGTCACCTGCCAGTGCCACCAGATGTGGATTGTCACTGCATTGGTGGCCGCACTGGTTCATTTAGCACAGAGGCTGGCCTCTGTGCAGTGGTCGTTTCTGAGGGAGGGCAGAAGAGCGGTGATGCGGGGCAGGCGGAGAGAGATGATGTCATCTCTGTTCGCCAGCCCGCTTCTCTCATCCGCACGCCTGCCTCTCTGATCCACCCGGCTCACTCATTCGCCTGCCCACCTGCCTTGCTCTCTCATGCTGTCCCCCCCCCCCCCCCCCCCCCCGCGGCCCCAGCTGCAGCTGAGACCCTGGCCCAGTAGTGAGCCACGGCCCGGTGGTTAGGAACCCCTGCCCTAGAGGACCCCTTAAAATATATTTCAAATCTCTGGAAACTTTCACAGGGAGTCAGTGGGATCGAAGCCTCTTACATTGGTGGCCAGTAGTAAGAATACCCCTATTTACAATGGTGGTCCCAATGCCACCCTTACAGACAGCTTGATTATTGGTGTCATAAAGCTTGCTCAACTCTTGCTCTGGAACTTTGCAGGCACCATCAAATTGGGAGGTAAATCACCTACAGTTAAAGGGAGCCCTATCAACTTCTGGAGGAACCCTAGTTGACAATGGCTGATCTAGTAGAGGGTCTCCATTTCCAGTTGATGAAGGACAGAGAAGAGGCCCCTCCAATGCTATCCTGTAGGGGCAAAGCATGTCATCTTCTAAAACATGGTAAACCTTATATCACCACATTCTGTATGTACCCAGGAAAAGAGAGATACAAGAAAACATTTTCAATAACACATTTATAAGAAAGTGAAATGATATATGTTTATGAATGTAACACCCAGCAATACATATCCTTCTCCTCGAGGTATGGGACTGAGTGATACATATTTCTCTTCTGGGTGAACCTTGGACAAATCATACCCCCCCCCCCCCCATACTTCACACCCCCCTGTACATAATCACAGAACTTTTCCTGGAAATTATATTTTCTCTATCATTTATTGAAGGACATAGCTTGATAATAAGCCACCTAGGATAGGAACGTTGCTAGGATTGTAACAGACCTGGAGCACCTCTGGGCATCACAAGGAGAGCAGTAATGCATCACGCTGTGTATTCTTCAGCAACCACTGAGTGTGGTCAAACGGTTAACAGTGGGAGGGGCTTAAGGGCCATGGTTAGATAAAACCGGAGCCTCCTTGTACCTATAAGGTACATACATATGCTTTGATTGCTGTGTCACAATTAAAGTTGTTGTAAAGGATTTTTTTTTTCTTTTTAAATAACAAACATGTCTATACCTGATCTGTGCAATAGAATTTTACAGAGCTGCCCCAATCCTCCTCTTCTTGGGTCGCCCGCCGGCACTCCTGGCTCCTCTTCTCTTGCTAGTGCCCCCAATTGGAAAAGGATTATTTTTCCAGACAGATCCTAAAACTGCTGAAGGGGGTTTTATGCAAGAAGGCACGCTCCTCCATATATGGTGGACGTGTACTACGATTTAAACATTCTGGGACTCTGTAGGTACAGAATACAACCTGTAGCAGGTGCCGCTCAGTCACCTGCAGCCCCGCACCTCCCACCGCCGGGATTCACATACTGACAGGCTCGCCAGGACACAGAGCCTGTCAGCAGCTGCAGGGGAATTCTCCCCCCTCCCTCTCCTATATAGCTACACAGTGAGCGAGCAGCGCTCACAGACACGCAGCCGCCTGTTCTGCTCCCTCTTCTGCTACCTCATTGGCAGGAGGAGAGATCCAATCATGGGAGGACAAAGAGCAACAGGGGATTGTGGGATATGTTGTCCCCAGCGCAGGCGGCCCCACAGCTAATCCTGTGGGTAGGAACTATACAGCCCAGAATGCCCACTCTTGCAGAAGAAAAGTCACACAAGGCCTGTGAGAGAGAGGGGGAGACCATGAGGCGGTGGAGAAGACTGGAAAGTCACACAACGAGGCTTGTGGGAGAGAGGGTAAGACCACGAGGCAGTGGAGAAGACTGGACGCCGGAGAAGGGTGCTATGATCCTGAGTCGGTGTAACTTTTGCTGCCACAGCTCCAAGGTCAGTGACGAAAACCCCACCAGGGAGGGGAACTTGGGTGCATCTCCAAGCGTTCCTGAAGGTATGAGGTGTTCCAGTGGTTAGGTAGCCAGTTGGGCGACCTGAAGAACCTGTCCCAGGACATCTGCTCCTTTGGGCCTTGGTCGCATTTGCTTATTTCATCAAGCCCTGTGAGGGGACCTCCTTTGCATTAGTTTAACCCTGCTGTAAGGGATTATCCTTAAAGAGGAAATAAACTGCAGGGTTATTTTTTTTTTTTTTTTCTGACCTGCAAAGTAAAGGCATAATGTGCATTGCATACTAGCACATTATGCGAAACTTACCTGCAAGCAAAGCCCTCCACCGATGCATTGTCACCGCTGGTGACTGCAGCCATCTTCGCCCGTCTTCCTTCCAGGTCCACGGGCTCCGGCTGTGGGACTGACCGGAGCCACGTGACGTTACTCCTGCAAATGCGCGTGGGAGCCGCCAGTCATGGTACAGGGCTCTGAAAGAACAGCACGGGTGTCCGTTCCTTCCTAAACGGTGCAAAAAAAGGTTCAAGTTTAGGAGATGTTTATACTACCTATAGGTAAGCCTTATTATAGGCTTACCTATAGGTACAATTAATCTATGGGAGTTTACAACCACTTTAACCCATTTGCCAAGACATTTTCAAACACTTTAAAGAGCTGGCTGACGATACCGGACATCTCCACTGTGAGGACTTCCATGTTTCGTCTTCATTTACCCAAGAACCCAGTAACCACACTCATTAAGGCGGAACTCTAACTTTAAGCCTAAAGTGTATAATTCATACTGTTGCCTGTTTCTATCACGCATTTATTATAGCTCTGCCTTTAATACCATCATTCCAGATCGGTTGGTTGAACAAAATGAAAAAATTGGATTTGCCGCCCTTTGTTTTTGGATAAGGTATTTTTTGGTCCATCGCTCACATCGCTCCATCGCTCACAGGTGGTCAAATTGGATAAATTTGTTTCTTCCAAGCGAGAAATAAGTACTGGAGCACTGCAGGGTTGTGTTTTAAGTCCCTTTCTCTATGCACTGTACACATGACTGTACCCCCTATTATGAGACCAATAGTATAGTTAAGTTTGCGGATGACACTACTGTAATCAGTTGTATCACTGGAGACAATGAGGAGCAATACAGGAGAGAGGTTGATAGGATAGTGGAATCATGTACAGCGAATAACCTGATCCTAAACACAGGGAAAACAAAGGAACTGATTGTAGATTTCAGGCGTGTGTGTGGAGCGGGTCTCTACCTTTAAGTTTTTGGGAACATGCATTTCTGAAAACTTATCGTGGAGAATCAACATTAGAGCCATTATTAGGAAATCGCAACAGCATTTATATTTTTTTGCGACTCCTTAGGAAGAATGGCTTGGGAAGAAAGGTGCTAGAGACCTTCTATCGCTCTGCCATTGAGAGTACATTAACATATTGTATTCTAATTTGGTATCCTACTTGTACGCAGAGAGATAAAAATGCTCTAATGCCGTGTACACACGAGCGGACTTTTCGGCGGACTAGGTCCGACGGTCTTTCTGAACCAACGGACTTGGCCACACACGATCGGACAAGGTCCGTTTAAAAGTCAGGTCTGTTTGAACGTGATGACGTAAACGGGACTAAAAAAGGAAGTTCAATAGCCAGTAGCCAATAGCTTCCCTTGCGTCGTATTTGGTCCTTTGGACTAGCACACAGACGAACGGTTTTCCCTATTTTTAGTCAGTCGGACTTGAGTCCGTCGGACAGATTTGAAACATGTTCTATTTCTAGGTTTGTCGGATTTTTATCCCGAAAAGCTATCAGACTAGATCACACACAATCGGATTGTCTGCCGGACTAATCCCGTCAGACCTAGTCCGCCGGAAAGTCCGCTCGTGTGTACGTGGCATAAGGAGAGTGGTTCAAACGACGCAGAAAATTGTAGGGTGTGAACTTGTTTCTCTAGAAGAAATATATGAGACTCGTTGCCTTTGTAAAGCAGGAAAAATAGTGAGAGACCCGACTCATCCTGGTTGTCATTTGTTTGAATTATTGCCATCTGAGAGATGTTTTAGGGTAATTTAAACAAGGACAAATATATATAAATATTTTATCGTATTTACCACCTGGGCCTGTGATTTCAGGATTTTAGGGAAATAGACTGACCTTCAAAAGCCATTCTTATTTCCCTTCATGCCTGAGTCACATTAGAACCATTTGGTTTAACTGTGCTATTTAAAATTTGCATGTGACTTTGTGCTATACTGATATGTATCAGAGTTTTTTCTATTTCTGACTACTGGGTTACACTATTACTGTCTGCAAGATGGTAAAAAGTCTTCCAGTAAACAAACTTTCTGGTTTAGCACAGTCTGTGTCTATTTACTATTGTGTTCACTGTTTACAAGATGTGCCAGAGGGGCTGGAGCTGTTCCTGGGGTTGTAAGGCAGTACAGAACCAAATTTACTCAAGCGGCTCCTTAGGGGGTGGCGCTGCATACCCCCCCCCCCCCCCCCCGATTTATTTTCCATGATATACCCTCATCTATTAAATAATTTAGAAATAGTGCAACTCCTCACTTATTACACACAGCTAAAAGCCTAAGGCAGGCCATACACAATTTGCATGATTCCCCTCCTCAACACAGACATGATGACAGGGGAATCCCTCCTGCTGAGCAATTGTCTGCTCATCAGGAGGGAGGGGGGGGGGGGGAGCCGTCCCCGCCGGGAGAAGACCGTGATCATCACTAGCGGCTATGGCCAAGATCAACTTGGATACATTCAGCCTGCCCATTAACAGTTTGAATCTCGCCCGGTTCCTGCTTAACCAGTGAGATTCTAACCATGTATGGCTGGCCTAATTCCTAGGAATTGGAAACAAGAAAGGTGCCCACCTATTCTTAAATGGACGATGGAAGGATATCGGATAATGGAGGAAGAGCAGTGAGCACTCTTACCTCTAGAGACAAACAAGATAAATTTGAGATATCTGGTCAGGGTGGATGTATTATTCCCATGAAATAGGGGACCGGGGTTAGCTTCTTTTTTTTTTTTTTCGTTTAAAACTCTGAATTTATTAAAAGGCTAAATATTGCACTTACAGGAAGCAGCACTATTGGCAGTGCTAACCATATATCACTCGTCTTTGGCAATCACTAATGAGACAACTTGGTGCAGAGATGCGCGGGATGACGTCACGTAGGAGGTTCCTCATCCTATACGTACGTTACTTCCTGGATTAGCTTCTTTAATATGGAGCTCTGCTCTTCCGATGATAGATTTGTGGATTTACCATCGATGGAACCTCACGCCATTGTGTAAGATATATGAATACTGAGGCTGTATTTGTAAGTATAATACTTTTATCACTTTAGACACAGAAATCTGTTATACACCTGGGATAATAATAGCTTTATAAGTTTGCCATGAACATAAATATGCATGTAGCTTATGTCGATTGACATCTGGCATTTGTTCTTAGTATTCATACTATACTTATTTGTTTTTCTTGTTCTCATCAACATGGGAACCTTGTTCCCATGTTGATGAGGACAGGGGCCTCATCCCTAAAACCTGGTGGCTGTGGGAGTCTGCAGGCAGGGGGCTTATCAGAATCAGGAATAATAATAAAGTGGCCCCCAGATACCACCTCCCCCCACACGAATGAGTATAGGGTGCATAGTACCCCTTCTCATTCACAAAAAAAGTACACACGATCAGAAATTCCACCAGCAAAAGTCCAACGAGAGCTTTTTGTCAGCTTTTTGTCAGAAATTGCGACCGTGTGCATGCTCCATCGGACTTTTGCTGGCACTAGAGAGCATGATCTCTATTTTTCGGTCGGAAAAAGTTCCTATCCGAAAATGCGTTAATCTGTATGCATTTCGGACGCGCAAAAAATCACGCATGCTCGGAAACAATTCAACGCATGCTCAGAAGCATTGAACTTCAGTAGTGTTGTACGTCACCGCGCTCTTGACAGTTGAAAGTTCAGAGAACTTTTGTGTGACTGTGTGGATGCAAGACAAGCATGAGCGTAATTCCGTTGGAAAAACCATCCAAGTTTTTTCTGACGGAATTTCCACTCGTGTGTACGCGGCATTAGACATAGCCAAATAACAACTCCCTGAGCTGTCATCAGCTATATACAGGAAGGGGTGGGGATATTGGTGACATCATTAACCAAACATAGCCATGACTAGATTAGGCAGTGGTGCCACTGCTATCCCCTGCCCTTTGCTTAAAAGGGTGGGGATTCCCTGTGATGTCAGCGTTTCCTAGGGGCCCCACAGGTGCAAAAACACCTACAGCTTCCTTAAGAACCAGTGACAGCAGGAAGCTGTCATATATAGAAGAGGTAAAAATTCTGCTTCTTTTACATGATTTTTAGCTCTTACCAAACAGGGGGCAAACCGGGCTAAAGTTTGGGTGTCCGTTGACTCATCCCTAATCCATAGCTTTGCATAGCTGGTGTAAGCAATTACTCTTCCCCCACCACAACTTTAATGATTTTGATCAGTGAAGATCTGAAAAGATGGTCTCCATGAAGGGTAGCTGTAATAAGGCCTTCTTTCACTGTTACCCTGATAACCGGCACTTAGGCCAGCTTATATCTGGATAGAAGAAAGGATTACCCAGAACATTACCCCAGCTGGCATCCAATGCCACAGTGCATAGATAATTCAACACTGCAAACATCTAGTCAACGCAACCAATGATTTGGGTGTCAAGTACAGCAGCCAACAGATCCCTACTGAGGAATTTTGACCAATCAGCCAAAGTTTAGTAAATAAGAGCAGAAGTGAGTATAACGTGAACAACAGAAAAGAGTCCACCAAGGAGTGAATGGAATGAGATATACTTGTAATTTCTTGTCAATAGGGTCCCACAAGGAAGTAGCATCTTCTATAGGAATGGCTAGACCTTTGCTAAGGTGGGACGACTATGGGAGTTTCAGACCCAACCAGGACAGGGGATTTTGAAGGGGACTGCAGGGTAGCCTCTTGCCTACTTACTATGGGCCCTGGCTTTTCAGGGGGCTCTATTCTTGGAAGGTGTGTGCCTGGGGAGACCCTTGGAATGGTGTTGCTTCAGATTCTGGTCCATGTCTCCCCGAAACAAACAGACTCTGGGAATCTAGGACCAGGATACAGATTTGGGCCCTTTTTGCCCAAACCAGCAATGACTGCTTTAGCCTGTGAGACTCAGAGCAGATGTTAATATAATCAGGCTTTGCCCCATTGTGTGCCTTTCTAGGGCCTATCACATTCACATTAAAAGTCGCACAATTATACCGCGATTTTGCTGCAATTTCAGGGAATGCCTGTGTAAACTTGAGGTCTGTGGACCTCAACTCACATAAAAGTCGGACCAAAGTAGTACAGGGACTACTTTGAAGTCAGTGCGACTTGAAGTCGCACAGATATGAATGCCAATCATTGTAAATCATGGGGTACGACTTGTCATGCGACTTTGCAGTCCCAAGTTGCAGGACAAGTCGCACAAGTGTGAAAGAGGCCTTAGTGTGAATTCTCATTGTTAATTGAGTCACCTATTGTTTTTGTCTGTCTGCTCATCTCTTGGAGAATTGGTTAATATTGTGACCACTTTACCCCGTTATTGAACCATTGTGGGATATTTATACTTATGTAATGTACATTGTCTGTGCATACCCTGACTAATCAAGGCTTGTTGTTAATTAGCGTACTGTGTATGTTTATGTTGGCTGTTCCTTAGATGTGCTAATTGTCTAGGATAATGTTATCAAGTTCTTACCTAATCTTGCATGGTATATATTCTGTGTGAATTTACAATAAAGTCAGTTCCAGTTTGTACCTAAGCTAGTGTTGCCTAGTTCTTGGATGTTCAGCGATAATACCTGGTTCCTGACTGGAGGAAGCTGTATACTGAAGGAGGCACCCAAGCTGGGTACTGTATGGTCCGTCATATAGACCATTTTGTGAGAAAATCCTCCACAAGGGGATAGAGCACTAGGAACTACGTAGGGACAAGGAACTGTTTTTTTTTTGGGGAGGGGGGGGGGGATTTCCATCAAATAGGGGATAATGAGGAAATCCAAACACTCCTGCGCTCAGACTGTAGTGCACGCAATGGTGTCCTAGCCTGTAATGCTTCACCCAATGCAGCCCTCCTCAGATCAGGAAATCTTCACCAAATGCGAAAACACACAGGAGGGCGCAAACGCCTATTGCATTACCACTATAAATGTTTACTGGATCCAAAAGACAGTTGCATACTCTGGGTACATTGGGAAGAACAGGCGTATCAAATAGCAACTTCAGCCATAGGGAGATGACATTTGACCATGTATCACACAGTTGGAAGGCTGATGGGTTTCAGGGGATGTGCCCCTTTCTTCAGAGCTCTGAGCTAACATGTTTTGGGGGACATGCCCCCGTATTCATTAAAAGGGAGCTCGCCCCCCCGAAACATGTCAGCCTTTGACCTGCGTGATACATGGTCAGGCTCTGAAGGGGGCATGTCCCCAAAACACGTCAGCCTTCCAACTGTGTGATACACGGTTAGAGCTCTGAGCTGACGTGTTTTGGGGGACATGCCCCCTTCAGAGCTCTGTGATGCATGGTCCAATGTAATTGCCTTACAGCTGCAGTTGCTATTTGATACACCTGTTCTTTCCAATGTTCGTGAGTATGCAATTGTCTTTTGGATCCAATAAACATTTATGGTAGTAACGCACTAGTTGTCTGCGCCCTCCTGTGTGTTTTTGCAGGGGATAATGAGGAAACAGCTTGGTCAAATGTTCTAAGCGAGTTACCACTTAATATTGCAGGTGGTGCTAAAGGAACACCAGAATTACATCAGCTACCAAAAGGCTGTGTGCAGGGCGGTGCAGAGAAGGCTGTTGAGAAATTTCGCCCCTTCATGTGAAATAAAACTGGTTCACAAAGTCCCACACAGAGGAAACCAAACAGAAGAAACAGCCCAACAAACGAAGAGGCAATAGGGCCCCAACCGCTAAAAACAGAGGCCCGAGCAGTGCTAATAAAAAGAGGGACCCCACAGAAAGAAAAAGGATTTCTTCAAGCATGCTGCCCAGCCAGAAAACAGCAGATACTGTGGAAAGTTCCACACGGCCTTATGTACAAGAATAGAGAGAAAAAAGTCCTCAACACAGTAAATAGACTGATAGTAACCCCACGACCCTAAGTTTTCAGAGACAGGAATGGGTAGGTGCCGCATCTAAGGTTCCGAGAACTCTGCAAGGAACCCTCAGATAAACTGACCTGACCTGAAAGTAAAGTCCTGTGCTAACTGGAACACAGTTGGGTCGTCATTGCTGACTGGAGGACTGTCACAAAGAGAACACCAGTTTACGTGAGCTGGGAAAACCTGCACTCATTGGCTAACTAGAGAGGGTTTTCAAATATAATAAATAAGAAAAAATATAGGGGAAAAAAAACATCCATCCTCCCAAGAACATTAAGCGAAACGCAGCAGTTGTAAGGTGGGAGGAGTTGCAGCTTCAAGGGGGTTTGACCTTCGGATTTCTTAGTGCCTAGTGTCCATTTCTCCTGTAGGCAGCAGTATAGCCATAGGTTACTTATTATCAATGTGTGTCCTTCAATGCACTCCAAGAAAAATTGCTATTAACCAGAAGTGGACCACTCAACGTACATTAATTGCGGCAGGGCGGGCGCTCTGTGGAAAATCACCGGCAACCCGCTCCAGCTGTGATTAGACCCGCCGATTCCTTCGAGGCACAGGCAGGACCGGTGGTCTGCATTAAAGTGGTGTTCCGGCCGAAATTATACTTTTTAAATAAAAATACCCCTATAATACACAAGCTTAATGTATTCTAGTAAAGTTAGTCTGTAAACTAAAGTCTGTTTTGTTAGTTTATAGCAGTAGTTTGTTATTTTATAAACTTACAGCAGGTCGTGGCCATCTTAAGTGTGGGCATCTGAAGCCAGACTGTATTTCCTCCTGCATCTCATCCTTGCAGATCTCGCACATGCTCAGTGCAGCACAAGCAGTGTAATAGGTTTCAGGTCAGGTTTCCATAGCAATGGCAGTTTCAGAGGAAGTTGCCGCCCCACGTGCTCAGTGCAGCACAAGCAGTGTAATAGGTTTCAGGTCAGGTTTCCATAGCAACGGCAGTTTTAGAGGAAGTTGCCCAGAAGGCATTGCAAACAGGAAATGATGCGATGGGCCGCAGCCAGGGAGGAGGAAGTGAAAAATGAATACAGCAGATATATAGTAGGTGCTGAGAAAAAAATAAAAAAATATCCAATTTGTTTACAGTGCACAGTCTAGTGAGGGATGCTGAAGAGTTGTAAAAGTGGGTGGAACTCCACTTTAAGGATGAGCTCAGGTGTGTTCTCACAGCCCACGTGCAGAGCCCGCCAGGAAGTCGGCACTGCGCTGATCACAGGTGGTGAGACATTTCCCGATCTCTGCAGCTGCGCATCGGGACAATGTCTCACTGCCTGTGATTAGCGCAGCGCAGTGCCGACTTCCTGGCGGGCTCTGCACATGGGCTGTGCGAACACGCCGGAGCTCATCCTTAGTATATGTAAACAAGGCAGAACACCGTTCTGTGACAAGGGAAGGCAGTGATCTTGTGTTTCTGCTAAGCAGAAACACGGATCTCTGCCTTCCCACGGTACAAGGACCCCCCACACAGCAAGCACACCCTAGGGAGACATTTAACTCTTTGACCCCCCCGATGTTAACCCCTTCCCTGCCAGTGTCATTAATACAGTGACAGCACATCACTGTATTGGTGTCACTGGTACCCCAAAAAGTGTAAAAAATATCAATTAGGTGTCCGATTTGTCTGCCGCAAAAATATCACAGTCCCGCTATAAGTCACTGATTGCCGCCATTACTAGTAAAAAAAAATGAATTAATACAAATTCCAAAAATATATCCCTTAGTTTGTAGACCCTATAACTTTTGCGCAAACCAATCAATATAAGCTTATTGGGATTTTTTTTACCAAAAATATGTAGCAGAATATATATTGGCCTAAATTGATGAAGAAATTCGTTTTTTTACAGTTTTTACTGGATATGTTTTATAGCAGAAAGTAACATTTTTTAATTTTTTTCAAAATTTTCTGTAACTTTTTTTGTTTATAGCGCAAAAAATAAAAACTGCAGAAGTGATCAAATACCACCAAAAGAAAGCTCTATTTGTGCGAAAAAAGGACATACATTTTATTTGAGTACAGCATCGCACGACCCCGCAATTGTCAGTTAAAGTAACACAGTGCCGTATCGCAAAAAATGGGCTGGTCACGAAAGAGGTAAATCTGGAGCTGAAGTGGTCAATGTAATTGTAAAGGATCTTTTTTTTTTTTTTTTAAATAACAAACCTGTTATTCTGACCTGCTGTAATGGCTTTGCACAAAGCAGCCCGATCCTCCTCTTCTGGGGTCACCTTGCTGGCACTCCTTGCAGCTACTACTTTCCGAGTATCCCCCTAACAAGCCGCTTGCCAGGGAAGTACTGATGCAGGCTCGATCCCGAGCTGCACTGTGTGGGTCTATAGACTCCACCCTCCATTCCTTTCTCACTGGATTTGATTGACAGCAGCAGGAGCCAATGGCCAGTGAGGAGGGAGAGGAAGAGGGGGAGAGAGAGAGAGACAGCACTGCTCTTGGGCTCAGTGCTGGATCAAGATCAGGCAAGTAGGGAGGGGGGGGGGGGGGGGCAGAGGGGAGCTCTTCAACTAAAAAGTTTTTACCTTAAGAGACTGCATTAAGGCAAAAAACAAAACAAAACTTTACCCTTTACAATCACTTTAATCTTTTGTTACAGTAAATTACTCATGGCCTGCCATGGATTAGCTCCCCTTTTAGGTACCTGGCTGTTAAATTAAGGCTCTGGCCTCAATCCTTTGAAAGTCAATGTGAAGCATGCATATTAGACCCAGTTCACAATTTTTCAGCTTGAAGCTTGACTCTTACAAACGCTCAAGCAAAATCCTATTCATTTTAATGGACCCTGTTCACATTTGAGTGTTTTATTGCCTGCAGCAAAACATCTGTCACTCAAAAAAGTACATGAGCTTCTTTTCAGGCAGATTTTAGCGTTTTTGTCCCCATAGACTTCAATTGAAAATCTAAAGAGTTAGAAATGAGCATTTTTTTAAGGCTTTTTTTAACTCAAAAAGCAGCTCCCCTCCCCTTTTCTAGCATCAGTCCACACCTTACACAGGTTTCTATTGGCCACAGCAAAAACGCCTATAATATTTGCAAATCTGCTCAAAAACCCCTCAAAAATGCCTGAAAATGCTCAGCTCAAGTGTGAATGTAGGAAAGTTTGATGGCCTTATATTTATGGTGCCAGGTAAGTAAAGGAAAGTGAAGGTAAGTGAAGTCAATGGATCAGCACGACATATAGGCAACTAGCATTTTCAGTAGGAGAGGTTGGGGTTGGGCGTCTATGTTTGTCCCATAACAACTGTCTCTTAGGCTGCATTCACACATGGGCGTTTTGAATCGCGGGCATCATCACCCCGATTCTGCCCACGTTTTCAATGAATGACAAATCGCAAAGCGCACATTTCAGATGTCATAGGATGAATGGCACCTAAAAACATGGTGCAGTTCTGCCTTGATTGTTGTGTGATAAATTGCGGCAAAACCGCATCGTGTGAAGCATTTTGCCCAAAGGAAGCTCCTGAAATTTTGTTGGCCCACGAGCTACACGCAATGCGGTTTGCCGCGATTGCAGCGCGACAATCACGGCAGAACCGCACCGCAATTTTAAGTGCCATTCATCCAATGACATCTGAAATGTGCGCTTTGTCATTCACACCTGTGTGTTTTAAAATCGTGGGCAGAATCGCAGTGATTATCCATGCACCCATGTATGAGTGCAGCTATATAGTGATCTTTTCTTTTTTCCTCTCTTTTTTTGGAAGGATGGTTTCCAGGAGGGCTGATAAATTTGACTTCTGTCACACATTTAGATACAAAAATGTTACTGATCTTAACACAGAGAAATGTCAAGAAAACAGAGCAATGATCCAGGCTGATTCTGTGTACAACACAAGAGAGGAAAGTGATATATCTGCCACATGCACTGTAGCGTATCACAGCTTTCCTCTTCACACTGGAAGGAGTGCAGGCTTACCCCAGCCCTGGGATCTCAGCACACGTGTTCTGTCTTGATTGGTTGGTGTCCTTTAATCTTCCTCCAATCGAGATCGTTCCAGACAAGCTGTCAGCAGTTTCTGGAGAAATCAGAGCACATATATGTGAATGACGTGTTCCCCACATATGAGCTGTGTGCTAACCCACAATCTGAGGACTCTAGGACTAATAATAGTAGTGGCATTGTAGTGAGAACTACACAGGAACTAAACAGAACTGAGCACAGCAGATCTGGGACAGGCATAAACCAAGAGATGATTTATTATCAATGGACAAGCGGTGTGAAAACACGGACTGGAATAAAACTGCTCTTTATTTATATGCAATCGGGTTAATTTACTAAAATTGGAGAAAGCTAAATCTGGTGCAGCTCTGCATAGAAACCAATCAGCTTCCAGTTTTTCTTTTGTCAAAGCTCAATTGAACAAGTTAGAAGCTGATTGGTGTCCATGCACATCTACACCAGATTTCCCACTCTTCGGTTTTAGTCAATCAGCCCCAATGTTCATTCTGCCGCTGGACACCGAGGGTTAGCAAGATAGGGTTAGGAGGCTGCAGGCGGCCAGAGACCTTGTGTGTTCCAACACTAGAACCAGTTGCATTCCTAATGGGGGCCGGAACACACTGAACACATACCTCCAGCCTCCGTGTCCATCTACACAAAAAGACGATTATGTCATCCCAATCACTAAGATCACAAATAAACATGTTAATCTCGAAGTAAGTCATTTTTTTCCCATGCAATCACTATGCAGCGAGGACGCAGACAGTCACAGGTGATTGCTGCATAGTGATCGTATGCCAGTGGCACCAATGAGCTGCAGGAGCGGCAGCCTGCCACTGCTTTCAATGGGACTGCTTGCTGCAGCTAATCACCGAGAAACCCCCATTGGGCTTCTCACATGTAAATGTTATCAGGCACATTCGCAAGTGTGAATGTAGCCTTATCTGTATGTCTGTACACTGAGCCACCTTTATCTGTATGTCTGTGCACTGAGCCACCTTTATCTGTAAGTCTCTGCACTGAGCCACCTTTATATGTATGTCTGTGCACTGAGCCACCTGTATTTGTATGTATGTGCAATTAGTCACCTTTATATGTATGTCTGTGCACTGAGCCACCTTTATCTATCTGTATTTTTTTTTTTTTTTTTGCTCTGAGCAATCTTTATATGTATGTCTGTGCAGTGAGCCATCTATATTTGTATGCCTGCTCACTGAGCCATCTTTATATGTATGTCTGCACGATGAGCAATCTTTATATGTATGCCTGTGCACTGAGCCATCTATATCTGTATGTCTGCTCACTAAGCCATCTTTATATGTATTTCTTTGGACTGAGACATCTTTATCTGTATGTCTGAACACTGAGCCATCTTTTTCTGTATGCCTGTGCACTGAGCCATCTATATCTGTATGTCTGCTCACTAAGCCATCTTTATATGTATGTCTTTGGACTGAGACATCTTTATCTGTATGTCTGTGGACTGAGCCATCTTTATCTGTATGTCTGAACACTGAGCCATCTTTTTCTGTATGTCTGAACACTGAGTCATCTTTATCTGTATGTTGCACTGAGCCATCTTTTTCTGTATGTCTGTGCACTGAGCCATCTTTTTCTGTATGTCTGTGCACTGAGCCATCTTTTTCTGTATGTCTGTGCACTGAGCCATCTTTTTCTGTATGTCTGTGCACTGAGCCATCTTTTTCTGTATGTGCACCGAGATATCTTTATGTTATCAGAGTGTACGCTCCTCTAGTTAGGAGACTGATGCTCATTCACATATATGGTTGGGGGCAGTTAAAACTCCACGGTTGAGCTGCGCCTTTGCGTTTTTTTTGTGTTTTATTTATTTTATTTATTTGTTTTTACATTTTTTTTAACTGCCCTGTTGGGGGGCTTTGGTGAAAAATCAGGGGTCTAAACAGAGAGTGAGGAAGGGACTGTCCACCGAGATTCATCAATCGCTTTCTCTGAAGCCTCAGCTGCACAGATGAATGAATAGAAAGCACTCACAGGCTTCCTGTTCATTCACAAACTGAAACATAGTAAACACAATTAACTATGCTTCAGTAATGAATGGACACAGGAGCGATTGGTACCGATCTCACTGTGTTCATTTAAAGGAAAGTCATGTCATATTTACCAGCCCCTTTACCCACTCTCCATCCTGAAACATTCCCTGTGTGCCTTCAGCAACTGCTGGAGAGGAGGGAAGCCAGGAGTGCTGCGGGGGAAGTGAACACACAAGGGGGACCCGGACAGCAGGGGGCACAGATACAAGAACTGAACCCCCTGCAGCACAGCCATCCCTCCTGCTCGGCAAAGTGCCTGGGCCTTGGTACAGGAGGGTCAGCTGTACTACTTTATCAGCGGCCCTGAGTAGACCCCCCCCCCCCCCCCAGCCCTTGTCTGTACAGGCTGCAAATGGACTATCTATTCTGCACAGTATGCACTTTTACTGTACTCAGCAGTCCTGACCGGGCAAGCTGAATATATTCACTAATCAGCAAACATAATGAACTCTTGTACCTTCTCTATGGATCTTTACAATGTAGGACATGTTATGTGTCTGCTTTGCACTTTATTTATCTCAGATCTATTCATCCGTCTTTATCTTGTTACTGTTAGTATATTTAATAAAGCCACTGAAAGCAGATTATTTAACATGAGATATTGCTCTTTCCATTACAGAGATGAATTAGATTCCATACAATAAAGTGCCCCAGGGTGATGGAAAAGAGAAGTGTAACATCTCCCCCTACTGGTGAAAGAAGATCATTGTAAATTATAACCAATTTGGCTTTAGACTAAGTTGTAAACCTGCAGCAAACAAATGACTTAAACTGGACACACTATACAATTTTCTGTAGATTTTTTTCTTCAGATTTACCAAAACCACATAACAGGAGGTCCTACTTTAAGAGTTTCAATGTGTATGCAATCAGGCAGGCCCTTGCACTACATGGTTTTGGTAAATCTAAAGGAAATCTAATAACAAAAGTGGTATAGTGTGTATGGGGTCTTAGTTGGCTGTAACAACCAATCATGAGTATCTATTCAATTATTATTTCTAGAAATTATCAACACATTTATAAAGCTGGCTTCTCCCAGGTTCGGGATCTTCAGCCATCTTGATTGGCCTGGGCAGGATTATTATTATTATTATATCTGGCAGTGGCGGCTGGTGCTCAAAATTTTTTTTTTTTTTTGGGGGGGGGGGCGAACAAACTGAAAAATTCTGAAAAAAAAACACATCAATTGCAGCCTCACTGTACCATCAATTGCCGCCACTGTGCCCATCAAACGCCGCCACTGTTCCCATCAAATGCAGCCACTGTGCCCATCAAATGTAGCCACTGCGATGCATTAATTTATCTATTGGTGCTAGAAGGGTGGCTGGAGAGAGGGGGTGGCGCCTGTGCGCCCTTATGGATGCACCGCCACTGATATCTGGATTTATATAGCGCCAACAGGAGACAATACACCATCAGAACAATTCAATACAAGAGGGTTAGAGGAGCCCTGCTCCTGCGAGCTTACATTCTAAGAGGGAGGGGCTGGTGAAACAAAAGGTAGTGACTGTTTGCAATGAACTGATGAGGGAAATAGAAGATTTGATTGTTAGCTGAAGGCAGGATAGGCTTCCCCGAAGAGATGAGTTTTCAGGGATCGCCTAAAAGTGGATAGAGTAATGTGTTACTTTAATCCTATCACTGTTATCTGTATGTATTCACCCATGTCTCAGCTCAACATAATCTCATGGAATGTCAGAGGCCTTAACTCGGCAGTGAAACGGTCCCTAGTCTTTACATTTCTCTAAAAGTACAAACTGCATGTCTGCATATTGCAGGAGAGTCAAATCCAGGGCTCCAAAATTATTGGACTCCAGTGACCCTGGGCTAGTGAACATTTTCATGCAACCTACTCCAATTATGTCAGGGGTGTAAGTATTCTAATCCGGAAAACCCTGCCTTTTCGAGTACTGGAGGTGCATACTGACCCAGATGGGCGATATGTCATACTTCATGCTAGTGTATATAACAAAAAGATGGTTCTAGTGGTACTGTATTTGCCCCCTCCAGCCTCAATTACTATACTAAATGACATCATGACCATGGCATTGAGCTATGACACTTCAGTTAAATTTCTGATGGGCGACTTCAACATAGTTCCTTGCCCAGGCCTGGATAGATTGCAGAGGGTGACACGGGGTACTTCTGCATTGATGCAATGGGCCTCCACTTTTGCTTTGGCAGATGCGTGGCGGCATCTGCATCCAGACGCTAGAGAATACACTTGTCACTCTGCCACCTTTAATTCCCTTTCACGGTTGGTTCTGGCTTTTGCCTCTTCTGACAGCCTCCGCTAGGTTACTGAGGCGTGTATACTCCCACGGGGGTGTCGGATCATGCCCCACTTAGTTTAACTCTTTCCTTGTCAGCCCCACTAGCAGTTAGGATGTGGCGTCTCTCCAGGTTTTGGGCAACGGATGATCCAAGAACCAATCACAGAATCGGTATGCAACAAATGGACTATGAATGGGCACAATGAGTCTCCTATGGTACGATGGGATTCTTTTAAGGCATGGGTCAGAGGTGCGTATATATCTCGCATTGCGACGCTTCAGAGAGAGGGGTCTCATTCATTAGAGTTTCTGGAGGCTCAGACGGCTGGGTTGGAGGCAAACTATGTCTCCTCTCCAACTCCGGATAGACATCGGGTCTGGCAGAGGACTCGGAGACAGCTTTCCCTTCTTCACGTAGAGAATACTAAAAAGGCCTTGCTTTACTCTCAACAAAAAGTCTTTGAACATGGTGGTAAAAATGGCCGAACATTGGCATGGCTGGCAAAAAAGCAAAGTCCCACAACTCACATTGCTAGTGTACGGGATGTTAATGGACACTTGCTAGTGGACCCAGACTTTATTAATCAGAGTTTTATGCAATTCTTTCAGGAGCTTTATGAGTCCAGGGTTTCATATGCCACAAATGATTTGACCGCCTTTCTAGACCCCATTAAGTTTCCGGTGTTGGACAGGGAGGATAGGGAGCGCCTTGAGGCAGATATCTCTCTGGAAAAGATACATACAGCTATTGGGAGCTTACAGGCAGGTAGGTTCGGATGGATTTCCTGCTGAATTTTTTTTTCCAACTTTGCTGAAATTGTAGCCCCCAAGCTTATAGACCTTTTTTCTGAGCTGTCTCCCTGAATCTATGGAAGATTATTATTGTTCTAATTTCCAAACCTGGCAAGGATACCCAAGAATGTGCCTCTTATAGGCCTATCTCGCTCTTAAATGTTGATGCAAAAATTATTTGAAATTGAAAATCTGATACATATTGGTCAAATGAGATTCATGCCGTGTAAGGGAACAGACATTAACTTGAGATGCCTATTCCTAAACCTCTCTATACCACACGACAATCAAGGCACAAGAGTCATCGCCTCGTTGGACGCTGAGAAAGTGTTTGACTCAGTAGAGTGGGTATATTTATGGGAGGTCCTGAGGCGATATGGCTTTGGCCCCAAGTACCTCCACTGGCTTAGGATGCTCTATAGGGCACCCAGGGCACGTGTCTGCACCAATAATTGGCTGTCTGAAATGTTCTCTCTCTGTAGGGGTACGCGGCAGGCATGCCCTCTGTCTCCCATCCTGGAACCCCTGGCACTCCTACGTAGGGAGTCATCTGAGGTCAGGGGCTTGAGGGTGGGACAATATGTAAATTGAACCGTATATTCAGGTTTTTTTTAGGTTGCAGCACCTTCATTTCAATTACATTCACAAATATATTTTCACACACTTTGGGGTTAGCGCGGAGTGCTTGTGTCACATATTGAGGGTGGGACGCCTGGAGGAGAAACTATCCTTATACGCGGATGATGCCTTATTATATCTGAATGATGCGGGTCCGTCGCTTTCAGCAGCTATAACAAATTTTGACACATTTTGTACTTTTTCAGGAATACGGATTAATTGGTCCAAATCTATCTTTTTTCCAATAGATGACAGAGCGGCTCCACTACAGTGGGTTGAGGAATTTAGATACTTGGGTGTGCAGGTAACCAGACGAATGTCGGATTTTTTTGACCGTAATCTTCAACCACTCAAAAAGTGTTTTTCGTTGTGGTCCGGGCGCCCGCTGAACCTGATAGGCCCAATCAATCTGGTCAAAATAATGCTCCTCCCACGTTTCAACTATATCTTTCGCAACTGTCCAGTCTGGGTCCCTATCGCCTTTTTTAAAGAAATAGACAGTTTGCTGATTTCCTTTATTTGGAATGGAGCCCCCCCCCCCCCCCCCCGCATGGCTAAATCTACTCTATATCTTCCTCCAAGGTTGGGAGGATTGGCTTTACCGAATTTTCTGGTTTATTTCTGGGCGGCAATACTGGTATCTGCCTACTGGTGGTTCCAGAGTTTCAGGGCCAACATGGCCACTTGTCTAGAAGCGGCTTTTTTGGGAACTTTAATGGATCTCCATAACTTAATTTATCGGGGTCCGCAGGCGTACCATTTTTTGCCAGGGCCTACGCAAAATACATGGCGGATATGGAGAGCAGCTACACAATGTTTTTCTGCTCCAGGCCAGCTGTCTCCTGCTCAACCACCATGGGGCAACCCTGGACTCCTTCACTTTCGCACCATCCCGGATCCCTACCTATGGGCCCGTTATGGGATTAGAACTCTTGGGGACATTATGCCTACAGGCACCCTTCTATATTTCTCATCACTGTCTCGGAAGTTCGGTCTGCCTGGCTGGATGCTGTTCCTGTACTTCCAGCTGCGAAATGCAGCTAGAGCTCAGTTCCCTAGATCTCCTACTCTCAAAGCTGACCCCATAGAGGAACTTTTGACACCTTGAGACCTAAACAAGCCACTATAGACTCTCTATGGCGCTCTTCTCTGTACCGATATACCCAGGATGGGAAAACTGTGGGAGTACTGGAAGGGGGATATTCCATCTCTAGATAGAGAGGATTGGGAGGATTGCTTAGAACAAGGCCCAAAGCTTGTGATTTTGTCTCAGGATAAGCTGATTCAGGTTAAATTTCTTCATCGGGTATATTATGCCCTGGAGAGGCTACACAGGATCTTTCCTGAGCGCAATCCTGTCTGCCCCCGCTATAGATTACGTCAGGGTTCCTATAGACATATGTTCTGGGCATGCCCCTCAATTACAGTATGTCATACTGGGAAGCTGTGTTTGTTGAAATTACCCTTAGACTACAACTCACCTTAACACATACTCCTTCCCTAGCACTACAAGTGAATCCCTGGTGATGAACAGCGTTCCCATCACTCTAAGCTGCTCATATCATACCTCCTATACTATGACAAAAAGAATTGGCTATCTCCACACCAACCTGATGTGGCCACCTGGGAGACGATGGTAAAATAGGATTTTTTCGTCATATTCATTACATGCTGGGTTATACTTCATCTCCAGGTGAATGGACACTGGTAGACCAAAGGTCTTTAGACAGGAAGTTATTCCCTATATAACCCCTCCCACACAAGAAGTACTTAAGTTTTGTAGCAAGCACTGAATCCTCAAAAAGAGGGAAGGGACCTCTGTGTCCCATGAGATACTCAAAGAAAGGGATTTTACAGGTAAGTTTGACAAACAAATCCTATTTTCTTTTTCATACATCATGGGACACAGAGTTAGGCTAATATTCATTACCTGCTGGGACTTCCCAGAGCAATAGCCTTGAGGGGAGGGAGACACCCTGCCAAACAATAGCCATCAGAGTTTATACGGCAGCCTGGGGTACACTGCGGCCGAAAGCTGAATCCTCGGCTGCTCGAACATCGACTTGATAAAATTTTGTGACCGTATGCACTGAAGACCAGGTAGTAGGCTTACAAATCTGAGCCACAGATACCTGATGGCGAAAAGCCCAGGAATTTCCTACACCCCTGAGCTCTCACCCTAAAGGGAGAAGCTTTACATTTCACACCATAGGCCTGAATGACCAATTAACGGACCCAATTGGCAATGGAAGCTTTGGAAGCTGCCTGCCCCTTCTTGGGTCCTTATGGTAAAACAAAAAAGGAGCCTGATCCTCGGATCTCCGCAGATCTAGACAAATAAACCTTGACTGCCCGAACAACGTCCAAAGAATGCAGTCTCTCTTCCGTCGAACGAGGCTGAGAGAAAAAAGAAGGCAAAATAATGTCTCGATTTAAATGAAAGGCCGACACCACTTTTGGCAAAAAGGATGGAACAGGTCATAACACGACCCTGTCGTGGTGAAGGATCAAGTACGGTTCCCTGCATGAAAGGGCCGCCAACTCCGACACCCTTCTAGCCGAGGTGATAGCCATCAGGAAGGCTAGCTTGCGTGACAGCAAGTCTAATGTAATTTCCTTGATAGGTTCAAATGGTTGTTTCTGTAACACAGACAGCACCAAGTTCAAGTCCCAAGGACACATAGGTGACCTAATGGGGGGAAGCAAGCGACTTTCCCCCTGCATAAAGGTTTGGACCAGTGAATGGGAGGCTAAAGGCCTTTGGAAGAATACTGATAGGGCCGAAACTTGACCTCTGATTGTAGTCAAAGCCAATTTGATTTCCACAGCTGACTGTAGAAAAGAGAGAATTCTTCCAATCACATATTTCCGAGGATGCCATTTTTTTTGGCTTCACACCAAGCAATAAAAGGCTTCCAGACCTTATGACAGATCTTCCTAGTGACAGCTTTTCTAGCATTCACTAGGGTAGACACCACCGTTCCCGAGATGCCACGGTCCTTTAACACCCTGGCTTCAATAGCCATGCCGTCAAATTTAGAGACTGTAAATTGGGGTGGAATATAGGACCTTGAGACAGTAGATCAGGGCGCTGTGGAAGCGTCTATGGCCCGTCTATTGTCAGTCTCACAATCTCCGGGAACCAGGGCCTTCTAGCCCAGGCTGGTGCCACCAGAATGACTGGAACTCCCTCTCTCCGAATCCTGCGCAACAAATGTGGAAGGAGAGGGATCGGAGGGAAAGCATAAATAGCTCCATGGAACTACCAGAGCATCTGCTCCGATTGCCAGAGAATCTCTTGTTTGGGACACAAACTGCTGTAGCTTGTTGTTGAACCTGGATGCCAGTAGATCGACCTCTGGCCATCTCCAATGTTGGCAAATTTCCTTGAACACCCCTGGGTGTAGGAACCATTCCCCCGGGCAGATCTGCTGGTGGCTGAGATAATCTGCCTTCCAGTTCACTACTCCCGGGATATGGACTGCCGATAGAATCTACACATGTCCCTCTGCCCAGGCTAGTATGTGGTTCACCTCCTTCAGAGCTGAACGACTCCTGGTACTGCCTTGGTGGTTTATATAGGCCACTGCAGTGGCATTGTCAGACTGAACACTAATAGAGCAGTCCTGAAGCTACACCGTCCAGGACCGTAGGACCAGTCATACTGCCCGTAATTCCAGGAGGTTGATGGGCAGGATCTGTTCTGTCCTTGACCATTTCCCTTGAGCTGTTAGCCCCTCTAGGGTCGCTCCCCAGCCTGAGAGACTGGCATCTGTAGTCAGTACTCTCCAAGTTACCGGGAGGAAGGATCTTCCCTTTCACAGGTTCTGATCCTGCAAACACCAGTTTAGGCTTAAGCGTGCCCAAGAAGATTGGATAATCCAGGGCTTGTCCTCTCCTGTTCCAAGCCAACAAGGTGTCTTGTTGTAGAGGCCTGGAATGGAACTGGGCATAGGACACCGCCTCGAAGGAGGATACCATCCTCCCTAGAAGACTCATACAGAGCTGAATGGAGGGTTGTCTGGTGCCCCTTATCTGATGCACCTGATCCTTCACGCCACAGATCCTTGCAGGTGGCAAGAATACTCTTGCTTCGACCGTATCTAGGATCAGACCTAAATACTTTAGACTCTGCGCTGGTCTCAAGGTTGACTTTTCGGTATTTATGATCCAGCATAAGCTTTCCAAATATCGCACTGTGCATGTTATGCTCTGTTCTAGAGCCTGTAGTGAGTGATCTCTGAGCAGCAGGTCGTCCAGATACCCGAGCACCAGGATCCCTTGGGCCCTTAAAAGACCCAGTACTGGTGCTAGGACCTTTGTGAACACCCGGGGAGCTGTAGCAAGCCCGAAGGGTAGAGCCACAAACTGAAAATTACGTTCTTCTACTGCAAATCGCAGGAACCTCTGATGAGGCTGAAAGATAGTTATGTGTAAATATGCATTCTTTATATCGATGGAGGTTAGAAAGTCTCCCATCTGGAGTGAGGCTACTACTGAGCAGGCAGACTCCATCTGAAAGGACTGGATCAGTAGATACTGATTCAGGAATCTTAGGTCCAAAATGGGCCTTGTGTCCCCATTTTGGTTTTTGAACCGTAAATAGGTTCGAGTAAAACCCCGCGCCCCTTTCGGGTACAGGAACCTCTACAATCACTCCTTGATGCACTAAATGATGTAGTGCCTGAAGCAATAAGTCTCTTTTTAGAGGATCCGAGGAAATGCTGTATCTTAAAAACCTCTGAGGGGGAACCCCCCATAACTCCAGCTCGTAACTGCGGGCTATAGTTGAAGTTAACAAACTCGTCCGGAACTATTGTTCTCCAAATGTCCGCAAAGTGCAGCAGCCTTCCCCCCACCCGATGGAGTGGGGGCATCCCCTCAAAAGGAGGGCTTGGTGCTGGGCGTAGAAGAATTTTGGACCCAGGGCTTTTTCTTGCCCTGGCCCTGCGGTTTGTCCCTGGCCCTAGCACCCTGTTGGCGGCGGAATTGCCTTGGCACAGAGCCATTTGAGGAAGCAGTCCCTGAGGGACGCCTGGTGCTTTTCTTCACAGGTAGTAGAGAACTCTTCCCTCTGGAAATATTTTGGATATATTTGTCCAAGTGATCACCAAATAAACGTTCCCCATGAAAGGGGAAACCTGCCAATAACTTTTTACAAGGAAGCTCGGCTGACCAGTTCTTAAGCCACAAAAGTCTGTGCATATGTACAGACAAGAGAGCCAAATGAGAAACCTGCTGTATTGAATCCTTTAAAGTGTCAACAGCAAAATACAGCGCTCAAGGATGGAGGCAATCATGCCAGCAATCCGGTGCTCTAACCCGGTGTTCTGTCGGGTAGTGCCCACTATCGAGAAGTGCCCGGGATGTACTGCGCATGCGCCGTATGGAACACCACAACAGCTGAGTTTACAATTGTGCTGTTCCGTACGGCACATGTGTGGCGCAAGCACAGTTCATCCTTAGTGATAAAGGGTGAAGCAGCAGCGTTGACTGTAGGTACAATCCCAGATAGGTGCAGTGGCTGAGTTTGCCCGGAAGCCTCTGGTCCTTCAGGAGATACAACACTAGGGATACAACTAAGTTCATCAGAAACTACTGATGACATAGGTGTGCCCTTCCCTGTAGTGTTAGTCCTGCTCCTCTTTTTTGAAGACATTAACTAGCCACAAAAAGGGAGTACCTGGGTGTAGTATTAACACACCTCAGAAGGGAGACCCTTTAATAGGGCTCACCAAGCCCCTATGCAACAAACCTGCCAAGCAACACCTGGTGACTCACAAGACCCAGGTAAGGAGAAATGAATCGCTGCAAATGCCTGGTCCAGAGCCTGCTCTGTGTCCCACAGCTGCCTTCTGGAAGCACCACATGCTTGGCATACACAGCTTAAATAGGCTGGCTATGCACCGGGAACGTTCTACGCATGCGTGCACACGCACGCGCGCGGTCCCGGAGAATGAGTGTGTCATACAGGTAAAAAACAGCCAGACACGTAAAAAAGGTACACTTTGCAAACACTCACAGCTAGCCCAAAACTCCCCCATATGGTCACTGCACACAGGTGTCCAGCCTCTAGCTAGCTTGACTGATTGTTACAATCACTGGGACACCCCACAATAATAATAAAGGGGTTTCACTTACCCGTCCAGGTGCAGGGCAGCTTAGAAACTAAGAGCCCAATCTTTACCCTTCACGGCGGGTTCCTGTCACTTGAGGACCTTCAAGGACTGGGTACCCTTTTCATGTTTAGGGTCTACTCCCTTGGACCTGTACAGCACCCCGCAGGAATGCCTTAGCGCTGTAGTGTCCAGGATTCCACTTCGCAGGGTCCAGCGCCCGGAGGCCGCATTACAGGCAAAACCTTGCAGGATCTTGATTCTTCTTTACGAGGCTCAGGTACCATTTATCTAAACATGTAAAACCTGTGTCAAATGGATCCGATCGGTCAACCCCTTGATTCATTTAAGAATCGTTTGTGAGACTAGAGAGCTCAAACAACCGTGCCATCCTCCTTGCAGACACTGGTACAAAACAAAGTACTTCCTGTATGGGAGGGGTTATAGAGGGGATAACTTCCTGTCTAAAGACAGACCTCAGCAGATAAGGACCTCATTAGATGGGTTCTCAGTGGATAAGGACCTCCCTAGATTGGTGCTCAGCAGATAAGGACCTCCCTAGATTGGTTCTCAGCAGAGAAGAAGCTCCCTAGATTGGTGCTCAGAGAAAAAGGACATCCCGAGATTGGTGCTCAGCAGAGAAGAAGCTCCCTAGATTGGTGCTCAGAGAAAAAGGACATTCCTAGATTGGTGCTCAGCAGATAAGCTCCTCCCTAGATGGGTTCTCAGCGGGTTAAGGACCTCCCTAAGATTGGTGCTCAGCAAATAAGGACCTCCCTAGATGATTTCTCAGCGTATAAGGACATCCCTAGATTGGTGCTCAGTGGATAAGGACCTCCCTAGATTAGTGTTTAGCAGATAAGGACCTCCCTAGATTAGTGTTTAGCAGATAAGGACCTCCCTAAAATGGTGCTCAGCAGATAAGGACCTCCCTAGATTGGTGCTCAGCAGAAAAGGACCTCCCTTGAGTGGTGCTCAGCTGATAAGGACCTCCCTAGATTGGTACTCAGCTGATAAGGCCCTCCATAGATTGGTGCTCAGTGGAGAAGAATGCCTCTTACATTGGTGGTCAGGGGAGGAATTCTCCATACACTGGTGTCCTCTTACATTGGTGGGCAGAGGATTCCCTCTGGGGGTCCTGGTAGAAGACAGACTGAGCAATAGAACGCAATGTCAAGCTGCAACAAGCAAAGCCAGCAGACTATTAGGCTCCATGCACACTGAACCTCAAAAAAGCTTTTTCTGGACGCCAGATTGCTGGCAGAAAACTATGGTTGAAAAACGTGCTTTTAACAGCGTTTTGTACTAGCGTTTATGATCTTTTTTAGCATTAGCGTTTATGGGCGTTTTTAATAAAAGTACACAGAGGACACTCCAAAAATCCCACAATGCATTCCAAACTCCCACAATGCATTGAAAAAATAGAACGCCGAATGCTAATTAACGCACGTTTATCGGCGGTTGGTGTTGAAAAACGGCACTTTGAAAGCAAAATTCTGGCGTTCAGAAAAAAGCCCATAAACTCCACTGCTCATTAAAGCTAAAAAACGTCCATGTGTGTATGGACACATAGATATAGATATGATAGTGATATAAAATACCTCAATGGTGATCCCAGCGTAGGAAGAAAACATTTCAGTCTCAGAGAGTGTAAGAGGACACGGGGCCACACAATGAGATTGGAGGAGAATTTGTTTAACCTTAAGTTAAATAGGGGGTTTTTTACTGTCAGGGTGATTAGAATGTGGAACTTTCTTCCACAATTGGTGATGTCAGCAGGTGGTGTTGATAGTTTTAACCTCTTCGCGCCCGCGCTATAGCCGAAAGACGGCTGCAGCGCGGATGCTAATCGCCGGGAGGCCGCCCCTGGACATCCTCCTGTTTGCTCCTGCGGGCATGCATCGGGGAAGTTCTGTGCTGGCCCTGTCCCTTGGACAAAGCCAGTCAAAGATCGCTGAAAACGGCCAATCATATAGCGGCTGTTTTCAGCGCGATCGGCGGTGCCAAGGAGAGTTGATCTCATATGTAAACATATGAGATCATCTGTCATCGCCGGCTCTCCCTCCTCACACAGAGACAGCGTGTGAGGAGGGAGAGCGAAACGCTGCAGCGGTAAGTGTAAAAAAAAAAAAAAAAACAAGAAAAAAGTGTCCCCACTGCCACCTGTCCCCACTGTCATGTCCCTGCCATCTGTCCCCGCTGTCATGTCCCTGCCATCTGTCCCCAATGCCATCTGTCCCCACTGCCACGTATAAGTGCCATCTGTCATCAGTGCCACATATTAGTGTCACGTGCCATCTGTCATCAGTGTCACGTGTCATAAGTGCCACGTATTAGTGCCATCTGTCATCAGTGCCACGTATTAGTGCCATCTGTCATCAGTGCCACGTATTAGTGCCATCTGTCATCAGTGCCACGTGTCATCAGTGCCACGTGTTAGTGTCATCCGTCATCAGTGCCACGTGTCATCAGTCCCACGTATTAGTGACATCTGTCAGTGCCACGTATTAGTGCCATCTGTCATCAGTGCCACGTATTAGTGCCATCTGTCATCAGTGCCACGTATTAGTGTCATCTGTCATCAGTGTCACGTGTCATCAGTCCCACTTATTAGTGCCATCTGTCATCAGTGCCACATCAGTGTCATCAGTGCCACGTATCAGTGCCATCTGTCATCAGTGCCACGTCAGTGTTACGTGTCATTGTCCTGGTGCTCTAGGGCCTTCAAAAGTGTAATAGGTAGTCAACAAGTTAGATGTGTAATTTATGCTCCTAGAACACCTGACGTGCTCCCTGCATGTTGGGCCTCTCTATGTGGCCAGGCTGTGAAAAAGTCCCACACATGTGGTATCGTAATATTTAGGAGGAGTAGCAGAATGTATTTTGGGGTGTTATTTGTGGTATATACATGCCATGTGAGAGAAATAACCTATTACAATGACAATTTTGTGGGGCGAAAAAAAAAATCTTCATTTTGCAAAGAATTGTGGGAAAAAATGACAACATCAAAAAGCTCACCATGCATCTTACTAAATACCTTGGAATGCCTACTTTCAAAAAAGGGGTCATTTGGGGGGTATTTGTACTTTCCTGGCTTGTTAGGGTCACAAGAAATGAGATAGGCCACCAGTACATCAGGTGTGATCAATTTTTTTATGATTTACACCACATCTTGTAGACGCTATAACTTTCACAAAGACCAAATAATATCCACTAATTTGGGTTATTTTTACCAAAGATATGTAGCAGTATAAATTGTGGCCAAAATTTATGAAGAAAAATAAATCATTTGCAAAATTTTATCACAGAAACGAAGAAAAATGTGTTTTTTTTTTTCAAAATTTTCTGTCTTTTTTCATTTATAGCGCAAAAAATAAAACACCCAGAGGTGATCAAATACCACCAAAAGAAAGCTCTACTTGTATGAAAAAAAGGACAAAAAATGAATTTGGGTACAGTATTACATGACTGAGTAATTGTCATTCAAAGTGTGAGAGCGCTGAAAGCTGAAAATTGATCTGGGCAGGAGGGGGGTTTAAGTGCCCAGTAGGCAAGTGGTTAAAAGACTCTGGGAAATGATAATTGACATTGATACACCTACACAGGTTGAAGGACTAGCATCTTTTTTCAACCTTAGCTAGTATGGAACTATAACTTTGGTGGGCATTGGGAGTCAATAAGAGAAGGGCCCCATTACATCGGCGGTCTGTGGGAAGAGTTCCCCTTACATTGGTGTTCATTGGGAATAATGTTCCATTACAGGTAGGTGAATGGACTACTAGTGTCAGTAATAACTTACCTGAGAGGCACAAATCGCTCTTTGCTCAAGGATTGCCTAGTAACCTCTGGAGGAACCCTGGCTGAGAAACGATCTAGAAAACATTGATCACATGAATGTGACGCCCTTATAGCAGTAAAGGAGATCACTAATTGTGCTTATCGTTTCCGATACAATATGGATACCTGAATGATCCGCCCAATCAGGAGAAATCCGGAAATGCGCTGGGTCGTCTCGCTGTGCGTTCTTCACTACCTTCCAGAAGGCTTCAGCTCAACTTATTTCTAATTAAAAAAATAAAATGCGTATTACAAGGTGGGAGCTGGTCATGGAGGAGCCCCATTGCAAAGTTCACACGGTAGGTGCCAGACACAATGTACACATCATTCAGAAATGAGGGGTGTATACACTATATTATCAAAAGTATTGGGATGCCTGCCTTTACACACACATGAACTTTAATGGCATCCCAGTCTTAGTCCGTAGGGTTCAATATTGAGTTGGCCTCCCTTTACAGCTATAACAGCTTCAACTCATCTGGGAAGGCTGTCCACAAGGTTTAGGAGTGTGTCTATGGGAATGTTTGACCATTCTTCCAGAAGCACATTTGTGAGGTCAGGCACTGATGTTGGATGAGAAGGCCTGGCTCACAGTCTCCACTCTTATTCATCCCAAAGGTGTTCTATCGTGTTGAGGACAGGACTCTGTACAGGCCACTCAAGATCCTCCACCCCAAACTCACTCATCCATGTCTTTATGGACCTTGCTTTGTGCACTGGTCCCAATCATTTGGTGGAGGAGGGATTATGGTGTGGGGGTTGTTTTCCAGGGGTTGGGCTTGGCCCCTTAGTTCCAGTGAAAGGAACTCTTAGCCCAGGTTCATATTGTAGCGATGCAGGAACTAGCGCGATTTCAGCGCCTGTTCCCGCATCGCATCCCTCTTGCAGGCAGTTCACACTGCCCTATGCGAGATGCAGTGGGTGTCAATACAATGTTAATGACACCCCCAGATCAGTTCACAGATCGCAGTGTGAACTGTGAATTCAGACAGGAATCAGATCGCATAGGTGTGAACACTTATGCGATCCGATTCCAGTGCAGGAAAAAAAAAGTCCCTGCACCTTTTTTATGCAAATCCAGCCATCGAACTATATGGCTGAACTCACATTGCACAGACATTGCATTTGATTGGCACAGCAGTGCGGGTGTGAATCACATGCAATGTCTGTGTTCGCAGTAGTCTGAACCCGAGCTTAAGGCCTCAGCATACCAAGACATTTTGGACAATTTCATGCTCCCAACTTTGTGGGAACAGTTTGGGAACGGCCTCTTCCTGTTCCAATATAACTGCGCACCAGTGTACACAAAGCAAGGTCCATAAAGACCATGGATGAGTGAGTTTGGGTTGGAGGAACTTGAGTGCCCCCCCCCCCCCCCCTTGTATGTAAAGCCCTGTGTAAATTGACAGCGTTTATATAATAAATCCCCCGTAATGAATAAATAAATCACCCTTGTCTGGTGTATTGGACTCACCCCTTATGTACAAGTTGAGCTGACCGTCCCATATAAGTGGTATGATGTACTGGACTGACCTCCCCCATGTACAGAACAGTGTATTGGAATGACCCCCCCATATACACAGTACAGTGCATTGTGATGACCCCCCCATATACACAGTACAGTGCATTGTAATGACCCCCCCATATACACAGTACAGTGCATTGTAATGACCCCCCCCATATACACAGTACAGTGCATTGTAATGACCCCCCCCCATATACACAGTACAGTGCATTGTAATGACCCCCCCCCATATACACAGTACAGTGCATTGTAATGACCCCCCCCATATACACAGTACAGTGCATTGTAATGACCCCCCCCCATATACACAGTACAGTGCATTGTAATGACCCCCCCCCCATATACACAGTACAGTGCATTGTAATGACCCCCCCCATATACACAGTACAGTGCATTGTAATGACCCCCCCCCATATACACAGTACAGTGCATTGTAATGACCCCCCCATATACACAGTACAGTGTATTGGAATGACCCCCCCATATACACAGTACAGTGCATTGTAATGACCCCCCCCCCCATATACACAGTACAGTGCATTGTAATGACCCCCCCCCCCATATACACAGTACAGTGCATTGTAATGACCCCCCCCCCCCCATATACACAGTACAGTGCATTGTAATGACCCCCCCCCCCCCCATATACACAGTACAGTGCATTGTAATGACCCCCCCCCCATATACACAGTACAGTGCATTGTAATGACCCCCCCCATATACACAGTACAGTGCATTGTAATGACCCCCCCCCCCCCATATACACAGTACAGTGTATTGGAATGACCCCCCCCCCTCATATACACAGTACAGTGTATTGGAATGACCCCCCCCCCCTCATATACACAGTACAATCTATTGGAATGACCTCTCCCCCCCATATACACAGTACAGTGCATAGTAACGACACCCCCCGCCCCCATATACACAGTACAGTGCATTGTAATGACCCCCCCCATATACACAGTACAGTGCATTGTAATGACCCCCCCATATACACAGTACAGTGTATTGGAATGACCCCCCCCCTCATATACACAGTACAGTGCATTGTAATGACCCCCCCCATATACACAGTACAGTGTATTGGAATGACCCCCCCCCCTCATATACACAGTACAGTGTATTGGAATGACCCCCCCCCCCTCATATACACAGTACAATCTATTGGAATGACCTCTCCCCCATATACACAGTACAGTGCATTGTAATGACCCCCCCCCCATATACACAGTACAGTGCATTGTAATGACCCCCCCATATACACAGTACAGTGCATTGTAATGACCCCCCCCCCCATATACACAGTACAGTGTATTGTAATGAACCCCCCCCCCCCCATATACACAGTACAGTGCATTGTAATGACCCCCCCATATACACAGTACAGTGCATTGTAATGACCCCCCCCCCATATACACAGTACAGTGTATTGGAATGACCCCCCCCCCATATACACAGTACAGTGCATTGTAATGACCCCCCCCCCCCCCATACACAGTACAGTGCATTGTAATGACCCCCCCCCCCATATACACAGTACAGTGTATTGGAATGACCCCCCCCCCATATACACAGTACAGTGTATTGGAATGACCCCCCCCCCTCATATACACAGTACAGTGTATTGGAATGACCCCCCCCCATATACACAGTACAATCTATTGGAATGACCTCTCCCCCCCATATACACAGTACAGTGCATAGTAACGACACCCCCCGCCCCCATATACACAGTACAATCTATTGGAATGACCTCTCCCCCATATACACAGTACAGTGTATTGGAATGAACCCCCCCCCCATATACACAGTACAGTGCATTGTAATGACCCCCCCCCCCATATACACAGTACAGTGCATTGTAATGACCCCCCCATATACACAGTACAGTGCATTGTAATGACCCCCCCATATACACAGTACAGTGTATTGGAATGAACCCCCCCCCCCCCCATATACACAGTACAGTGCATTGTAATGACCCCCCCCCCCCATATACACAGTACAGTGCATTGTAATGACCCCCCCATATACACAGTACAGTGTATTGTAATGACCCCCCCCCATATACACAGTACAGTGTATTGGAATGAACCCCCCCCCCCCCATATACACAGTACAGTGCATTGTAATGACCCCCCCCCCCATATACACAGTACAGTGTATTGTAATGAACCCCCCCCCCCCCCATATACACAGTACAGTGCATTGTAATGACCCCCCCATATACACAGTACAGTGCATTGTAATGACCCCCCCCCCATATACACAGTACAGTGTATTGGAATGACCCCCCCCCCCCCCCCATATACACAGTACAGTGCATTGTAATGACCCCCCCCCCCCCTATACACAGTACAGTGCATTGTAATGACCCCCCCCCCCATATACACAGTACAGTGTATTGGAATGACCCCCCCCCCCATATACACAGTACAGTGTATTGGAATGAACCCCCCCCCCATATACACAGTACAGTGTATTGGAATGAACCCCCCCCCCCCCCATATACACAGTACAGTGCATTGTAATGACCCCCCCCCATATACACAGTACAGTGTATTGGAATGACCCCCCCCCCCCCATATACACAGTACAGTGCATTGTAATGAACCCCCCCCCCCCCCATATACACAGTACAGTGCATTGTAATGACCCCCCCCCCATATACACAGTACAGTGCATTGTAATGACCCCCCCCCCCCATATACACAGTACAGTGTATTGGAATGACCCCCCCCCCCCATATACACAGTACAGTGTATTGGAGTGACCCCCCCCCCCCATATACACAGTACAGTGTATTGGAGTGACCCCCCCCCCCCCCCATGTACATAGTAGAGTGCATTGGAATGACCCCCCCCTGAGGGTAACATCAGACACACCATGGGGGGGGCATACTGCCATGTAATGCCCCCTAGGGGCTTCTAGCGGTTATTTTTCCTCCATGTTGGTCTATGTGTCGGTGGCGCTAACATTGGAGTTCAGAGGCAGAAAGAAACCTCACAGCCGGTGTGTCTGGGGGCAGCAGAGTTTTGGCAGAAAAAACATACCATGCGCCTAACCATGTTATCGTGTCTGTGCGATAGGCGTGTATAATCGTGTCTGCGTGGTGGGCATGTTAACGTGTCTGTGAGGTGAGGGTGTCTGTGTGGTGGGCGTGTAAATGTGTCTGCGCGGTGGGCGTGTGTCTGTATGGTGGGCGTGTAATCGTGTCTGCGCGGTGGCCGTATTTTCTATGTGGTGGGCGTGTAATCGTGTCTGCGCGGTGGGCGTATTTTCTATGTGGTGGGCGTGTAATCGTGTCTGCGCGGTGGGCGTATTTTCTATGTGGTGGGCGTGTAAACGTGTCTGTGTGAAAGGCGTGTAAACGTGTCTGTGCAGTGATTGTATTTTCTGTGTGGTGGACGTGTAAACGTGTCTGCGCGGTGGGCGTATTTTCTATGTGGTGGGCGTGTAAACGCGTCTGTGCAGTGGGCGTGTAAAGGTGTCTGTGTGGTCGGTGTGTAAACGTGTCTGCACTGTGGGCGTATTTTCTATGTGGTGGGCGTGTAAACGTGTCTGCGCGGTGGGCGTATTTTCTATGTGGTGGGCGTGTAAACGTGTCTGTGTGAAAGGCGTGTAAACGTGTCTGTGCAGTGATTGTATTTTCTGTGTGGTGGACGTGTAAACGTGTCTGCACTGTGGGCGTATTTTCTATGTGGTGGGCGTGTAAACGTGTCTGCGCGGTGGGCGTATTTTCTATGTGGTGGGCGTGTAAACGTGTCTGTGTGAAAGGCGTGTAAACGTGTCTGCGCGGTGGGCGTATTTTCTATGTGGTGGGCGTGTAAACGCGTCTGTGCAGTGGGCGTGTAAAGGTGTCTGTGTGGTCGGTGTGTAAACGTGTCTGCACTGTGGGCGTATTTTCTATGTGGTGGGCGTGTAAACGTGTCTGCGCAGTGGGCATATTTTCTATGCGGTGGGCGTGTAAACGTGTCTGTGTGGTGACCGTATGTCTGTGCGGTGGGCGTGTAAACGCATCTACGCAGTGGGCGTGGCCCAACTACATTATTATTCTGGCCAAATAAATTATTATTATTATAATTAATAATTATTATTCTGTTTGGACCTTGAAGAAGGGGACACACCCCGAAAGCTCGTCCTGAAAAATGATACGTTAGTGCAAATAAATAAAGTATGACGGACAGGACTCCATTTTCTCTGTCACAATTGCACTAATACGACTTCAATCACATCGAGGCCAAATAAATAAATGAATACCCAAGTACTTGACACGCTTACACACGTTACACGGGATATACACACACCAAGTGTTTTTGCTGCCGGGAGGAAAGGCGTCTGGGAGAGAGATGGTAAAATGTCCAGTGTCCAGAAGCTCTAAGAACAGAATGAACAGGCTGCATGAAAGAACCTCTCACACTGTGTCTGATACCTGAGGGGAGCCCGCACTCCGCCCACCCCAAGATGGCGCCGGCCGCTATGTCGGAGTATATGAGAGGTATGGTGTCGGGGGGACAGGCGGGGCTCAGTAGGGGGCGGGGTTGAAGGTCAATGACACGCCGCTCGCTCCCCTCACTGAGGACATCCAACATGGCGGCGGGAGCTGGACGGTGTTCTGCCGAGAAAGTTCCGCTCGGCGGATTAGTTCCCCCTCTACTGCGCATGCGCAGTAGAAGGCGGCGGAAATAGCCGAAGCGGAACAGCTGAAAATCAGCTGTACACGGCGGCTGTAAGAGGGCCCCTCGCGGGCTCGCTCCGCTCGCCACGCTTCGGGCACGGCCTCGCTGCGCTCGGCACTTTTAGATTCCCCCTCTAGGTCCACTTGGATAGAGGGGAAGGAACCTGGACCCAGAGCGCAGGCGCCGTGTACAGCTGATCGAAGCGTTTGAGCTTCGGCTATCTCCGGCGGCCGACAGTAGTACGTACTGCGCAGGCGCTGCGCCTGCGCAGTACAGGGGGGGAACCTATCCGCCGAAGGAACTTATTCGACAAGACAACGGCTGTGGTCGGGTCACGTGTCTGGTTGTCATGGTGACCCGCCTCTGTCAGTGCGGCCTACACAGTGCCGGGGAGCCTGACTGGCAGTAAGAAGGAGGCCGAACACAGGGGGGGCCCAACCGGGGAGAGGGGTAACGACCTTTGCATTATAATTACGTGGGGGGGGGGGGGTGTCAGTTTTACCAACAATGGAAATATTATCGGAGGGTCCATTATTATTTTTAGAGGAATGTGGGGGGTCTCTATTGTTATAATTCTATTATTATGGGAATCGTGGTGACTCCTGGGGGTGTTATTACTGTTATTTGGTCAGATCCTTTGTTATTATAAGTGAGAGGAGGATGGGGGAGGGGTAATATTACCATTACTGTTATCCTTATGGGAAAGTAGGGCTCCATATTATTTGTGGGCTTTTGTTGATGTTAATCTTGGGGTGGGGGGGAGGGGGGTCTCCATTATTGCTATTATTGAACTCTTATTTCATAGGCACTTCAGTGCTCCAAGTACAATAATCAATATAATGTGTGCAGCATGGCGGACTGGCTAATGTAGGTGTGCACCCTTCACAGGAAATGTGATGGTAGGTATTGGCGGGGTGAGACTCCATGGACAGGTGTCAATGGTGGTGACCCTTGACACGGGGTATCAGTGGTAGTGACACGTGGTGGGAAGATATCGGAGGTGGTGACACCGGATGAGTGGGTATCAACAGTAGTGACACGTGGTGGGAAGATATCGGAGGTGGTGACACCGGATGAGTGGGTATCAGAGGTAGTGACACATAGTGGGCAGATATTGGCAGTGGTGACACTGGATGAGTGGGTATCAACAGTAGTGACACGTGGGGGGAAGATATTGGAGGTGGTGACACCTGATGTGTGGGTTTTGACAGTTTTGCCATGTGATGACTGGGTATCAGCGGTAGTGACACGTGGTGGGAAGATATTGGCGGTGGTGGGTATCAGCGGTAGTGACATGTGGTGGGAAGATATTGGCAGTGGTGACACCGGATGACTGGGTATCAACGGTAGTGACACGTGGTGGGAAGATATCGGCGGTGGTGGGTATCAGCGGTAGTGACATGTGGTGAGAAGATATTGGGGGTGGTGACACCGAATGAGTGGGTATCAGCGGTAGTGACATGTGGTGGGAAGATATTGGGGGTGGTGACACCGGATGAGTGGGTATCAGCGGTAGTGACACCTGGTGGGAAGATATTGGGGGTGGTGACACCGGATGAGTGGGTATCAGCGCTAGTGACACCTGGTGGAAAGATATTGGCGGTGGTGACACCGGATGAGTGGGTATTAGCAGTAGTGACACATAGTGGGAAGATATTGGCGGTGGTGACACCGGATGAGTGGGTATCAGCAGTAGTGACACATAGTGGGAAGATATTGGCGGTGGTGACACTGTATGAGTGGGTATCAGCGTTAGCGTCACGTGGTGGGAAGATATCGGCGGTGGTGACACCTGATGGGTGGGTATCAGCGGTAATGACACATAGTGGGAAGATATTGGCGGTGGTGACACCGGATGAGTGGGTATCAGCAGTAGTGACACATAGTGGGAAGATATTAGCGGTGGTGACACCGGATGAGTGGGTATCAGCAGTAGTGACACATAGTGGGAAGATATTGGCGGTGGTGACACCGGATGAGTGGGTATCAGCAGTAGTGACACATAGTGGGAAGATATTGGCGGTGGTGACACCGGATGAGTGGGTATCAGCAGTAGTGACACATAGTGGGAAGATATTGGCGGTGGTGACACCGGATGAGTGGGTATCAGCAGTAGTGACACATAGTGGGAAAATATTGGCAGTGGTGACTCCCGATGAGTGGGTATCAGCGGCGGTGAGACGTGGTTGGAAGGTATTAGCAGTGGTGCCACCTGATGTGCGGGTATTGGCAGTTTTGCCAGGTGATAACTGTGTATCAATGATGGTGACACCTGATGAGTTAGTATCCGTGGTGGTGATGACTTCTGATGGGCGAGGATTGGCGATGGTGACACCTTTATGGGAGGGTATCAGCAGGGGTGACATGTAATACGTGGGTATCAATGGTAGTGACACTTGATGGGAAGGTATTGGCAATGATAATATCTGATGGGCTGGTATTGGCAATTTTGATATGCGCTGACCGGGCATCAATGGTTGTCACACTGGATGGGTTGGTATCTCTGGTGGTTGATGACATGTGATGGGCAAATATCGGTGGCGGTAAATGTGATGAGTAGGTATCTTCAGTGGTGACGTAATGGCAGGGTATCCACGGACGTGACACCTGATGGTTCATTTTCTGTGATGGTGATGACAACTGATGGGCAAGGATTGGCGGTGGCGATGTGATGAGTGGGGATTGGCAGTGGTGACATCTGAAAGGTTGCCTCTAGTGGTGACATCTGATAGGCAGATATGGATGGTGGCATACAGCAGATGTAAAAAGTCTACACACCCCTGGTAAAATGTCAGGTTTCTGTGATGTAAAAAAATGACACAAAGATTAAATTTCAGAACTTTTTCTACCTTTAATGTGACCTATAATCTGTACAACCCAGAAACAAACTGAAAACTTTTGAGGGTGGGGGAAAGTAAAAAAAAAACGAAAGTAATATGGTTGCATAAGTCTGCACACCCTTAAACTAATACTTTGTTGAAGCACCTTTTGATTTTATTCCAGCACTCAGTCTTTTTGGCTATGAGTCTATCAGCATGGCACATCTTGACTTGGCGATATTTGCCCACTCTTCTTTGCAAAAAACACTCCAAATCTGTCAGATCGCGAGGGCATCTCCTGTGCACAGCCCTCTTCAGATCACCGCACAGATTTTCAATGGGATTCAGGTCTGGGCTCTGGCTGGGCCATTCCAAAACTTTAATCTTCTTCTGGTGAAGCCATTCCTTTGTTGATTTGGATGAATGCTTTGGATCGTTGTCATGCTGAAAGATGAAGTTCCTCTTCCATGTTCAGCTTTCTAGCCTGAAGGTTTTGTGTCAATGCTGACTAGTATTTGGAACTACTTTTGGGAATTGATGCGGCGCTGCAAATGTGGCATCGCAACGATTCAGACGGTGCCATTGCCAGGAATAGCCGCCAGTTTGGCATGCGATTTGACATGTCAAATCTAGGGCTGAAACAACTAATCGATTAATCGGCAACTAATCGATTATGAAATTAATCGATTACTATTTTCATAATCGATTAATCGGCCAGTAACATAATGTGGTTAAAAAAAATTAAAATGAGCCCTTAATAGTACAAAAAGAGCAAATAATCGCTACTGTAACTATTAGCAAAGAGCACTGCAGAAACAGATCAAAAGCAAACTGCATAGGTGTGTACCGAGCCTTATGCTGGCCACACCGATCAATTTTCAGATGAGAATATTCAGGCGAAAAATCTTTGTACATTCGATGAATGAAAGAATGCTTGAAATTTTCACTTGTTTTTAACATTCTGTTTTTAAAATAATTGTAATTTCTGAACAAAAACCACATACACTGTCTGATAATTCCTTTCACCAAGAAGTTTTTTTATTATTTCCAAATTTTCCCATTACTAACGTTAAAAATGAACGTCAATTTGACCCCACTAACGATTAGAAAATCGAACTGACATTCTTATCTCACCTCTAATAGTATATAAAGTATATCTCTTCTTATAGTATTATATACAGTATATCTCTTCTGTCTGTTAATCTCAGAGTGGATTAGATATTTTGCTCCCTAACCATATAGTTGGCTATTTTTATTTACCACTGCATAGAGATATTTAAGAATAAATTGTCTTTATTTTAAAACTTTACATATTAACTAAATTATACACCACACTTTTTTTTTTAAGGTTATTAACCGATTAATCGATTAATCGAAACAATAATCGGCCAACTAATCGATTATGAAAATAATCGTTAGTTGCAGCCCTAGTCAAATCGCATGCCAAATCGCTGCAATGTGAACCAGTACTACATGTGATTGCTTAATTCTGAGCACAGCTACATCCCCAGTTATAACAGGGTGTGCACACTTATGCAACAACATTGTTTTAGTTTTTTTATTTTCACTACTACGATATATATATTGTAGTAGGTATCGGTGGTAGTGACGCATGATGGAAGGAATTGGCGATGGTGACATCAGATGGGCACGTGTTGGCATGTTTTGATGTGATCACACCTGATGTGCTGGCATCTTTGGTGGTTGATGATATCTGATGGGTAGGTATTGGTGGTGGTGAAATATGAGCTGGTATGTTCAGTGGTGACATGTAATGGAAGGGCACCCACAGTGGTGACACCTAATGGTCATATATCTGTGATGGTGACGCCATTTGAGGAACAAGGATTGGTGGTGGTAACAAGTGATGAGCGGTTATCAGGAGTAGTTATACCTGATGGGAGGGTATCAGCAGTGGTGACAATGTGATCAGTGGGGTATCGGTGGTAGTGACACGTGATGGGAAGTTATTGATGGTGGTGACATTTCATGGGCAGGTATTGTCAGTTTTGGCGCACAATGACTGGGTATTTGTAGTGGTTGACGACATCTGGTGGGCAGGTATAGGGTGATTCCCTATAAGATACATGGTGGTATTATCAGTATCCAGCAGACACACATTTTTCTTCTTTCCACAGGGAGTCAATGAGCAGGCATGGAGAGGAAGCGGTTCGGCGTGGCTGCTCAGGAGAAGCAACAAGCACGGACTTGCCACAGGCCTGGAAATCCCCAGACTGCTCCAGAATCTGACAAGGACTCCGGGTTCTCAGGTACTGTCATGGTCAAAGTACCTTTACTGCAGCTTACTGTGTACCCTGGCTCATGTAAGAACTGTCTGTGTTGCCCCTCAGCAGCTAAACAGATAGAACAAAGTTCATTTTCCGGGGCAGGTTTGGCAGAGATTTGCAACAAAGTTGCGCACCATTGTTGCACCATCAGAGCCTGTTATTGGAGGAACTTGGAGGGTGCCATTGCTGAGCCTCCAGCTTCAATAATATGAGTTAGAGCCAGAACAAGAATGCTAATGGCCACATCCGCCATGTGTGTTAGTGGTGGGATCTCACAAGACCTCCTCTGACAGTCATCATCCATATCTGAGTCTGAAAGTGCTTCATAAAGCTCCACAAGGAGAGGCAACACCCAGAAGGGTGTCATGATTGTATGTTCTTGGATAGGGTGATCCTTCTCTGGGCCCAGCAGGGAGTTGTGATGGATGGATTCATTTTTATTGATGAATTGATTGCCCCATGCGTGGACCTTGAATCCCATAAATGTTCTGTTTTTACTAAGGGTCCTTTCACGCAGGATTTTCCGCTCAGCAAACTCCGCTTTGCTCAGTAGGGGATCGATTTGCTGATCCCCGCTGAGCAGGCAGATGACAGGTCCGTCTCCACGCACTGCTCCATAGAGGTGAATGGAGTGTGCGATCAGGTCCGCCTGAAAAAACTGACAGGCGAACCTGATCGGAAAGCCCGTGTGAAAGGGACCTAAGAAAGGCCAAATCCACCCTAGGTTAACATCCCAGGCTTCCAATTTTGTTAGTAGGTGAAATCTGCAAAGCTTCTTATAACACTTGGGAATATCAATGATGATGAGCTCTGTACATCAAATTTTACATTACCATGGGAGTGGCAGAGGCACAAATTACCATTGTGGGGAGGATGGGGGTAGAGACAAACTATTACAAGAAAATCCTACAATTGTGGGAAGGGCAGAGACACAAACTATTGCAGGTTAATCTCACCAATAGTGGAAGGGAAGAAGACACAAACTGTTTAGGGCAAATCTCACCATTGTGAGAATTTCTGAGGCATAAACTGTTGTCAGTTGTGGGTGGAGTGGTGTTTTAATAGCCTAGGGCAGTGATGGTGAACCTTGGCACCCCAGATGTTTTGGAACTACATTTCCCATGATGCTCATGCACTCTACAGTGTAGTGGAGCATCATGGGAAATGTAGTTCCAAAACTTCTGGGGTGCCAAGGTTCGCCATCACCAGCCTAGAGTATGTGTGTCAAACACAAGGCCCACGGAGGCCATTTCCTGTGGCCCTCACACCTGTCTTGCAGCTGCAGCACACCCCTGGCCTAGAGTAACAGTTAACACTGCAATATAAATATGGATAAGGTTAATAACCTTAATTACATATCCTGATGCAGACACTGCCCCTTGTAGCTCTGAGGCTGGGTTCACACTTGTGCAATCACAGACATCGTGTGCAGATCACATTCAATGCCTCTGCGAATCAAATTCAGCCATACAAACTATGTGGCTGAAATCACATTTGCACCAAAAATTGTGCAGGACCCTTTTTTCGGACCGCACTGGAATTGCGATCCGATTCCTGCACCATTTCACAGTTGGCACTGCAAACCAATATGGGGGTGTCATTAACCACTTCCGGACCGCCACACGCCAATATACGTCCTAAATTTAAAGAGGAATATCGTTGTTATGGCAGCAGCTAGCTGCATAACCCCAATATCCTCTTTCTCGGTCCACGATCCGGTTTCCGATAATAGTGGTCTCTGTGGCAGATTCGCCGCAAGATCGCTTTTATCAGCGGTGGGAGGGGCCCCCTCCTGCCGCGCTCCGGTGCCCTCCGCCGCTTACCGGAGCCGTTGGCAGCGGCAGAGGCGATCGAATCCTCTCACGTCAGTGGCATGGAGACGAGTGAGGGCAAGATGGCCCCCACCCGTCTCCATACCATTGCAAGGCAAAAGCGACGTCAAAACGTCACTTCCGCTCATAGCTCTTAAGGCCTCATGTACACTGCTGCTGGTATATGGATGTTCAGAGGCAGTTGGATGCTTTCAGCTGCCCCTGAACTCATCCAATGTTATCTTATGTGTACATGTACACAGGTTCTTTTAAAGTGGTGTTCCGGCCGAAATTATACTTTTTAAATAAAAATACCCCTAAATACACAAGCTTAATGTATTCTAGTAAAGTTAGTCTGTAAACTAAGCTCTGTTTTGTTAGTTTATAGCAGTAGTTTGTTATTTTATAAACTTACAGCAGGCCATGGCCATCTTAAGTGTGGGCATCTGAAGCCAGACTGTATTTCTTCCTGGATCTCATCCTTGCAGATCTCGCACATGCTCAGTGCAGCACAAGCAGTGTAATGGGTTTCAGGTCAGGTATTCATAGCAACGGCAGTGTCAGAGGAAGTTGCCGCCCCTTCCCAGAAGGCATTGCAAACAGGAAATGATGCGATGGGCCGCGGCCAGGGAGGAGGAAGTGAAAAATGAATACAGCAGATATACAGTAGGTGCTGAGAAAAAAAATAAAAAAAATATCCAATTCTTTTACAGTGCACAGTTTAGTGAGGGATGCTGAAGAGTTGTAAAAGTGGGTGGAACTCCACTTTAATGTCATTTTTAGGCAGTTGCGTTTATAGACTCTTCTTTGAAGGCAAAAAAATGAGTTCAGGCGCTGACGTTTCAGACACTAAATGCGGTAACTCGCCTTTAGCCGCATTTCATTTACAGGCGTTATTCATTTTTGGCTATTTTGAAAAAAAAAAATTAATTTTTTTTTTTCAAAAGCTTCTAAACGCAACCGCGCATGTAAACGCAGCAAAATGGACGTTTCTAACGTGGGTTAGTATCTGTCAAGTTAAATCGTTCAGGAGAGGTTGTAAAAATGTCCCGTATACATTAAGCCCAAAGGGCCTTTTTTTTTTTTTTTTTTTAAATAACAAAATTTTTTTAATGGTTATTTTTTTTTTTATTTTATTGCATTTTAGTGTAAATATGAGATCTAATGTCTTTTTGACCCCCGGATCTCATATTTAAGAGGTCCTCTCATGCTTTTTTTCTATTACAAGGGATGTTTACATTACTTGTTATAGAAATAAAAGTGACACAATTTATTATTTTTTTGTAAAAGAACAGTGTAAAATAAAAGGTAAAATAAATAAGAACAATTTTTTTTGTTTAAAACGCGCCCCGTCCCGCCGAGCTTGCGCGCAGAAGCGAACGGATATGTGACTAGCGCCCGCATATGAAAACAGTGTTCAAACCACACGTGAGGTATCAGTAGAGCGAGAGCAATAATTCTAGTCCTAGACCTCCTCTGTAACTCAAAACATGCAACCAGTAGAATTTTTTTAAATGTCGCCTATGGAGACTTTTAAGGGTAAAAGTTTGGGGGTTATAAGTAATTTTCTAGCAAAAAAAAAGTTTTTAACTTCTAAACAACACATCTCAAAAAGAAGCTCGGTCCTTAAGTGGTTAAATTTACATTGACACCCGCAGTGGGTTCGCAGATGTCCGTGTGAACCGCCGGAGATTCAGATGTGATGCGGGAACCAGCACAGGATTTGCAGGGTTTCCGCATCACACCTGTGTGAACCAAGCCTAAGTTCACTTTTTTAAGAAAATAATCAAATAAATGCACATCTTTTGAAGTTAAAGCGGTGTTCCAGCCACAATTTTTTTTTTTTTTTTAAACTCAGCAGCTACAAACACTGTAGCTGCTGACTTTTAATAAGGACACTTACCTGTCCAGGGAGTCCCGCGATGCCGGCCCTCTGAGGCCGATCCATCAATCGGATCGAGTGGCGGCGGCGCCATCTTAACGAAGGGAAACAGGCAGTGGAGCCTTGCGTCTTCACTGCCCGTTTCCTAATGCGCATGCGCGAGTTGCGCCGCGCTTTGTGAATGGCCCTATTATTTTCTGGGACACTCACACATCCCAGAAGACAACGGGGCAGCTCACTGAAGTGGAGGAAACGCCGCGGAATAGGAAGAGGGCAGATTAGGAAGACTGCCTAGCAACAGGGGTTTCTGGTAAGTAAAAAAATAATTTTTCTTTCAGTTTTTTTTTTTTAATATTTTTTTTTGAGAATAGTAATGTAATTTTTTATTTTAGGGTGGACCTCCACTTTAACAAAAGTGCATTTATTTATTTATTTATTTATTTATTTATTTATTTATTTTACACAGGAGCAGGAAAAGTATCACACTTGTGATCAGTGGATCACAAATGTAGAGTCAGGCTCCTGCTGACGCTTCCTCCAGCTCTTTGCTTGTACCTCTGCACAGGGCTTTCAGTTACAGAGCTGCAGGAAGTGGCAATGGACTGCGAGTGTGTTGAATAGGGCACTCGAGTCCATTGAGAACTTAAAGTCCATCTGCCATGGTGGCAGGTGGGACTTGTAGTTTACTCATTCACAGATCTCTGTAAACATGCTCAGTTGCTCTCACTTTTAGGCACTGTGCGGAAAAGGTAGAGGCCGATATGCTGACAGCCTGAACAATTTCTGCTGTTCAGGGGCTTTGGGCTTCAGCAAAATGGCAGCCTCCAGTAAGAAGGAACAGGTACAATGCTGGAGGCAATTTACAGCATTCACTAATTTTGCCAGCATAATTATTAATGTGGAATATAGGTATGTTCCTTGCTGATGAACATTATTTTTTATCAAGTTGTTATGGGTAACGTTCCACTTTAAGTCCTGTGTAGTGTGATGCCAGACAATAAGTGACATATCTGCTGGTGTATGGTTATTAATGTTCATGTATTGTTGCTCTTGGGTCAGAGTCTATAACTACACTGAAATAGAATAGAATAGGATGGTATCATCATCATCATCTCCCAGTGGCTGAACAGAGGGAAGGAAGGGAAGTATGTAATACTGGAGGTGGGGATGACTGAAGTGACCATCTAAATGAAGTCTGTTGATTTGCTCTGCATTGAAAAAAACATCCACAGATGGTGAGATGAGAGGCGCCTGATTTGATCAGTTCTGGTTCCCCTAATATGCTGATGCTAGCTGTGTCTGACATGTATGTGGGCACCATTCTCTGAATAGATGGCCGAATTGTACGTGTTGAATTACTATTTCTTTGTCTTGATGCAGAATGTATGTGAAAATGTAGAAATTGCTTTATTGGTATATACAGTGAGGGGGGAAAAAGGTAGTTGATTCCCCCCCCCCCCCCCCTGCTGATTTTGTACGTTTGCCCACTGACAAATGATCCGTCTATCATTTTAATGGTAGATTTATTTTAACAGTGAGAGACAGAATAACAACCAAAAAATCCAGAAAAACGCATTTTAAAAAAAGTTATAAATTGATTTGCATTTTAATGAGTGAAATAAGTATTTTAACCCGTTTGCAAAACATGACTTAGTACTTGGTGGCAAAACCCTTGTTGGCAATCACAGGAGGTCAGATGTTTCTTGTAGTTGGGCACCAGGATTGCACACATCTCAGGAGGGATTTTGTCCCACTCCTCTTTGCATATCCTCTCCAAGTCATTAGGGTTTCAAGGCTGACGTTAACTCGAACCTTCAGCTCCCCCCACATATTTTCTATGGGATTAAGGTCTGGAGACTGGCTAGGCCACTCTAGAACCTTAATGTGCTTCTTCTTGAGCCACTACTTAGTTGCCTTGGCCATGTGTTTTTGAGTCATTGTCATGCTGGAATATCCATCCACGGCCTATCTTCAATGCCCTGGCTGAATCTCACCCATGATTTGACGGTACCTTGCCCCATCCATCGTCCCTTTTGATGTGGTAAAGTTGTCCTGTCCCCTTAGCAGAACCCCCCCCCCCCCCCCCCCCCCCCCCCGAAAGCATAATGTTTCCAGCTCCATGTTTGATGGTGAGGATGGTGTTCTTGGGGGTCATAGGCAGCATTCCTCCTCCTACAAATACGGCCAGTAGAGTTAATGCCAAAGAGCTTGATTTTGGTCTCATCTGACCACAACACTTTCCCCCAGTTCTCCTCTGAATCATTCAGATGTTCATTAGCAAACTTCAGATGGGCCTGTACATGGGCTTTCTTGAGCAGGGGGACCTTGCGGGCGTTGCAGGATTTCAGTCCTTCACGGCGTGGTGTGTTACCAAATTGTTTTCTTGGTGACTATGGTCCCAGCTGCCTTGAGATCATTGACAAGATCCTACCGTGTAGTTCTGGGCTGATTCCTCACCGTTCTCATGATCATTGAAACTCCACGAGATGAGATCTTGCATGGAGCCCCAGACCGAGGAAGATTTACAGTTATTTTGTGTTTTTCTTCCATTTGTGAATAATCGCACCAACTGTTGTCACCCTCTCACCAAGCTGCTTGGCGATTGTCTTGTAGCCCATTCCAGCCTTGTGTAGGTCTACAATCCCTGACATCTTTAGACAGCTCTTTGGTCTTGGCCATGGTGGAGAGATTGGAATCTGATTGCTTCTGTGGACAGGTGTCTTTTTTACAGGTAACAAGCTGAGATTAGGAGCACTCCCTTTAAGGGAGTGCTCCTAATCTCAGCTTGTTACCTGTATAGAAGACACCTGGGAGCCAGAAATCGTGCTGATTAATAGGGGATCAAATACTAATTTCACTCATTAAAATGCAAATCAATTTATAATTTTTTTTTAATGTGTTTTTCTGCATATTTTTGTTGTTCTGTCTCTCACTGTTAAACCTACCATTACAATTATAGACTGATCACTTCTTTGTCAGTGGGCAAACGTACAAAATCAGCAAGGAGTCAAATACATTTTTCCCTCACTGTAAAATACACCTAGTGATATAGATACATAGGATACAGAAATGCACTACACATAGTGGTGGTGTTTATCATAATGGATACAGAGATAGACATAGTAAAGCAGTATCTATATCCCCTCTATCGTGTCTTCTGCTTTGTCCTTCAGATGTGGCATCGGAGTGCCTGAGCTCTGTGGAGCAGAACGATCCAGAGGAGGCTTCGCTCACATCGTGCTGGAATGCCGCTCAGAACCCCCTGGAGGGCCCTACACCATGCCCTCCCCCTCTGCTCATCTTGAAGAATTTGCTTGTAGATCATCAGGTAAGGCTGGTTCCAGATAAGTATCTTCGTTTCCTACAAATAGCTGCGCGGTGGCAGGTGGATCGTTGAATAGCATACCTCATACCTAAGCTCCAGTGCAGATGTGTTCCACGCCTTTACACACATCCCCCCTGTCTGTTATCTGTGATAGAGTCCTGCCTGGGTTATAGACAGAAAGGCATAAAGTCATAAGGCAGCATCCCGGGCCTCTCCTTCGACATGTCTATCTGGCCTCTCTTCTCTATGTCCATCCCGGCCTCTCCACAGTGTCAGTCGTTAATAAAACTTTGTATCTAGCACTTAAAATCTATGCATCATGGGAAAAGCCTGCCACACTTGCACTGTTCTGGAGTGACCTCTCTTTATAAGATCCTCATACTATCCTGTATATACTGGCCTTCCTCTTTGTAAGATCTTCATATCATGATCTACATACTGGCCTCCCTCTCGATAAGACCCTTCTACTGTGCTTTACATACATGCATTCTAGCTGTGGGTAAAGTGCTCTTTCAGCTCCAATTAATGTGACCCTCTCAAGATTTACAGAAAGCTGCTTTTTCCAGTATAGGGCATTGAGCAGAGACACTAGAGATCACACTGACCTGCAGAGGGTAATTGTCCCAGAGATTATACCAAGCAGTATAGTCCACTGAGCAGAGGGGTGATTGCAGGGACCCCAGAGATCACACCAACCAGTATCGTCCACTGAGCAAGAGGGGTGATTGCAGGAACCCCATAGACCACACCAACCAGTAGAGTCCACTGAGCAGAGGGGTGAGTGTATGGACCCCAGATATCACACCAACCAGTAGAGTCCACTGAGCAGAGGGGTGAGTGTATGGACCCCAGATATCACACCAACCAGTAGAGTCCACTGAGCAGAGGGGTGAGTGAATGGACCCCTGAGACCACAGAGAGGTAATTGCAGAGGCCCCAGAGATCATGTTGACCAGTATAGTGTACTGAACGGTGGGGGTAATTGCAGGAGCCCCAGAGATCATGGGGAAGTAATTGCAGGGACCTCAGAGATCACAATGACAGGCAGCTGTGACACCATTACCTATTTTGACTGTAATTTTATTCTCCCCAGGGGTCCAGCTCTGACCCACATGGGCACTCCTGGACTGTCCATCCCTCCTTTCAGCTGCTTCCTACCACTTCACAGATCTTGGTTTTCCCCTCATCAATACCTCCGGCAAAACCTCAGTCATCCAGTGGAAAGACCACCAAATACTTGCCTATTCTGAACTCCTACCCCAAGATCGCACCACACCCATCACAGCTGGCTCTGCGGGGACACAAGAGAGAAGCCGACACCTGCCACCAAAACCAAACAAAAAAGCAGCTTCCGGGAACACTGCACTCAGGTGCTGGGGAGAAGGCAAATTCCTCGAATTGCCCGGAGGAGCCTGTGCTCAGTGATGCGGCTCCAGACTGTGAACTGGGCCTGGCCACCACACAGAATGAGACCAAAGACAGCATGGGCACAGATGACACTGATCTCCAAGCAGCTCCATTCTCGGATACCTCTAATAAGACTCCCCTTTCAGTGCCATCTCAACCGAAGAACAAAAGTCGCAGGTTTCAGAACACTCTGGACGTTTTACACCGTTCTGGGCTGCTGAGCATTGCCATAAAAACTAAAGAACTGGCCAGGCTTAACCAGGCCACCCAGAACCAGCTGGAGAAGCTGCAGGAGCAGGTGAGCCTGTACACTAAAGCCATCAGCAGTAATAGCATGGAAGACTGGCAGAAGCTGCAGGAATCATTGGTTGAGCCTAGTGGGCTGTTGAAAGAGATCCACATGTGACTCCGGCCCGTTCTATAAATGGAAGGTTGGTAAGCCTAGCAGCAAGATAGTTTAGCCATACAGGTTATGGTGAGAAGGAACTAAAGGAATTGTGAAGCCCTCCAACTGAATCCATGCGTAGCACAGTAAGCCTACTTAGAACAGAAGGTATTCACATGCCTCATTCCACTGCATATCCCAAAACTAAGAGGATTACACCTCATTTCAGGACAGTGGATGGAGCCATGGAAATCATTCCTTTATGCTCTATCAGCCACATCCAGAACTGCTGCTGTATAATGCAAAACCTAGCATGATTCTATAGAGCCATTTATTTCAAGTTACTAAGTCTAGCAGTAATATAGTGGGACATTCCCAAGGCCCTGACCAGTCATTGTGAAAACCCATGTAGCTAGTCCAAGCACCGTAGTGAGTAGTCAGCTGTGCCCAAGAGAGGAGAGGGTCCTTTTTAAAGTGGTTGTAAAGTCAGAAGGTTTTTTTTTTTATCTTTAATGCATTCTATGCATTAAGATAAAAAGCCTTCTGTGTACAGCAGCAGCCCCCCTAATACTTACCGGAGCCTCATCTTTGTCCACGAGTGTCTCAGCCATCCAGGACTCTCCCACCTTATTGGCTAAGACACAGCAGCGGCGCCATTGGCTCCCACTGCTGTTAAAGTCAATCAGGAGGGGGGGGGCTGAATCTCAGCTTCTAGTCTGAATGGACACGCGGAGCTGCAGCTCGGCTTGGGTGCCCCCATAGAAAGCTTTTTGCTGTAAGGGCGCTCAACAGGAGGGAGGGGCCAGAAGAGCTGAAGAGGGACCCGAGAAGAGGAGAATCGGGAATTCTCTGTGCAAATCCACCGCAACAGGGTGGGTAAGTATAACGTTTGTTAAGTCCCTTTTTTTTTTTTTTTTTTTTTTTTTTTTCAATAAAGATAACAACAATCACTTTAACTGAACACTTGGGGACTAAATGTAGGTAAGGTTAGCCAGTCAGATAGGTCCAGCACCATCCTATGAGAGGCCAACCACACTGCTAACTTTGGTTACCCTCCTGTATGAAAGCAGAACTGTTTGTGTTGCTCACAGCAATCAGCCAAACTTTGTTTTTTTTAATTTTTATTAATCTTCACTGAAAGCATAAGAGAGAGAATCTGATTGGAAGGGTAACACAGGCCCCTTTTCGCATGACGAAAGCTCCCTCTCAATCCGGCAATGTGCATGAGAGCTGAGCTCCTTCCGTGACTCTCATTCCTCATTGGCTGAGATGCCAGCATAAGCCATTGGCTCTTGCTACTGTCAACAGTCACTTGGCCAATGAGGAGAGCGGGGGCGAGGCTGAGCCGTGGCTCTGTGTCTTATGGATGCATAGAGTGGGGCCCAGAAGAGAGCAGGCACCTGTGCCCCCAGAGCAAGCGGCTTGCAATTGGGGGGGGACTGGCTGAAGAGGAGGAGCCAGGAGCACTGGCGGGGGTACACGAGGAGGAGGAGGATCAGAGCTGCTCTGTGCAAAACCACTGCACAGAGCAGGTAAGTATGACATGTTTGTCAATTTTAAAATATATATATATATATATATATATATATATATATATATATATATATATATATATATATATATATATATATATATATATATATATATATATATATATATATATAATCTCTGCCTTTTTAATGTCACTGTAAACCACCATCTACCTCCATTTCCCATCCATTTCACTTTTCTCCTCCAGTATCATTTTGTCTGAGTTCAGATGAGTTGAGTATAGTCAGCTGCTATCAGAAACTGGTGCTGTCATTAGCCGTACAGGACGGAGTACAAGGATCCCTTTTGAGTACAATATGGCTGCCTGCCCAAAATATGGCCTGTGTTTGGCTGGTTTCCAAGGCCTGCAGGAATGTCTCCATGCCAAGAGCTCTGGCTCATATTCATGCCAGACCACTATAAAGATTGGTCTGGAAAGTTCTGTAGATTCAGCCACAGAGGAAGACTGAATGAAGACCGGTATTATAAAAACTGTAACATAAAATGAACCTTACCATGTTGTCATACTGTATTTTGTTCAATAAACAAACTTTTTTTTTTTTCTTTTTAAGAGTGGTTTATCTTTCTGAAATTTTGAGGTTAGCAGAGCCCTCCTATAGATTGGCCCTCACATTAAAAAGATGCTATCCAATTCTCACTGTGACAGATAATATGTCCTCAGTAACTATAAATTGCCCCTCAGGGGACCCCACTTGAAGAGGCTGCTACCCAAATTACCCAACACAGATCTCTTGACTATAGTACATATATATTGGTCCTCATGGGGTTCTGCAAAGAAGATGCTTAAAATGAAAGAGCCTCGCGCTATGGAGATAACCAAAGAATGCTTATTGGTGAAATTTAAAAAAAAAAATAAGCTGCTCCCCTCAAAGTGCATTGGTGCTATCTTTGTCTGATTTGGGGTGTGTAGTCGTAGGGGGCACTGTGAGTAATATTAATTTGTATTCAATTATGACATTTCCTGTACATGAACAAATTAAAGAGTGCATAGTGCTAAATAATAGTATAATATAAACAATTCATAAATCCTGATTTTTTTTCCAGTGCTGAAATTAATTGTTGACAGTGAATTGAAATATCGCATCAGAAACAAAGTCCATAAATCTTTTTTGGTGCGACTTCAATCCTCAAACCCATCACCAGTGACAAGCTTCATGTAGATTAGGGGTAGGCAACCTTGGCCCTCCAGCTGTTTTGAAACTACAAGTCCCATGAGACATTGCAAGACCCTGACCATCACAGGCATGATGGGATTTGTAGTTTCACCACAGCTGGAGGGCCGAGGTTGCCTACCCCTGATGTAGATCACCCAGTGGTTGTGCGTGAATTGCCTACTCACCAGACCACCATGACCTCTTTTAACTAAAAAGAAGGCCAGGTTAAAGTGGTGTTCCGGCCGAAATTATACTTTTTAAATAAAAATTCCCCTATAATACACAAGCTTAAAGCGGAGTTCCACCCTGTTTTACAAGTTTTGCTCAATCACATGCCAGGACTATATTCAGTTATAAACGGATATATTTTTTTTTTTTTTTCGTTTGTACCTGTGTTTTTTCAATGTCCATCTCTGCTTCCTGTCTTAGCTCCCTGCGGATATGGGCGGGTCATCTGCGGCTATTTCGTAATTTCCTTTGTAGCTGCAATGTCTCCTGGGAGCTCCTGTCATTATTCCCAGGAGTCATTGCAGAGGCCTGCCGCGAGTTCTCGCGGGATTTCGATGACGACGCCCGCCCGTTGTGATGGCAACCCTGAACTTTACAGGGCTGCTCACCGTAAATACTGAGCATGCGTGGGAAATAGCGGTGAATGCTGGGAGCTCAGCATTCACCAGATCCCGGAAATCCATGCTTGTGGGTTTCATATGCCCACAAGCAAGATGGGAACGGTCACGATCGAGATTTATAAGTATATATTTAAAACGAAAACGGACAGCAGCAGCTTAAAACAACTGAAACAGTGAGTGTCACTTTATGATTGTACATGTGTAAGAATGATTAAAAAAAAAAAAATGGGAATGGTCGAGTGGAACCCCGCTTTAATGTATTCTAGTAAAGTTAGTCTGTAAACTAAGGTCTGTTTTGTTAGTTTATAGCAGTAGTTTTTATTTTATAAACCCACAGCAGGCCGTGGCCATCTTAAGTGTGGGCATCTGAAGCCAGACTGTATTTCTTCCTGGATCTCATCCTTGCAGATCTCGCACATGCTCAGTGCAGCACAAGCAGTGTAATAGGTTTCAGGTCAGGTTTCCATAGCAACGGCAGTGGCAGAGGAAGTTGCCGCCCCTTCCCAGAAGGCATTGCAAACAGGAAATGATGCGATGGGCAGCGGCCAGGGAGGAGGAAGTAAAAATGAATACAGCAGATTTACAGTATGTGCTGAGAAAAAAAATAAAAAAATATCCAATTCGTTTACAGTGCACAGTTTAGTGAGAGATGCTGAAGAGTTGTAAAAGTGGGTGGAACTCCACTCTAAGCTGTTAGTATGGATCAACGGTCCTGCTGGTGTACCAAAGGAGATGTAACTGGGAACCTTGCTGTTTCTCCACTGCAATAACCCATTAAAAGATAGATAATAACAGGACCATAGTGTAACGCAGTTTATTTTAAAAACATGCGCCAAATGGCTGCTTACAATAGTGGGTGCCTTTTCCTGGCACTGAGGATAGTAGCATGAATCACGAGACGGATGGATACTGCAGCCGTCCCGCTTGCGCTGTTGTTGTTCGGCGTGCGTTCCACCGCCGTGGTGAGATGAAACCGGAAGTGGCCGGGAGTCTGGATTTATGAATTCGTTATATTATACTATTATTTAGCACTATGCCCTTTAATTTGTTTATGTACAGGAATTGTCATAATGAAAACAAATTAATATTACTCGCAGCGCCCCCTATGACTACACACCCCAAATGAAGACCATGCTACCCAATCTGTCCTGTAAAAGATATAACCTCACACATACAGTGCCTTGAAAAAGTATTCACACCCCTTGAAATTTTCCACATTTTGTCATGTTACAACCAAAAAGGTAAATGTATTTTATTGGGATTTTATGTGATAGACCGACACAAAGTGGCACATAATTGTGATATTTACAAATAAATATGTGAAAAGTGTGGGGTACATTTGTATGGCGCCTCCCCCTGAGTCAATACTTTGTAGAACCACCCTTTGCTACAATTACAGCTGCAAGTCTTTTTGGGGATGTCTCTACCAGCTTTGCACATCTATAGAGTGACATTTTTGCCCATTCTTCTTTGCAAAATAGCTCAAGATCTGTCAGATTGGATAGAGAGCGTCTGTGAACAAATAAAAGAAAAAAAGGCGCCTCTAAGTGCAGAATTAAAACTTTTAATATTCCCAAACAAGATTAAAAACACTTACAAAATCAAGGGTAAGAAGAGGCATAACAGCAGGTGAACACCCCAGACTCTGGGAACACTGAAAATCAAGGGTAAGAAGAGGCATAACAGCAGGTGAACACCCCAGACTCTGGGAACACTGGTGAAGCAATCGCGTCGTCTGAGTCAGCGTGGAGCATGAATCAAGGAAATTACGTCAGCGGGAGAAGAAAACAACCAGCATGGACCTCAAACAGGAAATATGTCATCAAAATGGGACGCGTTTCGGAACTACTGATTGGTTCCTTCTTCAAGCCAATGGCCCATGATCCAAGTGTTTGAAGAGCACTTCATCCATCCAATAAAGACACTATCTGCCTGGTCCTGACATTCTGAGCGCCTTTGACATACATTTTATCTAGCGTCTGTGAACAGCGATTTTGCCACAGATTCTCAATTGGATTTAGGTCGGGACTTTGACTGGGCCATTCTAACACATGAAAATGCTTTGATCTAAACCATTCCATTGTAGCTCTGGCTGTATGTTTAGGGTCGTTGTCCTGCTGGAAGGTGAACCTCCGCCCCAGTCTCAAGTCTTTTGCAGACTCTAATGCCGTGTACACATGACCGGACTTTTCGACCGGACTTGTCTGACGAAACGAATCCGTCGGACAATCCGACCGTGTGTGGGCTTCAGCGGACTTATTCTGACGAAAATCAGACGGACTTTAGATTTGGAACATGTTTCAAATCTTTCTGACGGACTTGAGTCCGGTCGAAAAATCAGTTCGTCTGTATGCTAGTCCGACGGACAAAAAAGGACGCAAGGGCAGCTACTGGCTACTGGCTATGAACTTCCTTATTCTAGTCCCTTGGTACGTCATCACGTTCAAACCAATGGACTTTCGAACGGACTTTAGTCCGTTCATGTGTGGGCAGGTCCGGTCGTCCGAAAGTCCGTCGGATCTTTGATGCTGAAAAGTCCTCCCGTGTGTACGCGGCTTTACAGATTTCTTCTAAGATTGTCCTGTATTTGGCTCCATCCATCTTCCCATCAATTCTGACCAGCTTCCCTGTCCCTGCTGAAGAAAAGCATTCACACAACATGATGCTGCCACCACCATGTTTCGCGGTGGGGATGGTGTGTTCAGGGTTATGTGCAGTGTTCGTTTTCCGCCACACATAGTGCTTTGCTTAAATTTAGGCCAAAAAGTTCCATTTTGGTCTCATCTCACCAAAGCACCTTCTTCCACATGTTTGCTGTGTCCCCCACATGGCTTCTCGCAAACTGCAATTGTGACTTCTTTTGGCTTCTTATAACAATGGCTTTCTTCTTGCCACTCTTCCATAAAGACCAGATTTGGGGAGAGCACAGCTAATAGTGGTCCTGTGGACAGATTCTCCCACCTGAGCTGTGGATCTCTGTAGTTCCCCCAGAGTTACCATGGGCTTCTTGGCTGCTTCTCAGATTAACCACTTCAGCCCCTGAAGGATTTACCCCCTTAATAACCAGGCCATTTTTTGCGATATGACGCTGCGTCGATTTAACTGACAATTGCGCAGTCGTGCGACGTTGTACACAATCAAAATTTATGTCCTCCTTTTTTTCCCTAAAATAGCGCTTTCTTTTGGTGATACTTGATCACCTCTGCGGTTTTTATTTTTTGCTCTACAAACAAAAAAAAAACTAAAATTTTGAAGAAAAAAAAAAGCAATATTTTTTACTTTTTTGCTAGAATATCCCCAGAAAAATATAGAAAAATGAATTTCTTCCTCAGTTTAGACCAATATGTTATATTTTTCTACATATTTTTGGTAAAAAAATCGCCATAAGCGTTTATTAGTTGATTAGTTTGCGCAAAAGTTAGCGTCTACAAAATAGGGGATCGATTTACCGCATTTTCCTTTTTTTCTTTTTTCTTTTTTTTTTTTTACTAGTAATGGCGGTGATCAGTGATTTTTAGCGGGACTGCAACATTGCGGCGGACAGATTGGACACTTTTTTTTTTAGGACCAGTGACATTTATACAGCGATCAGTGCTATAAAAATGCACTGATTACTGTATAAATGACACTGGCAGGAAAGGGGTTAACACTAGTGGTGATCAAGAGGTTAAATGTGTTCCCTGGGAGGCGTTTCTAACTGTGGGGGGAGGTGACTGACTGGAAGAGGAGAGAGATCGCTGTTCCTGATCACTAGGAACTGACGATCTCTCTCTACTCCCCTGTTAGAACGGGGATCTGTTTGTTTACATTGACAGATCCTCATTCTGGCTTTCTGTGAAGCGATCGCGGGTGGCCGTTGGTCATGCGTTTCGGCGCCGCGGCTGCGCGCCCACTGTATCTATTGCGCAAACCGACGTACAGCTACCGCGATTCACGCAATAGAGCCAACCTGCTGTGGTATAATTACAGTGGCTGGTTGGCAAGTGGTTAATATGCTTCTTGCCCAGCTTGTCAGTTTAGGTGGACGGCCATGTCTTGGTAGGTTTGCAGTTGTGCCCATACTCTTTCCATTTATGGATGATGGATTGAACAGAGCCTTGTGAGATGTTCAAAGCTTGGGATATTTTTTTATAACCTAACCCTGCTTTAAACTTCTCCACAACTTTTTCCCTGACCTGTCTGGTGTGTTCCTTGGCCTTCATGATGCTGTTTGTGCACTAAGGTTCTCTAACAAACCTCTGAGGGCTTCATTTTTACTGAGATTAAATTACACACAGGTGGACTCTATTTACTAATTTGGTGACTTCTGAAGGCAATAGGTTCCACTAGATTTTAGTTAGGGGTATCTGAGTAAAGGGGGCTGAATACAAATACACGCCACACTTTTCAGATATTTATTTGTTAAAAATATTGAAAATCATTTTCCTTCCACTTCACAATTTTATGTGTCACTTTGTGTTGGTCTATCACATTAAATAACAATAAAATACATTTACGTTTTGGTTGTAACATGACAAAATGTGGAAAATTTCAAGGGGTGTGAATACTTTTTCATGGCACTGGAGATTGTCCTTCACATGGCCCCGCATGAAGAGGATGCTACCCAATTGTCCCTGTGACACAGATCTGTGACCTCAGTACAGTACTATAAATCAGACCTGACCGGGCAATGCATGAAAAGAATGCTACCCAATACATCCTGTGACATGGGTCTATGACCTTCGTACCTATAGACCAGAGGTGTCCAAACTTTTTTTGAAAGAGGGCCAGATTTGATGAAGTCAACATGCGTGAGGGCCGACCATTTTGCCTGACATTCTTTGAACCATTAAAATTCGGTCTAATGCCCCGTACACACGGTCGGATTTTCCGACGGAAAATGTGTGATAGGACCTTGTTGTCGGAAATTCCGACCGTGTGTGGGCTCCATCACACATTTTCCATCGGATTTTCCGACACACAAAGTTTGAGAGCTTGCTATAAAATTTTCCGACAACAAAATCCGTTGTCGGAATTTCCGATCGTGTGTACACAAATCCGACGCACAAACTGCCACGCATGCTCAGAATAAATAAAGAGATGAAAGCTATTGGCCACTGCCCCGTTTATAGTCCCGACGTACGTGTTTTACGTCACCGAGTTCAGAACGATCGGATTTTCCGACAACTTTGTGTGACCGTGTGATGGCAAGACAAGTTTGAGCCAACATCTGTTGGAAAAAATCCTAGGATTTTGTTGTCGGAATGTCCGAACAAAGTCCGACCGTGTGTACGGGGCATTAGTGTGTTTGTCTGAGCACTAATACACTGCCCAACAAGAGTTTTCCTGCCTTTGGCTGTGTGTGGTGAAGAGATGAGCTCGGGCGTGATATTTGGCTATACCGTATTTATCGGTGTATAACACACACCTTCACTTTAAGAGGGAAGTTTCCGGGAAAAAAATGTAAATTTTAAATTAAGAACTATAAAGCAAAAAGAGGGTCAGTGCCCATCTGCAGCCCCACCGTTGCCATGAATGTAGCCCCACCGTTGCCGCCTCCTCCCTGTCCCCTCCAAGGCAGCCAGCATGTATATTTTGGGGCCCCCGGCGCTCGGGGATTCGTTGGGGGCCACAAAAGATATACATGTCCAAATTACCAGGCGAGCTGTTCAAAAGCGGAACGCAGGCCACAATTGGCCCGCGGGCTGGACTTTGGACATGCCTGCTATAGACCAACCAGAGGTTGCTATGGGTTTCTTGAGCTTGATCCTAGAGCAGGGATCCTCAAACTACGGCCCTCCAGCTGTTGCAGAACTACACTTCCCATGAGGCATTGTAAAACTCTGACATTCACAGACATGACTAGACATGATGGGAATTGAAGTTCCTGAACAACTGGAGGGCCGCAGTTTGAATACCCCTGTCCTAGAGGCTTGATTGACCCATCATCTGCAGGTGCCTGCATAGTTCCTAGGCCAGCACCACTTGACAAAGCTTACAGCATGACACCACGTTAACTTTTTAGCTGTCTGTAATCGTGGCATTCTGACTACCACTTTAAGGGTTGCATTTTCCCTACTGGCTTCTAATGTAAGCGACATTTTTCTCATAGACCCCCAATGTATTCGTTTTAGCAAGGGTTCCTCAAGAGCTGAAATTATTTTAGGGGTTCCACTGGGATGAAAAGGTTGAGAAAGGCTGCTATAGACTGCCCAGCAATGGGCCCAACTTGAAGAGCCTGCTACCCTACCCAATCTTTCCTCTTAAAATATAACTTTACACACAGATTTTTCCTCACAGGGCCCTGCATGAAGAGGACCCTACCCAGTTGTCCCTGTGGCACAGATCTAGGACCTCCGTGCCTATAGATTGATCCTCACGGGGCAATGCATGAAAAGAATGTTACCCAATTCATTCTCTGACGTATGTCAATGACCTTCCTACCTATAGACTGTCCGTCATTGGGCCCAACTTGAAGAAACTGCTACCCAATCCACCCCTCGACACAGATCTATAACCTTAGTACTTATAGATTGTCCCTCATGGGACCCCACATGAAGCCTGCTCCTTAGTCCTCCCTGTGGCACAATTCAATGACCTCAGTACCTATAGATTGTCCCTCACAGGACCAGAAATGAACAGACTGCTAACCAACTTTCATGGTTTAAGGTAGTGGATTTATGGTTCTAGAACCTTAGGTAGATATTATTTGATATGAGATTCGTTTTGTTAAAACTATTTGGAGTGTCCTACTGGGGCATCTGGATTATATGGGGCTGTTTTCATGTGCCTGAGAACTCCCATTGGAACCTCAGGATGCATATGTATTACCACACCATCGTCCAAAATTAGGTATTTATGACAAAAAACAGAATAGATGCATCACAGTCCCACCTCCCTGCTTGCCACAAACCCCAGCTTTCCCCCACTCAGCTACTGCGACCCCGTGGAAGACTCCTGCCTGGCCTGCCTCGGTTACCGACTCCCTGCTGTCTTTCTCCCCTGTTGACAGGCTGTGCGTGGTCCTGCGCTGTGGCCAGATCCCCCTCACCAGGACCCAGCGCACTATTATTATTATACGGGATTTATATAGCGCCAACAGTTTGCGCAGCGCTTTACAACATAAGGGCAGACAGTACAGTTACAATACAATTCAATACAGGAGGAATCAGAGGACCCTGCTCTTTAGAGCTTACAATCTAGGACTACAGAAGAACCCTGCCTGGCCGGTCTCACCTAGCAGTCCTGGCATTCACGTGCCTGGATGGGCTGTCTGGTGAGTCCTTAACCCTTGCTGTGCCCTCCCGGTGCTGGGCACCCTAATGTTGTGCTGTGCCAACTCCGCTCTGGGTGCCAAGGACTTAACTCTGTGTGCCCTGCCTGTGCTGAGGAGTTACCGCCCTGCTGTGCCAACCCTGCTCTGTGTGCCAAGGACTAACCCCCCTGTGCCCTGCCTCTGCTGAGAACTTACTGCCCTGCTGTGCCAGCCCTGTTATGTGTGTCAAGGACCTAACCTCCTGTGCTGCGCCTCTGCTGAGGACTTGCCGCCGCTGCTGTGCCCACACACTGCCCTGCCCTGAGTACCAAGGACTTCCACCCCTGCTGTACCCACAAACTGCTCTGCCCTGGGTGCCAAGGACTTCCACCCCACCTGTGCCAAGTCGTGCTTGCCCTGTGGACTACCTTCCCTTTGCTGTCCCATATTGCCACCCTGAGATTCATTTGTCATTGCTGTGCCTTTTGTTGTTCAGGGGATTAGTTCTCCTACTGTCTGTACCCCTAGGTTCCCCCCAATAAATGCCCGCATGTCGGGATTTGTGTGATCTGCCTCCGTGTGCTCTCTGCGCTCCTAGTTCCTCACAAGATACAACAACCAATAAGTATTGGTGGGACACACTTCATCAGGGCTTAGGAATACAGCTATAAGGACTGACTGTAGAAACAACAGTGCTACCCAACCCTCATTGTGACACAGACCTGTGACCTCAATTGTTAAAGATCGGCCCTTACTGGGCCCCCCCCGCTAAAGAGACTGCTGGCCAGTCCTCCCTGTGACGGAGATCCATGACATCAGTCTGGCGTGGATTGTTGAGATTTGAAGTTCCATGCAGCTGGTCAGGCACTGTTTGTAAAAACATTCAGTCATCTTAATCTCAGTGTAAACATAAGACGATGCGCCTTCATGGGCTGCACGTTTGTCTCATGTATGATCTAGTGTCCGCACTTGCCTCTGGTATAGTGGCCCTTGGTGGGTAGAAGAACTAGAGCATTGAAATTATGAGAAGTGTCTTACCTGCCAAAGTGTTTGTAATTCTGTTCAGTCAGTCTTATGATCCAGACTCCCTGTCCCGACAGTTACACTATATTGTCAAAAGTATTGGGACGCCTGCCTTTATATGAACTTTCATGGCATCCCAGTCTTATGCCCCGTACACACGGTCGGACATTGATCGGACATTCCGACAACAAAATCCTAGGATTTTTTTCTGACGGATGTTGGCTCAAACTTGTCTTGCATACACACGGTCACACAAAGTTGTCGGAAAATCCGATCGTTCTGAACGCGGTGACGTAAAACACGTACGTCGGGACTATAAACGGGGCAGTAGCCAATAGCTTTCATCTCTTTATTTATTCTGAGCATGCGTGGCACTTTGTGCTTCGGATTTGTGTACACACGATCGGAAATTCCGACAACGGATTTTGTTGTCGGAAAATTTTATAGCCTGCTCTCAAACTTTGTGTGTCGGAAAATCCGATGGAAAATGTGTGATGAAGCCTACACACGGTCGGAATTTCCGACAACAAGGTCCTATCACACATTTTCCGTCGGAAAATCCGACCGTGTGTACGGGGCATCAGTCTGTAGGGTTCAATATTGAATTGGCCCACCCTTTGCAGCTATAACAGCTTCAACTCTTCTGGGAAGGCTGTCCACAAGGTTTAGGAGTGTGTCTATGGGAATGTTTGACCGTTCTTCCAGAAGCGCATTTGTGAGGTCAGGCACTGATGTTGGATGAGAAGGCCTGGTTTGCATTCTCTGCTCTAATTCATCCCAAAGATGTTCTATCAGGTTGGGATCAGGACTCTGTGCAGGCCAGTCAAGTTCCTCCACCCCAAACTCGCTCATCCGTGTCTTTATGGACCTTGCTTTGTGCACTGGTGCGCAGTCATGTTGGAACAGGAAGAGGGCATCTGCAAACTGTTCCCACAAACTTGGGAGCATAAAATTGTCCAAAATGTCTTGGTATGCTGACACCTTGATGTCGCGTACACATGAGCGGTTTTGCCTTTGGAATAAACTCTGAGGGTTTCTCCAACGGATTTCCGCTCAAGCGGTCTTGCCTCCACACGGTCACACCAAAGTCTGACCGTCCAGAACGCGGTGACGTACAACACGCACGACGGGATAAGAAAAAGGAAGTTCAATAGCCAGTAGCCAATAGCTTCTGTCTCGTACTTGCTTCAGAGCATGCGTCGTTTTTGGTGTGTCGGAACAGCATACAGACGAGCGGGTTTCCCGATAGTAATTAGTTCCGTCAGGAAAAATTTAGAACATGTTCTCTAAGTCCGTCTGAATTTTAGACGAAAGAAGTCCGATGGGGCATACACACGGTCAGAATATACGATGAAAAGCTCCCATCGGACTTTTTCTGACGGACATTCCGCTCGTGTGTACGCAGCATAAGGGTTCCCTTCACTGGAACTAAGGGGCCAAGCCCAACCCTTGAAAAACAACCCCACACTATAGTCCCCCCTCCACCAAATGATTTGGACCAGTGCACAAAGCAAGATCCATAAAGACGTGGATGAGCTAGTTTGGGGTGGAGGAACTTGACTGACCTGCACAGAGTCCTCACCTCAACCCGATAGAACACCTTTGGGATGAATTTGAGTGGAGTCTGCAAGCCAGGTCTTCTCGTCCAACATCAGTGCCTGACCCCAAAAATGTGCTTCTGGAAGAATGGTCAAACATTCCCATAGACACACTCCTAAACCTTGTGGATGGCCTTCCCAGAAGAGTTGAAGCTGTTATAGCTGTAAAGGGTGGGCCAACTCAATATTGAACCCTACGGACTAAGACTGGGATGCCATTAAAGTTCATGAGGGTGTAAAGGCAGGCGTCCCAATACTGTTGACAATATAGTGTATATTTTAACTGCTTTATGCTTCTATTGACGTCAGTGAATATACTTTAGAATATGTAAGTGATGCCAGCTTGTCTGCTGTGACCCCCATCCACCCTTGGGTCATCTTCTATATTTGGGGGTTCAGAAGCAGCCGACAAAAATTTTTCTGCACTAATAAACTGAATACAGCCTGCTGCCCTCCATGTAAACTTTCCTCTCCCTGCATACGTGTGCGAGTCCAGCCAAATCACAGTGATCCAGATCTTACATGACAGCTCCGGGGGGAGAGGTGTCTGCAGACTGCACACTGTAGCGTTGGAAATGCCGAGGCTGCGGGGAAGCTGAGTCACCAGCAAACAGCCAAGCTGGGCTCTGGTTGAAATGTCATGTTGTACAGGATAATGCAGGGTGACAGATCTGAACAAATTGCATGTGACGGGTAGCAGCCGCCCCATCGCACAGGGAGAACTCTGCATTAATTATTCACACCACTCCGGAATGAGTATGTGTTAGGATTAGAGGAGGACCTCAGGGAGGACTTTGTTCCCTTTCTAGAGCCCCTTCTTCATGGAGCCATCCCTGCTGCCAACACAGCCACCAGGCAAGACCCCCCCCCAGGCTCTGTACTGACCCATCACAGTCAGCATCCTGCCAGCCATTCATTACATCAGGCTCTTATAAGGACTTCAGATCACACGCAGCCGCTAGTCGCTCCTAGCTGCCATTTTCGAGTGCTGTGAACCAGATTGGTCTCCTGACACTTTGCAATACATGGCCCTGATGGGGCTCACATTATCCAGTCTTATGCCCCGTACACACGGTCGGATTTTCCGATGGAAAATGTCCGATCGGAGCGTGTTGTTGGAAATTCCGACCGTGTGTGGGCTCCATCAGACATTTTCCATCGGATTTTCCGACACATAAAGTTGGAGAGCAGGATATAAAATTTTCCGACAACAAAATCCGTTGTCGGAAATTCCGATCGTGTGTACACAAATCCGACGGACAAAGTGCCACGCATGCTCAGAATAAATAAAGAGATGAAAGCTATTGGCCACTTCCCCCGTTTATAGTCCCGACGTACGTGTTTTACGTCACCGCGTTCAGAATGATCGGATTTTCCGACAACTTTGTGTGACCGTGTGTATGCAAGACAAGTTTGAGCCAATATCCGTCGGAAAAAATCCTAGGATTTTGTTGTCAGAATGTCCGAACAAAGTCCGACCGTGTGTACGGGGCAATATACTACAGCCATGGCCAAAGTTTTGAGAATGACACAATGTTAATTTTCACAAAGGCTGTTGCCTTAGGTTTTGATGATCGGAATTTGCATATACTCCAGAATGTTATGATGAGTGATCAGATGAATTTCAATTGATTTCAAAGTCCATCTTTGCCATGAAAATTAACTTAATCCCATAAAGACCATTTCCACTGCATTTGTGAAGAAGTCTTCAGGGCGCCCAAGAAAGTCCAGCAAGTGCCAGGACCGTCTCCTAGAGTTGATTCAGCTGCGGGATCGGGGGGCACCACCAGTGAAGAGCTTGCTCGGGAATGGCAGCAGACAGGTGTGAGTAGATCTGCAGGCACAGTGAGGAGAAGACTATTGGAGGATGGCCTGGTGTCAAGAAGGGCAACAAAGAAGCCTCTTCTCTCCAGGAAAGAACTCAGGGACAGACTGATCTTCTGCAAAAGGTACAGGGATTGGACTGCTGAGGACTGGGGGAAAGTCGTTTTATCTGATGAATCACTTTTCCGATTGTTTGGGGCATCTGGAAGAAACCTTGTCCAGAGAAGAAAAGGTGAGCGCTATCATCAGTCCTGTGTCATGCCAACAGTAAAGCATCCCGAGACCATTCATGTGTGTGAGAACTTGTGGCCAATCCTCAAGAGGCGGGTGAACACGCTCATCCATGTCTTTATGGACCTTACTTTGTGCATTGATCCAAATCATTTGGTGGAGGGGGGGATTATGGCGTGGGATTGTTTTTCAGGGGTAGTTCTAGTGAAGGGTGCATAGCTCCCAACTGTCCCTGATTTCGAGGGACTGTCCCTGATTTGGAGCAACGTCCCTCTGTCCCTCATTCCTCCTCATTTGTCCCTCATTTTGGTCTAATCTATATAGATGTATATAAAATGCACTTTTTATCTATCAAAAAGTGTTTTCCAGCACTAAACCTTTCATCTGATTTCTAAATTGCTGCATTGTAAATTTCAAAAGCCAATATAAAGGAATATTAGTGGTAAAAAAGCACTTGTGGGTTTTAACCAATCTTGTTTTTTTGTACAATTCTCCTTTAAGGGGGCGTGGCAAAGGGTGTGTCATATGCCTGCATGCTTTTGCCGATAGGTAGGGAAAAAAGAAAAAAATAATTGCGCTTCAAAAACATATAAAGTAAAGTGACATAAAGCTGCGATGTCCTAAATGTGACACAAACACACAACATAAGTAAGAAAAATTGGTGACTCGCGCTGAACAAACTAGTAAATGTGTGGCTGAGAAGTGCCACACCAAGAAAACTAAATACAACAAATGTATATGGATGAAGATAGTATAACACCCTATATACAGTTGGGGGAATTCACAAGCCCCCTTAGTGAATATGTGTACAATTAGTGCAACAATATAACACAATTAGTGCAAATAAATTTCAAAATAAGGTCCATGTGTGGTGGATATAAATCAGGAAATAGATGTAAATAGTTGGAGGGATAGTCCATATGAGGGAAATAATAAAACAGTGACAATCCCGGGTGATTCAAATGTGTGGAGTCATAGATATGTGGGTCCACCACCAAAAGTAAGAGCCTGGCCGCTTACCAGAACCCCATGACCCCCCGTTACAGAGGGTCTAAATGGGCTTTGAGATCCTGCTAGTCCGGAACTCCCAGGAGCGAAGATGGAAACTGGAAAGGACGTCAAGGACTGTAATGGAGGTGGATGGGTCCACAGAAAAAGGCTCAGCCCTCAGCATAGTGTTGTCATCATAGGAAGAAAGAAAGGAGGGGCTCCCATAGTGTAAAATCAACCTGTAATTTATTGAAGTAAAAAATGTAAACACTCACATGAAGGTATGAAAATCAGCATCATCAGTAGAAGAACAACCTGTGGCACTGGCCGGATGACCACAGATAGCCCGTCCTGCTGGATGTACAGCGACAATGGGAGGTGGCGCGATGATACCGCTCAGCCCTACGCTGCGTTTCGCAAGAAAATTGCGTCTTCCAGGGGCACGATAGGTGTCCTTCATTCCCATTTCAAAAAGTTGGGAGGTATGAGAGTGGCCCAACTCAGTATTGAACCCTATGGACGAAGACTGGGATGCCATTAAAGTTCATGTGCGTGTAAAGGCAGGCGTCCCAATACTTTTGGTAATATAGTGTGTTTGATTTGAAGGGAACCAGTCACAACTGGCCTTATGTAACAATATCCTGTTATGGGGATGTTTCTCTGCAGCAGGGACTGGAGCACTTGTCAGGATAAAAGGAAAAATGGATGGGGCAAAATACCATTAAACTCTTGAGGAAAATCTGCTGCCCTCTGCCAGAAAGTTGTCAATGGGAAGAAGGTTTACCTTCCAACATGACAATGACCCAAAGCACACAGCAACAATGAGCACAGGGAGGGTGAAGAAGAAAAAGGTGAATGTCCTTGTATGGCCTACTCAGAGCCCAGACTTAAAGAGGAGTTCCACCCATATAAAAGTCAGCAGCTACAAAAAGTGTAGCTACCGACTTTTAATAATCGGACACTCACCTGTCCCACGGTCCAGCTATACGGGCGAACGAAGCCCCGCTCCTCTCCCCCTCCCCTCCGAGGCGCCGGCATGCTGACTGTGGGCACCCGGCTGTGGCTTCACAGCCGGGCACGCACTGCGCATGCGCGAGCTGCTGTGATTGGCCGGGCAATCTTCTGGGACCTGTGACGTGTCCCAGAAGATTGCACGGAGGGAGGGGGGAGAGGTAAACTTCCTTCCAGCACTGCGGACCCCGGGAGGAAGTGGGAGCTGGATGCCTCTAAAAAGAGGGTTTTCGCTCCCCCCCCCCCCCCCCCAAAAAAAATGACATGCCAAACGTGGCATGTCAGGGGGTCACCTTCACTTAAAGCGGAAGTTCCATTTTTGGGTGTAACTCCGCTTTAACCCCCATTGAAAATCTGTGGAATGACTTGAAGACTGCAGTCCACAAACGGTCACCATAAAATGTAGCTGAACTTGAGCAGTTCTGTAAAGAAGAGCGGACAAATATTGCAAAGTCTAGGTGTGCAAAGTTAGTAGAGACAAATCCCAACAGACTGGACAACAAAGGCTGGAATTAAAGCAAAAAGTGGTTCAACAAAATACTGACAATAAGGGGGGGGATCCTATTTCCATTTCAGTGATTCTGTTTTTGAATTTTTTTTATTTTTTCTGACATGATATTGTATCTTTCACTTGGATGTTATAAGTTGCATGTTATAGTATGTGATGCATGCTAGCACAGTATGCCTTTGTCTTGCAGATTTTTTTGTTTTTTTTCCTAGGTTTACAACCACTTTAAGGTTTTTTATTGAATTTTTTCACTGAGGCACTTTAAGGCACTTTTAATGCATGTCATTTTGGATATTTACCGATTTATTGTGTTTAGAGTAGCACACGCTACTTTTACGATTATTGTAAAAGTTTCAGTATTCAAGCTATTGTGGTTGCTGCACCCAGTGCAAGATTTATCATTTTTCAAAGCTGGCATCTTCTCCCCAGTTTCTTCCAGATGCCAGTCTTCCACCGTTTTGATTGGGATTACCTCACTCCTGCGCATGCACCTTACACATTGTACCTGAATGTAAACTGAGCTGCACTTGCACAGCTCAGTTTACATTCTGCAGGGGATTCCGAACAGGCAGGTAAGCAGATTTTTTTGCAGGAGGGACATAGTATATCTCTTCTGCAAAAAAGAGTCTGGCTGTTTAGTTTTTGTCAGCTTTATTTTAACTTAAAGAGGAGCTCCAGGCTCCTTCAGAACAAATTGAAGGTCAGCAGCTACAAACAGTGTAGTTGCTGACTTTTAACATTAGGGCACTTATCTGTCCAGGCATCCAGCGGTGTCCTGATTATTCAATCGACTGTCGGGTGCTGGCGCTGCCATCTTGACTGGGAAGTCGGCAGTGAAGAATTGCGGTTTCACAGCCGGTTTCCTACTGTGCATGCGCATGTGAATGGGCTGCAGTCTTCTAGGACCTGTGAAGGGGGGGCGAACTGCCAAAACCTGGTGCCTCCCCCCCCCCCCCAAAAGGTGCCAAATGTGGCAGCGGAGGGGGGGGGACCAGACCCTTTTGGGTGGAGTTTCACTTTAAGGCGGCTCTAAACTGAACTGTCAAGCCATCAAATGGCTGGTGTCATAGCTGTCAAGCTGTCATGCGCAACACTATGGCATCTGCAGATCAAACGGAGACCAAGATGACAGCTTCCTTGACTGTAAAGGATAGAAGGGATATGTAAAGTATGTGTGTAATATTCTCCAAAGTAAATGCCCAATAATGTGTCATTCTGATTAAAGGAGAAGTATGGCCAAAGCTCATTTGGCCCTACTTCTCCTGTGGTTCACAGGAGTTCTGCACTCCTGTGACCCACATCACAGAGCCGACCCAGGCTCTGCAGGGATCCCAACAATAATGTTAGGCTCTGCCTTGATACCTCATCGACAGCTGGCTCAGCCTCTCAGTGTGCCTCCAGGAGCCTGAGCCAGCCACTCCCACCCCCTTCACAGTCTGGCGTTTCAGTGAGCAGGGGTGAAGGCAGCAGAGAGCACTGAATGAGTGTGCTCAAAGCGGACCTAAGAACTGAGCAATCAGAGGTCTTTGATCACTCACTTCTCGGTGTAAAAGCGGCAGGGGACAGCTGCAGCTCGGATCTATACTGCATGTACATAGACGAGTATAAATTTAAAAAAACATTTTTTCAAACCGATTCTTTTCTTTTAAAGACTAATACCGCATACACACGGTCGGATTTTCCGACGGGAAATGTTCGATGGGAGCTTGTTGTCGGAAATTCCGACCGTGTGTAGGCTCCATCAGACATTTTTTGTCGGAATTTCGGACAAACAAAATTTGAGATCTGGATCTCAAATTTTCCGACAACAAAATCTGTTGTCGGAATTTCCGATTATGTGTACACAATTCCGACGCACAAATTTCCACGCATGCTCGGAATCAAGCAGAAGAGCCACACTGGCTATTGAGCTTCATTTTTCTCGGCTCGTCGTACGTGTTGTACATCACCGCGTTCTTGACGACAAGATTTGTGTGACCGTGTGTATGCAAGACAAGTTGAGCCAACATCCGTCAGAAAGAAACCATGGATTTTATTGTCGGAATGTGCGATTGTGTGTACGAGGCATAAGACTTCCAAAAATTGATACTTCTCCCTTGTGCGCTTCTTGTAAGGTGAATCATGTGCCGGATTCTTATATATCTGGGAGCGATAATGGCGAACTGTCCTCACCAGAGTTGCTATCTTTAGCAAACTGCCCTGGTCCAGGACATTGCAAAGCCTAATGTCAGTGATTACTTTTTTAGTGGCTCTAACATAATGTAGAATAAAATAATTGTGAGGTTCAGCTGTGAGAAGGAAGGACACCTGGTGCTTTAAATGGGTGGATACTAGTAAATGTGTACAGTAAATGATTACTATAGCCCAGAGCCAACAGCTCTTGTTTACGTCCTAAAGAAGTTCCAAGAATGTGGGACGAAACGCGCTGACATCACAGGGCACGTTTCCCCACCACTTATATCCTCCATGTTTGATTGGAATCTGTGCAGATTTGAACCAGCAATTGTGGGCATCGGGGAATTGAGGGAAAGCTGACCTGTCCATGCATTGTGGTGTTTGGCCCGGGTAGTCCAGTGGTATCAGGCTCAGCAGTGGAATCACAGACCAGACCTAGTTCAGCCTATCGGGCAATTTGTAGCTTAGACCATTCCATCAGGTCGTGTTTGCTAGCCCAGCACACCACCAACAGTTTTAACAGTTTTGGCTTATCACACATAGCTGATGATTCGGCTTAATGGATACATAACAGCTCTGCCTGTGTCGGCATCACTTGTGCTTACTATAATCTGTGATGGCCAAATAGAATCATATCCCGGCTTAAGCACAGGCATACTGCTGATAAGAGATTCAAACTAGCGGCATCAACATCTGGCGATTTATAGAGATGTGCACAATGGAAAATGTTGTTTTTTATTTTATTTTGGATTAATTAATTAAGTCAATTATTTTATTGCGTCATATTTGTTTTTGGAATACATTTTGTATATTCGGATTAATTTCATATATTAGTTCCGAATTAATTTTGTACTTTGGAAGATTGCCTATATTTGTTTTAACGTGTTAAATCATTATTTCGGGAGATTACTTATGCACTCTATTTGGGTTGGATGGAGGTGGATTCGTCAGAATCTCTGAATCAAACTAATGAAACTAAATTAATTTCAGATTCATTCATAGTGTTATGATTCAGAGAGTCTGAGGGATCCACCTTCATCCAACCAAAACACAAAAGGTAGGGATCATTATCTTATTTCACTTTTATACCTTCCTGTATTTATTGTAATATGTTTGAATTTCATATGTAGTGCATTTTTTTAATTATAATTAACCACTTCCATAGCGGGCCAATTCTGGCGTTCCTCTTCTACATGTAAAAATTACTCAAAACCCCTAAACATTATATATATTTTTTTAGCAGAGACCCTAGCGAATAAAATGGCGTTCATTGCAATTTATGTCACACAGTATTTGCGCAGCAATTTTTCAAACGCATTTTATTTTTTGGAAAATAAAAACACTTCAATAAAAAAACAAAACACAATATTCACCCCAGTTTTTAGTATAATGTGAAAGATGACGTTGCGCTCAGTAAATAGATACCTAACATGTCACGCTTTAAAATTGCGCACACACATGGAATGGCACGTCGGTACTTAAAAATCTCCATAGGTGACACTTTACATTTTTTTACAGGTTACCTGTTTAGAGTTACAGAGGAGGTCTTGTGCTACAATTATTGCTCTGACGTTCACAGTGATACCTGACATGTGGGGTTCGAACGCCGTTTACATATGCGAGCGCAACCTACGTATGCATTCGCTTCTGCATGCGAGCACAAGGGGACTGGGTGCTATAAAAAAATATATATTTATATATTTTTTTTTTAAACTGTCCCTCTAATTTTTTTTTTTTTTTTGATCGCTTTTATTCCTATTACAAGAAATGTAAACATCCCTTGTAACAGGAATAAGACATGACAGGTACTCTTTATGGAGACATCTGGGGTCAATAAGACCCCAGATATCTCCTCTACCCTGGAAAGCTTGAGATCAATAAAAAAAAGAATACATCTCTGCTTTCCATGTAAAAAAAATTGGCAGTGATTACATCTGCCAGTCCCGGAAGTAACGTCATGATGCCACTTATGGCCTCCCAGGGTCATAGAGATGGCCAGGGACCATCCAGGCCACGACCAGCTCTATGGTAAATCCGGCGCCACCGCAGGATCGTTAATCAAGCCTCCTGATCACACGGGAGAGCCCGGAAAGGCTGGTGGGAGGGGAGGGAAGACATTCCTTCCCGCTGCCTGTTTAAAGCAATCCAGGGGCTGAATAGCCGCTAGGGTGGCTTTTACATGTGAGGGAATCGTCAGCTAAAAGCACAGATATCTGATGATGCCTGTAGTTGCAAGCATCATTCAGATATCATCACTTCAACCCAAGGACGTCATATTACGTCCTTTGGGCGGGAAGTGGTTAAAAAACGTTAATACAACACCTAAAGGGACTTGAATCAATTTGGATCATTCCTTATGTTGTTACGTTATTACGCTGTGAGATCAGCTCATGGAGATCACTGTGGATAAACCCAGGGATAGTCCACTTTTACCTTTCCCTAGTACTCCCCTCTCCACAGCACAGTTCATGAAACATTGCTACATCCTACTGCCAAACCTAGGTTGGACCCCAAAGCTTATTCCGGCCATTTTCTCAGGGAAGGGGCGGCTTCCGCTACTTCTTGCAAAGGGGTCCTTGTTCATGTAGTTAAGAAGTGAGGTAGGTGGAATCCAGCATGCTTCTCCATATGTATCCCGGTTCCACATGTGGAGATGTCATGGGCATTCATGCATTTGTCTTTTATGCTGCATACAGTGACTTTCAATTAATTTGGTTTTGCCAGCTCATCCTACTGTCTTTATTTTTGCCTGCTTTAGGCATACTGACCACATGACTACGGCACACCCCAGGTCACTTCCTCTTTTCCCTTCATACCTTTCCTAATACGGTCTGCTAGAGACTCCAAGTACAAGTGGGAAGGCTGACCGCAGGTCAGCCTGAATTTGTAGCAGAAGTCGGGCTCTATTTAGGCCCGCCCTCTAGCCTCCATTTCCTGTCAACGTTTATCTCGTGTCCCACCCAGCCTTTCCCCTTTCTTTCTATTTCTTCTCTTTTACTTATACTTGGGTATGCCCCCTTTAGGCATACTGACCACGTGACTACGGAACACCCCAGGTCACTTCCTGTTTTCCCTTCATACCTTTCCTAATACGGTCTACTAGAGACTCCAAGTACAAGTGGGAAGGCTGACCGCAGGTCAGCCTGAATTTGTAGCAGAAGTCGGGCTCTATTTAGGCCCGCCCTCTAGCCTCCATTTCCTGTCAACGTTTATCTCGTGTCCCACCCAGCCTTTCCCCTTTCTTTCTATTTCTTCTCTTTTACTTATACTTGGGTATGCCCCCTTTAGGCATACTGACCACGTGACTACGGCACACCCCAGGTCACTTCCTGTTTTCCCTTCATACCTTTCCTAATACGGTCTACTAGAGACTCTGAGTACAAATTAATTTGTTCTAATTTATTTTGGTTTCATTGAAATTCATTACTATTGTGATTCTGAGATTTGTATACATCCGAATCTCTGAATTTAGATTCACAACTAAACTTATCACAGATGTCTAACGATTTATTCTGCAACCTGCCTGTTTCCCTTACATTTTAGGAGATGTGCTTGGGGTGGCTCCTCGTTGGGTGGTATCCTCATTGCGGGGTATTTGTGCCGCTTCATTGGATACAAAGAGAGCTGGGTTTAGCCATCGTTCCACCTTATGATATTCCTCTCATTAAGCTGGACTATTTTCCCATGTAGAGACAGCATGATACATCTTGATGGTTTTATTCTTCGTATAGCTCATGAGAGATGATTTGGGGAGCCATGTCATCTGCTGGTGTTGGTCCTCTGTGTTTTATCAAGTCCAAGGTCAGCGCAGCCCTCTAGCAGGAAATTCTAGAGCACTTCACGCTGACCGGCTTTATGGAGATGCCGATTTCATTTTCCAGCAGGACTTGCCACCTGCCCACACTGCCAAAAGTACCAATACCTGGTTTAAAAGTCATGGTATCACTGTGCTTAATTGGCCAGCAAACTCGTCTGACCTAAACCCCATAGAGAATCTGTGAATAGGAAGATGAGAGACACCAGACCCAACAATGCAGATTAGCTAAAGGCCACTATCAAAGCACCCTGGGCTTCCATAACACCTCAGCAGTGCCACAGGCTGATTGCCTCCATGCCACTCCGCAATAATGCAGTAATTCATGCTAAAGGAGCCCAACCAAGTATTGAGTGCATACTATACTGTACATGGACATACTTTTCAGTAAGCCAACATTTCTGTATAAGAAATCCTTTTTTTTTTTTGATCTTATGTAATATTCTAATTTTCTGAGGTACAGAATTTTTGGTTGTCAAACACTATTGATATATGGAACTCATATTATATGTAATTCTAGACCCTTTAAGGGTAGGTCTACATTTGTGTCCTTATGTTCTCAGAGCGTACTGACACTCACATGTTACCCCCCCTTTTTTTTCTTGTTTTGTACAACACTTTTGTGTTATCTGACTGAACATATGATTACTAACTTATTGTCCATGTCATTTTGTTTAATTTGTAAAACCTTTAATAAAGAAAATTGAAAAGAATTTTCGGTTGTCACTAGCTGTAAGCCATAATCACGAAATTTAAAAGAAAGAAATGCTTAAAATATATCACTCTGTGTATAATGTATCTATATATAATATATGCGTTTCACTTTTTAAATAGAATTACTGAAGTAAATTAACTTTTTGATGATTTTCTAATTGTATGAGATGCACATGTTTTTATTAATGCTAACAGCATGAGGAATAAAAAAAAAATCAATGTTGAGTGGGAGAGTAAAGTTCCACTTTAATGCTGTGTACACACGACCGGACTTTTCGACAGCAAAGGTCCGACGGAACGAATCCGCCGGACAATTCGATCGTGTGTGGGCTTCATTGGACCTTTGCTGTCGAAAAATCAGATGGACTTTAGAAATAGAACATGTTTCAAATCTTTCCGATGGACTCAAATCCGGTCGAAAATTCCGGTCGTCTGTATGCTAGTCCGACGGACGAAAACCGACGTTAGGGCAGCTATTGGCTACTGGCTATCAACTTCTATATTCTAGTCCGGTCGTATGTCATCATGTTCGAATCAGTCGGACTTTGGTGTGATCGTGTGTAGGCAAGTCCATTTTGTTGGAACTCCGTCGAGAAGTCCTTCGGAGTTCAGCCATCGAAAAGTCCGGTCGTGTGTACACGGCATAAGTCTCACTGCTGTGGGAGGAGCAGAGACACAAACTACAGCAGGGAAGTCACACTACTGTGGGAGAAACAAGCTATTGTGGGGAAAACGCAGCATTGTGGGAGGGATGATGACACATACTATTTTGGGGAAATCTCACCATGGGCAGGGATGCAGACTACTGTTGGTTAAATTTGCCATCATGGAGGGGATGCAAAAAAAAAAAAAGGATTAATTTCTCTTCTGGAGTGGTTTTCAGGTATAAGAAACCAGTGGTTGATTTCACCAAAACCTGTATGGGCACGTTTTCACTGACGTGGTTTGCCTGCATTTTTGGAAGGAAACCAAAGAACACAAAGACTGCTGGGAATAGTGTGTAGCACAGAAATAGGTGGAGCAATCTTTATCTATGTGTCTCTGTGTGTCTGTGTCCATGGCCCAACACAGAAAATGCATTTCGAACAATACATACAGCGTTGGTGGCCTTTGTAGACCTTCTTTGCATGTGAACGTGGAACATGGTGGTGAGACTGTAGGGTTGCAAGACTTTCCAGTGGCAGCCACATTTCAGTGATTTACAGTGAGTGGGTCAGAACAGCGTTTCAAATATTTGCTACTTGGAAGGCAGCTCATAGATAAATTTGATTGATATTTGACTGTTGTGGCTGTACTGGGTAAAGCAGAAGGTGACCCTGCAGGGTACCTCTCATATCCTTGCAGAAGTGCCGGAAGCATTTACAGCAGTAACAGAGCAACAGCTCTGGTGGTAAGTGGAAAAAAAACTTGTCTGGTCCATTGAATCTTGATATCCATATCCTTGTAAAAACAGCCGGAAGCATTTGCAGCAGTAAAAAGAGCCTCTGCTCTGGTTGTTGACTGGAAAATCTTGTCTGGTCCATTGAATCTTGGTTCCAGTTAGACAACCACAATAACAAACTTGCTGAACGTCACTAGACAGTCATTTCTATGGAAAGTGGCAATCACAGATCAATTGTGGACAGTTGCATAATAACGGACGTCTGCGTGGTCACATTTAACGCTGAGATGCTACAGATCCTTTGAGGAGTCAATGCCATGATGTGCGTTAGTCGTTAAAAGGCCTAAGGTGGTCTAACTTCATACCACACAATGCTTTCTAGTTTTCTGCCCACGCTAGCTCACTTGGTAGCACTCTTATGCCCCGTACACACGGTCGGACTTTGTTCGGACATTCTGACAACAAACTCCTAGGATTTTTTCTGACGGATGTTGGCTCAAACTTGTCTTGCATACACACGGTCACACAAAGTTGTCGGAAAATCCGATCATTCTGAACGCGGTGACGTAAAACACGTACGTCGGGACTATAAACGGGGGAAGTGGCCAATAGCTTTCATCTCTTTATTTATTCTGAGCATGCGTGGCACTTTGTCCGTCGGATTTGTGTACACACGATCGGAATTTCCGACAACGGATTTTGTTGTCGGAAAATTTTATAGCCTGCTCTCAAACTTTGTGTGTTGGAAAATCCGATGGAAAATGTGTGATGGAACCTACACATGGTCGGAATTTCCGACAACGAGGTTCTATCACACATTTTCCGTCGGAAAATCTGACCGTGTGTACGGGGCATTATTGTTGTGTTGTATGATAAGTTTCTCTATACAATGAGCAGAGACAGATTTCCCATTAGGCACTGTAGGCATGTGCATGCAGGGACAACGTCAGCATAAGGCTCCATCTACACTAGCAGCTCCTAAACTTGAGGTTAGGAGCTTCTGGTATTTTTTTGCCAAAGCTCCTAAACCCAACTCCGTTAAAGCCTATGTTCACATAGGCTTTTAGGATCGTTTAGGAGCTGCTGTGGTTAGGGGAGGTTCAACCTCCTATAACCCCCCTCTCCTGGAAAGTATAGGAACGTTAGGAATGTTTTGGTAATGATTAAGCACAAGATGTATGTGTGAAACGCGTCTACGTGACCACAGTTTGGTGTCTTTGGAATTATCTTTGTGAAACAAAATAAAAGGCAATCCGAAGTTCTGGATGTGCATTTCTTTCTTCTTTCCAAGGAACGTTTTGACCAGCGGCTGGCGGTCAAAGTAGTTCAAGTGTACATGAAGCCTTAGGCAGCTGCCTTAGGTAATATGCATCTACCCCTTATCCTGGAGCCCAGTGTAGACAAAACTCCTTGCGCCAGCCCTGAGGTCAGGAAGAAGAGATCGGGAAGAGCAGAGAGTCCACCTTGAGGAGAAAGGGCAGTCAGGCAAGGGGATGGAAGGGGTGGTCGGAGACAGCTGACCACTCAGAGAGAGCTCACACTGTTATGGAATGATCAGCAGAGTGTGGAAACTCCAGCACACACGTGTCTCTGCTGATCTCCCTCCGATCCTGACACTTCCGCCAACTGCTACCTGCCTTTGTCCTCCCAGCTGACACTTGACCTCCACTTCTCTCCCCCCGGGTGATCGGTAATCACTTCCCCCCATGGCTGCGCTCAGCAGCCCTGGCTCTAGCCAGTACCCCAGCGAGACCGCAGAGGAGCCAAAGAGAAGACATCCAGGCAAAGTCACCATTGAGTATGACAGCAAGGAGCTGAAGAAGAGTCTGCAGCTGGAGGAGTGGATCCTGGAGCAGCATGTCCTACTATATGACTGTCAAGTGAAGGGCAAATTTGGAGGAGAATATTTGTACTAGGAGGGGCATTTGGGAGGAGAGGATTTGTGCTGGGAGGGGGGATTTGGGGGAAGGATTTTTGCTATGAGGTAGGATTTGGAGGAAGGATTTTTACTAGGAGGAGGGATTTGGGGAGATAGGATTTGTGCTGGGACGGGGAATTTGGGGTGAGGATTTGTATTAGAAGGGGGGATCTGGGGGAAGGATTTGTGCTAAGAGGTTGGATTTGGGGGAAGGATTTGTACTAGAAGTAGGGATTTGGGGAGATAGGATTTGTGCTGGGATGGGGATATGGGAGGAGGATTTGTATTAGAAGGGGGGATTTGGGGGAAGGATTTGTACTAGGAGAGGGGATTCGGGGGGAGAGGATTTATGCTGAGAGGGGGGATTTTGGGGAAGGATTTGTACTAGGAGGGGGGATTTGGGGGGTGAGGATTTGTGCTGGGAGGGGGATTTTGGGGAAGGATTTTTACTAGGAGGTGGGATTTGGGGGAGGGAATTTGTGCTGGGAGGGGGATGTGGGGGGGATTTGCGGGGAGAGGATTTTTGCTGGGAGGGGGATTTGGGGGGAGAACTTACACTAGGAGTGGGGATTTGAGGGGAAAGTTTACGCTTGAGGTAGAGGATTTGTGCTAGGAGTGGGGATTTGTAAGAGAGAATTTGTGCTAGAAGGGAGGATTTGGAAGGAAAGAGGATGTGTGCTAGGAGGGGTAATTTGGGGGGAGAACTTACACTAGGAGTGGGGATTTGGGGAAAAGATTACGCTTGGGGGAGAGGATTTGTGCTAGGAGTGGAGATTTGTAAGAGAGGATTTGTGCTAGGACGGGGGATTTATAAGAGAGGATTTGTGCTAGGAGGGGAGATTTTGGGTAGAGAATTTGTGCTAAGAGTGGGAATTTGTAAGAGAGAATTTGTGCTAAAAGTGGGGATTTGTAAGAGAGGATTTGCTAGGAGGGGGGATTTGGAATGAAAGAGGCAAGGGTATGCTAGAAGGGGTGATTTGGGGGGGGGGGGGTTTGATCTGGAAGGTGGGATATGTTCTGGGAGGGGGATGTGTTTTTTTTTTCTTTTGGGGTGGGGGGGGGGGGTCGCTTCAGAATTCTCAGCCTATAGGCTCCTGAGATGTAAAACTGGCCCTGACTATACGAGTGTACATTTCTCTGTACCATAAATTATAATCTAGTGAATTGTTTATCTGCGGCTTTTTAACATGTCATTATATTTCAGTCCTTCCAGTAAACACACAGAACACATTTTGCAGTACTGTACTTTTATTGGTCACACTGGTGACAGTTTCATATTGATATACAGGCCAGTGGTGTTTACGGGGTGATGTGGGAAAAATAACCTAATGATAAGAACAACTTTTCCTTATCCTAATCTATTCACAGTGGTTGTGATTGACCGGAGGTTGAGCCTGTGAGTTAATGTACCCAGAAGTGGTGATTGCTGATGTCATGTGTGTAAGTGCTGATACTTGTGTGGAAAATGTTTAAACCTTTCCTGTAATCAAGATTGAGTAGATAATGGACCTGACTGTTTGAATGAAAAAAATAAATGGACTTGCTATGCGGGAAAGTGAGCAGACTGTTATCAGGACAGGACAGTGATTGGGCCTGGCTGGCAGGATGGAGCAATATCCTTCCCTCAGGATGGAGTAGTAAGTGGTCTCACAAAATGTACCATCAATTGGACCTTACTATTAAAGTGGAGTACTGAGTGGGCCCAGTTATTGAAACAGAGCTACCAGTGGCCTTGGATATTTAACTTAAGTAACCTGTGGGCCCTACTGTTGGAATGTAGCAGTGACTATAACCTGCTTCAAGGACAGTGAGTGGACCTTCCTAGAAGACCAGAATAGCAAGTGGACCCAGCTGGCAGGATGGAACAGTGAGTGGATCCTGCTGGCAGGACAACGCAACAAGTGGACCCAGCTGTCAGAACAGAGGAGTAAATCGAGCCTGCTGGCAGGATGGAACACTAATTGCACCAGATTGTGGGGACTTGATAGTTAGTGTAGCTGGCTGGGAGAACAGAGCAGCAAGTGGTCCTGGGTAGAGCAGTGAAGGCATCTTGCTGTTGAAACAGAGCAGCATATAGACTTGGCTGGTGGAAACGAGCTTGGAGTGGACTCAGCTGTCAACACAGAGCAGTGAGTGGACCCAGTTGTTGGGAAGGAGCGAGTGGACCTAGCTATGGGAACGGAGTAGCAAGTTGACCTGACTGTTGGGACGAAGCAGCAAGATGACCCAGCTGTGGGGATGGAGCACCGAATGGACCTGACTGTAGGGACAAAGGAAGTGGACCTAGCTGTGGGGTTGGAGTAGCAAGTGTGCCCAGCTATGATGATAGAGGTGGTGGGGTAGAGCAGCGGTGTAGAGAGTGGACCTAGTTGTCAGGACAGAGTGGACCAAAATATTGAAACAGAGCTATTAATTGGCTGGATATTGAGGTGAAGTAGTATGTGGAGCTGTCTGTTGGGGTGGAGCAATAAGTGGACCTGTCTGTTGGGACATATATTGAGTGGACCCATGTGTCTGGATTAGGGAGCATGTAGACCCAACTGTTGGGATGGAGCAGCGTGTTGACCCAGCTGTCAGGACAGAGCAACAAGAAGACCCAAGTGTCGGGATGGAGCAGCATGTTGACTTTTATGTTGGGACAGAGCAGCAAAAGTACCCAAATGTCGGAATGGAGCAGTGAGTGAACCCGACTGTTGGGACTGAGTAGCGAGTGTACACGGCCCGTGGCGACGGAGTAGCGAGTGGACCCGGCTGTTGGGATGGAGTAGCGAGTGGACCTGGCTGTTGGGACATAGTAACCAGCGGACCCATGTGTCTGTATTTGGCAGCATGTAGACTCGACTGTCAGGATGGAGCAGCATGTTGACCCAGCTGTCGGGACAGAGCAGCAAAAGGACCCGAGTGTCGGGATGGAACAGGGAGTGGACCTGGCTGTTGGGACGGAGTAGCGAGTGGACCTGGCTGTTGAGATGGAGTAGCAAGTGGATCCGGCTGTTGGGACGGAGTAGCCAGTGGACCCAGCTGTTGGGATTGAGTGGCACGTGGACCTGGCTGTTGGGATGGAGTAGCGAGTGGACCTGGCTGTTTGCAGGGAGTAGCGAGTGCACCTGGCTGTTGGGATGGAGTAGCGAATGGACCCGGCTGTTGGGACAGAGTAGCCAGTGGACCTGGCTGTTGGGAAGGAATAGCCAGTGGACCTGGCTGTTGGGACGTGGAGTAGCGAGCAGACCTGGCTGTTGGGACATAGTAGCCAGTGGACCCTTGTGCCTGGAATAAGCAGCATGTAGACCTGACTGTCGGGATGGTGCAGCATGTTGACCCAGCTGTCAGGATAGAGCAGCAATAGAACCCAAGTGTCGGGATGGAGCAGCATGGTGACCTGGCTGTCAGGACAGAGCAGCAAGAGTACCCCAATGTTGGGATGGAGTAGTGAGTGGACCTGGCTGTTAGGACGGAGTACAGAGTGGACCCAGCTATTGGGACAGAGTAGCGAATGGACCCGGCTGTTGGGACAGAGTAGCTAGTGGACCTGGCTGTTGGGACGGAGTAGCGAGTGGACTTGGCTATTGGGATGGAATGGCGAGTGGACTCAGCTGTTAGGATGGAGTAGCGAGTGGACCCAGCTGTTGGGACAGAGTAGCGAATGAAGCCGGCTGTTGGGACGGAGTAGCTAGTGGACCTGGCTGTTGGGACGGAGTAGCGAGTGGACTTGGCTATTGGGATAGAATGGCGAGTGGACTCGCCTGTTGGAACGGAGCAGCTTGTGGACTCGCCGGTTGGAACGGAGCAGCTTGTGGACCCGCCGGTTGGGATGGAGTAGCTAGTGGACCCGGCTGTCTGTACAGAGTAGCGAGTGGACCCGGATGTTGGGACGGAGCAGTGAGTGGACCCATCTGTCGGGACAGAGCAGCAAGTGGACCCATCTGTCAGGATGGAGCAGCGAGTTGACCCGACTATGGGTAAAGAGGAACCAGTAGGCCTGGCTGTTGGGAGGGAGCAATGAGTGGACTTGGCTGTCAGTCATTCCGGTGGTCCGGGCTTTGAAACCAATCCATAACTAGACCTTCTTGGGACAGAGCATGTGGTAAGGATAGAGCAGCCAGTGGATGCAGCTATTTTGTTACAATGGTTATACTGCATAGAGGAAGAATAGGTGGTTTAGACATGGACATCTCATAAAAACGACTTACTAGTGAAGACATCATAGTTCAGTATAAGTTCCTGCAAGCATTATCAAGCTTCAGGTTTCTAATAATAGTAGCAGTAAAGCTTTCATCTACTAATTTTACATACATAGGCTATTTAGCAATGTGATCCCCCAGCTACAGGAAGCAAAGAGTCCAGAGGCCTCAAGTAAATCCTAGAGAGGACTACACAGAGCTGTGCTTTGTGGGTATTTAGCTGCATACAGCAAACATGAAGTACAGTATTAGTCATGCCTTATTGGAAGGATTTGAATGAATACGAATATAGTGGTCTGAGGATATAAAGCGTACACTGGTGATGGTAAAGCCTAACTGCTGTTTTTCGATATTAAGAGACCTATCACAGTGTCTATAGACTGATCTTTAATATTGCAAGCCTGATCTGCCAGTGTGGCACTGTAAGAGCTATTCGTGGTATATACTGTGAGAATAATCTTTATAGCTTAGCCTTTCAGGACAAAGCTGGGAGGTTTAGCTACTGATATGTTATTGCATTTATGTCGCCCTCAGTGCAGAACTGAAGGGTTTAGCTTGTAATTCAGTGAAAGCAGACGTCAAACTACAAAGTGCATTCACTATAATTGTGCAGCCATCAGATTCCCTCTGATCATACTCGCAGTGTGTTGTGCTATAGTCTAAAGGTGAAGGTGCCATCTGAACTTCCAGGATCCCGTCATCACTTTTCCTTCACGTGAGGCACAAGAACGGCCAGCATCCATCTCTTTCCAAAGACACTTGTCAAGTTGTCAGCCCAGCGGATGGGGCTGGCTTCTGCTCCTGGGCTCTGGTGACAGGCCGGTCCCCTGGATATGAGCAGCAGCTGGTGAGAACAGAAGGCAGCACAGGCTATACCCACCCCAAACCAGAGATAAAGCATGAGGACGGCCAACATTTCCGAGCTGAGAAGAGAACCTGCAGACAGAGACAGAGACAGGCTATAGACTGGCCAAGAGGTAGACATCATGGTGGAGGACATGGGGATGGTGTGGACAGCCAGGTGTTGTTAGATGAGAGAGCTCTAGGATAGACCATGGTCAGGAACAAAGACAGAGGGGGGTGAAAAAGATGAGACAGACATATGACAGACGACATTCAGCGCCAGGACCAACCTCTCCTACCCCACTTCTATAAATAGAGGCCCGCTCTTGGCTGGGTCCCCATGTGTCATTGTCATACGAAGACACAAAACTGGGGCAGCGTTTATCAATGTCACAGAACACAAGACGATTTAACTGCTTCTATTCCTGGCAATGGTGAGAGTATATCTAAACCCTCTCTATACATGTGGGTTTGATGTTTAATCTGCACTTTTTCACAGCATAATCTTTTATCTTGCTAAAATACACTTCCAAAACATCCTTCTAAGTAATTCTCCAATCTCTACAAATTAGATGAATAAACAGATGATTTGATTGCACCATCTGCTTCTGCGTCATATCTAGAAAACATAATTACATTTACACATAGATGTTCTGGAAACAGAAGCGGATAAGCTAGATATGAAAGAGGATTAGCACAAGTTAGCTTCTGTGACTATCACTGATGGCTTATGCCGCGTACACACGGTCGGACTTTTCGTCTACAAAAGTCCGACGGACGCCGACGGACTAAAGCCGGCTGACAATCCGATCGTGTGTGGGCTTCCCCGGACTTTCAGCTGACTTTTCCAGCCTCAAATCTGACGGACTTTAGATTTGAAACATGCTTCAAATCTTTACGTCGTAACTACGCCGGACCCAGAAATCCGCTCGTCTGTGTGCTAGTCCGACGGACAAAAACCCACGCTAGGGCAGCTATTGGCTACTGGCTATAAATTTCCTTATTTTAGTCCGGTGTACGTCACGAATCCGTTGGACTTTTGTGTGATTGTATGTAGGCATGTCCGTTCGTTAGAAAGTCTGCCGCAAGTCCGCCAAAAGTCCGTCGAAAGTCTGTTGGACAGGCTGTCGGACTTTTGTAGACGAAAAGTCCGACCGTGTGTACACGGCATTAGTCTCAGTCCTGACTTCTGCCTTCACCCTAGAATCGGATCTTTACTTATATTGGCATGGTGGGCAAGGGTAATGCAGGGTTTTTAACTGCTCACGAAAAATGAACCTGACCACCTGATCTACCAGAGCTTAGACCATTGGGTATTAACAATTCACACAAGTGCCCCAAAACTGAGACTAGCCACCTGTTCAGAAGAGAAAGGCAGAACTTATATCTCCATGACAACATACCCCAGTATGTCCTGCCATTGTCCCATTATATCCAGAAGGACCTGAAGCTCTACTGACTCTGGTGTACAGTAGGAGGGGGAGATCTGGAAGGGAAGTATAGAGGTGTGTGCTGGGACACTTGGATTCTGGGTTTATGGCCTAAGCATCGGCGTGCACAGCTTATTGCATTAGGGTGTTGCGCTCCAGAGAACATACACACATGCGTGTATATCAGCAGAGCAGTGGGCAGTGTCAGTAGAGCAGAGATTGGCATCAATAGTTTTTATTTTTAATATTATTTGTTTACAATATTATTTATTTATTTATTTTTAATGTATTTTTTTAGGAGCTCCGTTTGGAGGCTTTGGTGAAATACCAAGAGTCTGAACAGACCCCTGACGTCTTACTTTTGAGACAGAGAAAGGGATTGAGGACAGAGCTACCCCAGTCCTTTTCTATGCAGCCTCAGCTGCAATGGACAGTGAACTAATGGGAAGTGCTCTGTGCTGAGCGGCTTCCTGTTCATTCACAAATTGAAGCATAGGAATTATAGTTTCCTATGTTTCAGTTAAGAATGAACACAGGAGCGACTGGTACAGATCACTCACTGTGTTTATTCAGAAAAGGAAGGGGCTGGTAACTTAAATGTTTACTGGCCTATTCCTCTGCTCTCCATCCTGAAACATCCCCCACAGCAGCCGGCGGGAGAGGAGAGAAGCTGGCAGCACTGCAGGGGGGAGACAGGGTGCCAGGAAGCAAGGGAAATTAACACTGCACAGGGTGATTAAGGTGTGCCCAGGCACATCTGGCACACCCTGTGCGCATGTCTATGGATTTAAAGAAAGTTTTATTTCTCCTGAGAGGCACAAACCCTAGTACTGATAATCTTTCTCTTGGTACTGATGCTAAAGCTATTGGCAGCCCTAAAGGGGTTGTAAAAGTTTGTTTTTTGTTTTTTAATTAAATAACAAACATGTTATACTTACCTCCTCTGTGCAAGGGTTTTGCACAGAGCGGCCCCGATCCTCCTCTTCTGGGGTCCCCCAGTGACGCTCCTGGCTCCTCCTTTTCTTAAGGTGCCCCCATGGAGAGCTACATTCCATGGGGGCACTCGTGCGGGAGCATCCATTGACACAAACAGCAGGACTCAGCCCCGCCCCCGTGTCACTGGATTTGATTGACAGCAGTGGGAGCCAGTGGCTCCTGCTGCTATCAATCTATCCAATGAGGACCTGGGACAGCGGATGGAGCACTGTGCTTGTCCCTCACACTGGAATTATCGGGTTCAGGTAAGTAAAAGGGGGGCTCTGGGGTCTGCTGCACTACAGAAGGTTTTTCACCTTAATACATAGAATGGTGCATTAAGGTGAAAAACCTTGAGGGGTTACAACCCCTTTAAGCCTCGTACAGATGATGAAAATATCGGACGAATGATTATCCATTTTTATTTTTTTTTGCATTGCTCGCATAGTCTTGCTCTTCCAATTTTTTTCGAATAAAAACTGTACTGATTTAATGAAAATTGTATCTGGTATCTTACGAGAAAAATTATTGTGTTTTTCCCTCGGTATAATTTCGGATGAATTGTCGCGATTGGCTTCCAAAAGCTGTGTACTAACGATCAGATTACAAACGCTTCAAAAGCGGTATTTTACGTCCGATTTTCTGATTGTGTATTCTAGCCTTTAGGATAGATTGTCTGGTGTACTCTGATACTCTGATACTGTAATACAATCAGAAATTGTCATTATTTTTAGCAAAATATAGTACCTAGTGTGAGTACACACAGGACCATTATAATAAAGTTGCAAAAAGTTTTTTGCACCAGGGCTTCTCAGGATTCAGGGCCCACCACTCGCTGTGATGACATTTGGATGGTGAGGCTGTACCCAGAGTATGAATGCTGAAGTACCCAGAGTATGAATGCTGAAGCACCCAGAGTATGAATGCTGAAGTACCCAGAGTATGTGTGCTGAAGCACCCAGAGTATGAATGCTGAAGTACCCAGAGTATGCATGCTGAAGTATTCACATATTTCAAACAAGCACTTTTAGGCTGGGTTCACACCTATACGAATTGGATTCGGTTTTCCCTGCATCCAATTCGCATAGCAGGAGATTGTGACTGGCTCTCTATTGAGCCAATTCACACATCTCCCCAGTGGCTCCAGTGTGAATTGCACAGGAGCCCTGTGCGTCTTTTGGTCCGTTTCAGGTCGGAATTCAGTCCAAAATTCGGGCTGAAATCGGACCTGAAACAGTGAATGGAGACGCACCGGACTCCTGCTGTGAGCCACATGCGACTTAGATGGGAACCCAGCCTTAAGCATATAATCACCTCTGTAGCTGCAGGTGTTGTGGAGAAATTAATTTTCAAAATTCCTAAAAGAGGCACTGAAATCACAAGACCTTTCCTTTGATTTCTATGGAGAATTTTTGAAGCCTGGCAGCCCTTTAAACCTGCAGCTAAGGGAAGTCAGTGAGGACAAAATAACGATAAAACCCACAAGACGCCCTCCTCAATTTACAACTAACAGAGCAATATGCTCTGATGGTCTGCGTCCTGACAACCACAAAGTAGGGGATCACAAGGGGATAGTTGTCTAACACGTTACCAATATCTGAGGTTACCTCTTGTATACAATGGGTTCTGATTAATAAAAATCTCACAGCTAAATTACAAGGCACCATGACGAAATTTAGTCAGATCTGGGACCTCTGGATTTCCCTTTGTCTTCCAGGAAATTTTAACTGCTTTCTCATTGAACTCTGAGCTGCGGGGTCGATGGCTGAGACCCCAGTGGGGAGACATGGAACGTCCCTGATCATCTCTACCTCCTTCCCTACCTCTCCTCCCCTACCCTTCTCTTCTTCTTCTCTACACCTTCTGTTAATCTCTAATCAAGCCCCCACTCACCTCTCTTAAACAAGCCCCCACTCACCTCTCTAAAACACGTCTTTTCTCATCTCTCTAAAACAACCCTCCTCTCACCTCTCTAAAACAAGCCCCCTCAACTCTCTAAAACAAGCCTCCACTCACCTCTCTAAAACAAGCCCCCCCAACTCCCTAAAACAAGCCTTTACGCATTTCTCTAAAACAAGCCCCCCCAACTCTCTAAAACAAGCCCCTCCCCAACTCTCTAAAACAAGCCCCCACTCACCTCTCTAAAACAAGTCCCCCCCCAACTCTCTAAAACAAGCCCCCACTCACCTCTCTAAAACAAGCCCCCCCCACTCTCTAAAACAAGCCCCCATTCACCTCTCTAAAGCAAGCCCCCCAACTCTCTAAAACAAGACCCCACTCACCTCTCTAAAACAAGCCCCCACCCAACTCTCTAAAACAAGACCCCACTCACCTCTCTAAAACAAGCCTCCACCCAACTCTCTAAAACAAGCCCCCCCAAATCTCTAAAACAAGCCCCCAGCCAACTCTCTAAAACAAGCCTTTACTCATCTCCCTAAAACAGGCTCCCACTCACCTCTCTAAAACAAGCCCCCACTCACCTCTCTAAAACAAGCCCCCACCCAACTCTCTAAAACAAGACCCCACTCACCTCTCTAAAACAAGCCCCCCCCCAACTCTCTAAAACAAGCCCCCCCAACTCTCTAAAACAAGCCCCCCCCCCCAACTCTCTAAAACAAGCCCCCACTCACCTCTCTAAAACAATCCCCCCCCCCAAACCTCTAAAACAAGCCCCTAGCCAACTCTCTAAAACAAGCCTTTACTCATCTCCCTAAAACAGGCTCCCATTCTCCTCTCTAAAACAAGCCTCCACCCAACTCTCTAAAACAAGCCCCCCCAAATCTCTAAAACAAGACCCCACCCAACTCTCTAAAACAAGCCTTTACTCATCTCTCTAAAACAAGCCCCCCCCCCCCCCAACTCTCTAAAACAAGCCCACACTCACATTTTCAGTCCCATGTATTGCTAATGACTTAATTTGGCTTGTAAATACTTTCCATACATAGTCTGGGGCTGGGCATATGTACACTTAAAGGAGCTTCCCTGATGTTTCACAATGTCAGGAGACCCCTTGTTATAAAAAATATCTAAACCCATAAAAAAAAGGCAAATGGACTAGCTCCATGCGCTTCAGCGTTGTCTGCCTCTAGTTTTCACCTGGGATACGGGGAGGCAGGGTCTGTGCAGGCTGTACATTCTTAATGTGAGCCAACACAACACAGACTCTATTCCCTATACCCCAAAAGCTGTAGGTAGACGGGAGTGGGGAGTACAAAGCTTGCTAACCGATGTCTCGCTGTCACAGGCTGTCTGGTTTTAAACTCTTCGTTCTGCATCCTCCGATATTTCCTAAAAATTATGTTTTGCTTTTCCTGCAGGCTTTGCTAATTTTTTTGTGTGGAATCAATTACCTATTAAGGTGTGGAAGCTCTCTTTATACATGAGATCATATTATTTTAGAATTTTCGGGGGAAATTCAAAAGTGCATACAATACACTGTTTAATCTTAATTCATTTTTGCCTACTCATTAGAGCTACAGTGTGATATTTTCTTCTGGGAGGTACAAAAAGCTAAGCAGGCCATAGACTATGCCATCGCTGTGTTCTACGGGTGGTTACAGCTCCCCCCTAATGTCTGTGTTGATGGGGGAATCAACTGAACCAGTCGAGATTTGAACCATCTATGGCCAGCTTTAAACAGTTTGCTTAAAGTGGTTGTAAACCCTAGAGAAAAAAAAACCCTGCAAGACAAAGGCATAATGAGCTAGTATGCATAGTATACTAGCTCATTGTGAATTACTTACCTGAGATCGAAGCCCCTGCAGCTGTCCTCGTGCCCCACTCCGACGGCCGACATCGCTCCCGGAGTTACTTCCGGGTATCACAGGCTCCGGCGCTGTGATTGGCCAGAGACACGATGACGTCACTCCCGCGCATGCGCGTGGGAGCCGCCGGTAACGGCACAGTCTAACTGAAGCTACGCCACGTAAACTGCAGGTTTAGGAGATATCCAGTGTAGCTACAGGTAAGCCTAATTATAGGCTTACCTGTAGCAAAAAGTGGTTGTAAAGGGTTTACAACCACTTTAAAAGGTAAACTGAATCCTTTTTCGTAACTAAAGCCAGCCATAGTTGGTTTGCATCTTGACCGGTTCAGCAGGAACTGACTGAGGTTTGAACCATGTATGGGTAAGCTGAATGTACCCAAGTTGTTTGATTGATCAGCTTTGGTACAACCAGCCTGAGGGATTTTACATGTGATTATTGCTAGGGCCGTTATAGCTGCTAGCAATAATCACTGTGTTCTGCTGGCAGGGATGGCTTCCCCCGCCCCCTGCTGGGAGAACACAATGGCTCAGCGGGAAGAATTTCTGTCTGTGAGGAATCAAAAATGGTGCCGTCTATGTCCTGCTTTAAGACCCGCACACACGGGCCGAATGCTGGGTGACATCGGCTGGTTCAATAAAAACATTCGACATTCGGCCCATGTGTATGGCAGCCAGTCCAACAGAAACCGGAAAATTGTCCGGCTCCTGTCAGATGAGCATGCTAGAAAACCAGCAGCTGACCGCCTCCTGATCAATGGCTGAGATCGCTGATCAGAGTTTTCTGGCGGGGGTCCCTCTGGAATCCCCCTGTCAGGACACAACAGCTTAGCAGGGAAGATCACTACTAATGTTGCAACGTTAGTACAGCAGCTCTGACTGGAGCTGACAGTTTTTTTTTTCGTTCAACCCACCGGGTTGAATAGAAAAAAACTCATAGTGTGTACCAGGCTTTAGGTAGTGGGATACCTGTTTGGGTTTTTTTTCCTGCCCTGGGGCCAATTATATCTTACAATGGCCAATACTAGATCTACCCAGGCCAGAGCATCCTCAGACTTCTACACCCACAGCCTGGGTTTATCTCAATGGAATATCTGACCTGAGAAGAAGCGTGTGACAGATAGAGGCAACAGTCTGAGGAAGGCCAAGGGCTCGGAGAAAGACAGGGAGAAGTTGCTTGAGATGTAGCCAAGTCCCACCACCATGGAGTGGAAACAGCTGCAAGAAGCATGGAGGCAGAGCAAAACAAAGCTGCGCAGATTGCTGCGACTAATACATGTCCCGGTGAAGAAGCAGTGGTGTTCCTTGTCCTCCAATATTCGCAGGCATATCCAGCAGAATGGTTTATCTGCTGCTTCAGCCGCTCCGCCATGTCCACCAGTAGCTGGGCTCTTCCAGATGACCAAAATGTAATTCCCAACAACGTTGATAAGAAAAAAGAAGAACATCGATGAATGAAGGAGGCCAGAGAGTGTTAAGGAGTGCCCATCGCACATGCCCGGGAGGAAGAAGAAGATTTGGAGACAGAACGTCACAGCAAGGAGACACAGGAAGTAAAATGGGGCCATTAGATTTAGTATATGCAGGAGAAGCATGACGTAGAGAACAGCCCTAGCATGGCAGGAGGTCTGTCCACACAATAAACTGAGCCTGTAGGGAGCATTAATATCCAACTCTTAGACGGACCACCAGAGTGACCAATGTTCCTATGCAGGGAACAGAAAAAGGAGGTTAATACCAACCTATAAGAGGACATGTCACACTCACACAGGCCAAAATGCCATTCTGTGTCTTGCTGCACATTGATACAAGAAGATTACAGGTAACTATTAGCTTGTATTCACCAATATATCCTTCTAGTAAATATCTATTTTTGATCCAGTCACACTTTAACGGTAGCATTGCCATTCACTGCTTGATATAAGACACAGGATAATGAGGAACTACCAGTGACTGCTTCCTCATAAGATTAAGGCTGGCCATAGACGGTTCAAATCTCAGGCCGGTTCAGCAGGAACTGGCCGAGATTCGAACAAAGTGTGGGCAGGCTGAATGTGTCAAGTTGATCGATCAATCAACTTGGGTACAACCAACCTGCCGGATTCTCTTGTGATTATCACTAGCGGCTGCTATAGCCACTACCAATGATCACTGTCTTCTCCAGACGGGGACAGCTTCCCCCTCCCCGCCAGAAGAAGACAATTGCTCGGCAGGAGGAATTCTTCTGTCGGCACTGTCTGCGTTGATGAAGGATTCGTGCAAATTCGCAGCATCTATGGCCTGCCTTACTTGGAGGCACATCTTCTCTTACTACAGCCATCATGACTACTGGTGAAGCTTGAAGCTGAACTCCAGGTAGACCACTAAAATACTCAAATGAAATATATACATGGGAGCTGTTATACCTGCTAAATTATATGAATTTCGGTTCACTAAATCCTGGGATTTACAGAGCCCTGCCAGACGGCACAGCCAGCCTGGAAACCTGACTTTCCATTACTGCGTATAGTAGCTATTGGTCACTTTCAACTCTTCTGTAATACTGAAGATATTTTTTTTAGCTTATCTAAGCCACTTCTTTGCTTCCAATGAGTGTCAGGAACAGGTAGCAAAGCCACCTTAATCCAATCACCATGGAATAGCAGATGTTATTGTACAAGAACAGGATGGGTGCAGTGTTACCTTCCTCATAATTTTCATCGGCTGCATGTTTTCAGTAATGAAAACGAAACAAAAAAACTATTAGAATTTTGGCAATTGCTGAAAACTAAGAGGAAAATCAATTCCAGTTTTCGTCAATGAACCAAATATGAGGGAGGGACGTTTACCCACCTGAACGGCCCTTTTCCTCAGAGCTCCTCATGTCTATTAAAGCTCCAGCCCCACAAGCTGTATTGGCTGAGAGATGAAGACTCCCTCTGTCTGCCTGATGCCTGGGAGTTCTGGAACAATGTCCTGCAAACCATGTGGTGAGTGTTTTGCCTCCCAGCAAGGTAGCGGTGCTTAGCACCGTGTAAAATAACAGCCTCCCCAGACTAGTTCTCTACCATGTGTACTTCCTCACTCCCATTCACTTCCCCATCTACACTACATGTTATTACATTTTTACTCCAGGAGTGTGTAGTGGTATATTCACCACTTGGTTACTAGCAATCCGCCAATCACCCTGCTGCCAGACCCCCATCTATCAGTTAAGGCAATGAACAGTCATTTGCGCAGTTTTGTTACGTTTATTGCAGGATACAACTTGGGTGGGATAAAGGAAGATATGAGATGCCCATAGCATTTAGCACATTGTAAAACATTATTCAGTGGCCTTGCAAATTGATGCACACCTTGCACCCCCAGTCTCCTTCCTCTGGATAACTTCTCTGCAGACTGTTGCTCCTTCTCTTCTTGTACAAATCCTTCACTGCAAACTACTGAAATAGTATTTCTTCACTTCCATTGGGACAAGAAAGAATCATTCTGAATAATTCCACCTTGCAGACCATAATGGTATTGCCTCAGCGAATCAATGAGCCAAAGGCCTACACAACCTCTCCCCAATGGCTAAATGAATCAAACAGCCACACAGTCTTTTGGAAGGTATTACCAATGCGCTTAACCAGACCAGAGATACACGGTACCTCCCCCCGACGGCCTGACACATGGTAATAGGTGGACCACTGATACCAGCCAGTCCAAGATTGCAAACACTGTGTTCCCCGGCCACAGCATTTCTCTCTACTCTCAAAGATCCTCTTATAATTCTTCAGCACTGATCTCCTTCAAAGTACAAGTCCTGTGTTCCCCGGTCACAGCAGCTTGACTTTAGCTCTGCCGCTTTCCTCCTGACTCTTTACTGCTACTCCTTCTTCACCAACCTTCATCTGTGCACAAGTCCTGTGTTCCCCGGTCACAGCAGCTTGACACTAGCTCCGGATGCCCGGAACAACAACTCAGCACTCCATTCTATCTTTTCCTGCTCTCAGAACTCTTCCCTGATGGCATGTGATCCCAGCTTATATGGGAGGCTTGCCCCTGCCAATACCAAGAGGTAATTGGTCAGAGCTCCTCACATGAGCTGCCTGCCACTCAGATTTCAGGTCCAGCCCCCATTCCAGAAACATCTTTCTGAAAATAGGGGAGGCATCTCTGAGTCAAAGTACAGGTGACTACACCCACCACTGCACTGTACACTCCCAATCCCAAAATCAAAACAGACAGGCCCAGCAGTCAACATAAACCTGCCTAAATTTACCTACACATATCCTGAGCTGGGAAAAATCCTATTCTAGCACCTACCTTCAGGTAGAGGGTGCTACAAGTGTATAATGAGTTTGGAAGTTCTATATAAATGCTTAAAGCTCCACTTATCTGTCTCCCCCCCCCCCCCCTCCGGTGCCACATTCAGCACCTTTCGGGGAGGGGGAGGCGGGTACCCTTTTTCGACAGGTACCCGTCCCCACTTCTAAAAGATCTTGCCGCGGAAGTTCGTCCCCCCTCCTCCTTCCCCCGCCGCCGGGCCATTCAGAAAGCGCAGCGTGCTTCACGCATGCACAGTAGGGAACCGGCTGTGAAGCCTCAAGGCTTCACTGACAGTTTCCCTTACAGACAATGACAGCTGCAGCACCCGAGATTCGATGGAAACATCGGCTGGGGTGCCGACATCGCTGGATTCCAGGACAGGTAAGTGTCCTAATATTAAAAGTCAGCAGCTACAGTATGTGTAACTTTCTGCTGGGGGGGCGGAACTCCGGAACTCCGTTTTGAATAATGCATTACAATTTACCTAAACTCATTTGATTTTAGTTGACTAAAATGTAACAGAGATTTTAGTCGACTAAAATCCAACTAAAACTAAAACTGCATTTTATTCAAAAGGTTATGACTAAAGCAAAATCGAAATTGATGTAAAAATTAACACTGGATGGGAGATGTGAAAGTTCTAGATACATGATCTCATCCTGCATGTCAGGAAGACCTTGTAAGTGTGGGGTAGAGATGTTAAAATGGCATTATATGTGGAAGACAAATGGTGCTAAAGATCCCACCCCTGTTCATTGATGGCTGTTCCAGTTTGACGTTGATGGTCTCTTTTATGCCTCTTGCGAACCAGTTGACCTTTCCATCCAAAATGTGCACCTCACTATCTTCAAAAGAATCTTGACCTGTGGAATTTTCCCTCCTCTGTTGGGCTATTTGTTTGTTGAGAGGTTGCCTAGTCTCCCCAATGTAGAGGCCCTTGCATTCCCTACCACACTGTATTACATATGTATGCCGAGTTACTTTGCTTGTGTTTAGGTGTTGGGTCTTTTGGAGGTAGAAGCTTCTGTCTCAATGTATTGCTAGACTTGAAAGACACATAGATGTGATCCTTGGTGATCATTTGAAGTACTTCCTACACTCCAGCTACATAAGGGATTGTCCCTTGTGTTCTGTTTCTCCCCTCTGCTTGATGTCCCATGTTGTTGGTTGATCTTGTGAGGGTTTTGACAAAAGCCCAAACTGGGTAGCCACAGACTTTGAAAGCCCACTTGAAATATTGGTGTTCTTTGACTTTAAACTCTTTTGTCTTCCATGTATAATGTAATTTTTAATATCTATGCCCTGGCGTTATGACAACAATTCACACCTTCAGACACGTAAAGCTAAGGATTAACACCTGTGAAGGCTTCCTCCGACACCAAGGATATGATTATGCAACTAAGAATGAGGTGGTTCCACAACTTTCTCACCTCCCATCCTGTTCTTGGGCAATAACCCCTGCCTTTCCATGGTGATTAGATTAAGGTGTTTGTGCTACCTGTGTGAATATAAATGCTGTTGTATTTTCCTGCTCATTAAAACTGCAGAATTAGCTTGGATAAGCTACAAAATATCTTTAACCTCTTCCCAACCGCGCTATAGCCAAAGAACGGCTACAGCATGGTCATCCCAGAACTCTTTCTGGGAGGGTGTCCAGGGACATCCTTCCAGAACCATGCTCCTATCAGTGCCACCTCATAAGTGCCCATTAGTGCAGCCTATCAGTGCACATTAGTAAAAGGGGAAAAATTATTTGTTTGCAAAATTTTATAACAGAAACAAAAATATAAGCTTTTTTTTTTCCTTTGTTTAGCAAAAGAAATAAAAAAAAACAAGTGGCAATTAAATACCACTAAAAGAAAGCTCTATCCCTCTCAAAAAAATGATAAAAATGTCATATGGGTACAGTGTTGCATGACCGCGCAATTGTCCTTCAATACGCTACAGCGCTGAAAGCTGAAAATTGGCCTGGGCAGGAAGTGCCTGGTATTGAAGTGGTTAAAATTACTGGACAAGTCCAGCTGAATGTGACCAACTACTACTAGATATGCCATGACCTGGATCAATGAGAACCTTCACAGACATCTTTTATTACTGCAGTTAAAGTGATTGTAAAGTCTTGTTTCTTTTTTAGCTAGACATAGCAAACCTGCCCTGTGTAGTGATTTTGCACAGAGCAGATCCTCCTCTTCTCAGGTCCCTCTTCGGTGCTCCTGGCCCCTCCCTCCTGTTGAGTGCCCCCACAGCAAGCAGGTTTCTAAAGGGGCACCCAAGCCGGGCCACAGCTCACTGTGTCCCTTCAGACACAGAGCCGCGGCCCAGCCCAGCCCCCTTTCTTTCCTCATTGGCTGTCTGACTTTGATTGACAGCAGTGGGAGCCAATGGCAGATGAGACACTCCTGCAACATCGCTGGACAGAGATGGGCTCAGGTAGGTATTAGGGTGGCTGCTGCACACAGAAGACTTGGATTTCACTGTACACTGTGTGCTTTAGAAACTGCACCACGTCAGACAGAGCCCAGCTCGTTCCCTGGCTTGGGGATATCCAGCATCATCTAGGTCTTGTTTCTACCTCCAGATTGTGACTGCAGAAATGGAAGACTGATGAAAGGAGAAATGGAAGACTGATGAACTCATCTTTCACACTGCTCTCTCCTCCTATCAGCATGCTCCTTGTTAGCACATGAACTGATTGGCTCCTTCTACTCAGGGGCGTAACTACCACCATAGCGACCCATGCGGGCGCTATGGGGCCCGCAGCCGAGTGGGGCCCAGTGAGGATAAGAGCACTGCCGCAGTCTCCCAGCCAAGGGAAGAGAGAGGAAAGGAAGAGGCGAGCTGTCCGTATCAGCAGAGAGCTGAATTGCCCGATGTAAGAGCTTTCATTAGAACTTCCAGTGTTCCCGGGGCTCACGTCACATAGCTCCACCTTTTGGCCCGGTGCCTTTGATAGACAGAACGCCGATCCAATGCGGGACATGTGACGTCATCAAAGGTGTCGGGCCAAGAGGCGGGGCTATGTGACGATGAGCCCCGAGAAGACAGGAAATTCAAATGAAAGCTATTACAGCGGGCAAGCCCGCTCTCTGCTGATCCGGGTGGCTTGCCTCTTCCTCTGCATAGGTGGGGCTGTATGGGGCACAGGCAGACCAGGCTGTATTGGGCACAGATCACGCTGTATGGGGCACAGATCACGCTGCATTGGGCACAGGTCACGCTGCATTGGGCACAGGTCACGCTGTATGGGGCACAGATCACGCTGTATGGGGCACAGGTCACGCTGTATTGGGCACAGGTCACGCTGCATTGGGCACAGGTCACGCTGCATTGGGCACAGGTCACGCTGTATGTGGCACAGGTCCCGCTGCATTGACACTAGGGCAGCTGTGGGGGGGGGGGGCTGTTTGCAGGGGGGCCCCATACAACATTTTGCTATGGGGCCCTGCTATTTCTAGTTACGCCCCTGCTTCTACTGCTTCTTCTTTCTTCCTCTACTGCTTCTTCCTCTCATTCTCCAGCTCTGCTGTACAGGGACTGCAACAGGCTATAGCGGGTCAGACGCAGGTACTTACATTGCTTGCTTTTGAACCTACAGTTCAGAGACACGATTAGGTTGGACTATTTTTGTGCAGAGCAGACTCTCCTTGATGCAAGTCAAAGATGTCTGTTTAGGATCCAGATGTTCACGTTAAAAGGCCTTTTATAATGTTTTACCTTTGTTGAATTCTGTTTGGTGATCCTTAACCACATAGCGACCGGCGCACGCCGATGTACGTCGGCAGAATGGCACAGACAGGCAAATGGGCGTACCTGTACGTCCCTTTGAACTTGCTGCCGTGCCATCGCGTGCGCGCCGCGAGCTCCATGAGTCGGATCGCGGGTCCCGCGGACTCGATGTGCGTGGGGATAACCGCGATCGTCTCACGGTGAGGAAGAACGGGGAGCTGCTAATGTAAACAAGCATCTCCCCGTTCTGCCTAGTGACAGTGTCACTGATCATAGCTCCCTGTCATCGGGAGCGATGATCAGTGATGTGTCACACACAGCCCCTCCCCCCCACAGTTAGAACACATCCCTAGGACACACTTACCCCTCCCTAGCCCCCTAGTGGTTAACCCCTTCACTGCCAGTGTCATTTTTACAGTAATCAGTGCTGTAAAAATGACAATGGTCCCAAAAATGTGTCAAAATTGTCCGATGTGTCCGCCATAATGTCGCAGCCACGATAAAAATCGCAGATCTCCGCCGTTACTAGTAAAATAAAAATATTAATAAAAATGCCATAAAACTATCACCTATTTTGTAGACGCTATAACGTTTGCGCAAACCAATCAATAAACGCTTATTGCCATTTTTTTACCAAAAATATGTAGAAGAATACATATCGGCCTAAACTGAGGAAAAAAAATGTTTTTTTATATATTTTTTGGGGATATTTATTATAGCAAAAAGTAATAAATAATGCGTTTTTTTTTCAAAATTGTCGCTCTTTTTTTGTTTATAGCGCAAACAATTAAAAACCGCAGAGGTGATCAAATACCACCAAAAGAAAGCTCTATTTGTGGGAAAAAAAGGGCGTCAATTTTGTTTGGGAGCCCCGTCGCACGACCGCGCAATTGTCAGTTAAAGCGACGCAGTGCCGAATCACAAAAAGTGCTCTGGTCTTTTGCCAGCCAAATGGTCCGGGGCTTAAGTGATTAATTATATTAAAGCAAACCAGTCACCATCAGAGCAAAATAGGTGTTTGCAGTCAGAGAATGCACAATCACTGCGCTGCGCATGCATTGGTGGGGAAAGAAGACCCTGTTGTGCTTCACTCTAGTCTGCAACTGTGAAGAGACCGCGCCAAGCTCTACACCCCCGCGTGAACGCTTCCAGGAGCCGGTTTGACGCCGGGGACCATGCCGGCCACCGCTGGCCGGCCTGCCAACAGCCCTGGGAGCCACCTGGAGCCCGGTTCACGGCAGGACGGCGGGGAAGTCCGACAGGCTCGCGGCGGCCTCCTAGTAGCCTCAATGGTAAGGCTGAAAGCGTAACTGGGGCCTGAAAAAAAAAATGGCGGGCAGGAAGGTTTTTATATTACAGAAGAGACTTACTATATCTCTTCCGCAACAAAGGCTTCTTACCTTCCTTCTCGCAATCTTCTACACCAAGCTGTGCATGCGCAGAAGTTACATCATTACACACCGTCCAAATAACATTGTCAAATACCCTGAACCTGGAAAACGCTGGGGAGGTGATGTTGGCTCCAGCGAGGGAGCTTGCAGAGGTCGCACGACTCGAGTGACGCTATGGCTGGGTACACGCAGGCCGAAAATCAGGAGCAAACAGTTAGTTCAGCAGGAACTGTCCAACTTTTGCCCCCCCCTGTGTACAGCTCCCTGTCTGATAGAAGCCAGTCTTATGGAACACGCATGCTGGAACAACATCCTATCAGCGCTTGCAGCTAACGGCTTGCAAGTGCTGATCAGTGTGTTCTGGCGTGGGGGATTTGGGCCGTCCTCCCCGTCAGAACACAATAGCTCAGTGGGGCAGATTGCGACACTAACATCACTTATGTTAATACGCGATCTGTAATTTTTTCAGCTCGAAAAAAAAATAATTACAGTGTGTACCCAGCTTAAGTCTAGGCAGTAATAAGTCTAGCCCTCCTGTACCTTTTGTATTGAACTGTACTGTAATTGTGTTGTCCCCCTTATACATTGTAAAGCGCTGCGTAAACTGTTGGCGCTATATAAATCTCGTATAATAATAATAATATAAAATATACACATTACTGCAGCTCTGTAATTGTTAATACATCATAACAAGCAGTGTAAGTATCTTAGTTTGACCTGGTGTCAGCCTCTTGCTGCCCCTGTGTAGCAGAGCTCAGAATGAGGAAGGGAGAAGCAGCACAAGGGACCAATCAGTTTATGTGAAGACAAGAAGTATGCTGATAGGGAGGAGAGTAGAGCTGGGGCAGGTCCAGGAAGACCTGGGATAGGAGAAAATGGCGCCAGCCATCACAATGAGGACATCTGGTGGCATAAGAAAAGGACTGTAGGGGAAGTCTCTGGGTTGAAGGTTGTTATTGCAGCAAATGGTGATTTGGTAATTTTATTTTTTAATGGTCTATTCATTCTTTCTTTTGTTATTTTTGGCTGACGTTCTGCATAAATACATTATGTTAAAAACAATACCTGCATTATTACCCTGTTTCCTCGAAAATAAGACCTAGCGTGATTGTCAGTGATGGCTGCAATATAAGCCCTACCCCCCAAATAAGCCCTACCCTGTTTCCCCAAAAATAAGCCCTACCCTGAAAAGAAGACCTACAAGGACTTTAACTAGGGCTTATTTGGGGGGTATGGCTTATATTGCAGCCATCACCGACAATCACGCTAGGTCTTATTTTCGGGGACACAAAAAGAGGGGGGAGAAACAGATTGTTTCTCTAAAGTAGGTCAACAGAGAACACTAGGGTCAAATACAATACCAGCTTTATTAATTACCAAAAAATATTTACCCAATAATAGTAACAAAAGTGAAGTTAGAGACAGTATGGACAGACGGTTATAACAAACATGTTAAAATTGGACAACGTTGTCACAAGGGATATAAAATCAAAAGGGAGCCGCGGCCATGCACCCACACATTCTCATCATACACACTGGATGTAAAGTATTTTCAGGATAGTCATGCACATTAGGTAGCAATTGCCGGAATTAATTCCTAGTGTTGAGTGTCCAATTGGGCAGGAACAGTCCTATGTCACTAGTATGGAGGTATTGTGAGTGGGTGGATGATCTGACAAATCAAACAATCATAAAATTGGACCATAGATGGAGCGATCTCTCAAGGGATCATTGTATTCAATGATTGCATAGACCACAGCTGATGGATAAATAGTAAACGCTTTCCAGGTTGCAGTAGAACTGATTGTACAGATATCTACAAAGGCAGCAGAGTAGATGTCCTTAGAGACAACATTAATGGAAACATAGAAAAACCGACATACGTTTTGTTGCAAGTGCTAGGTAAAGTGAAGGAATCTCACTGATCGCACTATGTCCGTCGTCAGACTATGATAGTCCTGAGTGTTGAAGTCTCCCTGTGGACAGATGCCTCTGTGTGGTTCATCTAGGGTGTAGATCGGCAAGGGGTCGTCTCTCACTGCTTCTCACCATAGAACCGCTGAAGCACCAATGCCGCCATGTGATACGTGACTGTGGGGGAAAGCCAGCATCAGCTGTTGGATCAGCTGTTGGGTCCGTATGGAGATGAGTCAGATCAGATTGCGCGCGGCTCCCAAGGACGTGCTGACGTCACACGGCTGACGCGTTTCACCAGCCAATGAACGCTGGTTTCCTCAGAGCTCTATCATAGTCTGACGACGGACATAGTGCGATCAGTGAGATTCCTTCACTTTACCTAGCACTTGCAACAAAACGTATGTCGGTTTTTCTATGTTTCCATTAATGTTGTCTCTAAGGACATCTACTCTGCTGCCTTTGTAGATATCTGTACAATCAGTTCTACTGCAACCTGGAAAGCGTTTACTATTTATCCATCAGCTGTGGTCTATGCAATCATTGAATACAATGATCCCTTGAGAGATCGCTCCATCTATGGTCCAATTTTATGATTGTTTGATTTGTCAGATCATCCACCCACTCACAATACCTCCATACTAGTGACATAGGACTGTTCCTGCCCAATTGGACACTCAACACTAGGAATTAATTCCGGCAATTGCTACCTAATGTGCATGACTATCCTGAAAATACTTTACATCCAGTGTGTATGATGAGAATGTGTGGGTGCATGGCCGCGGCTCCCTTTTGATTTTATATCCCTTGTGACAACGTTGTCCAATTTTAACATGTTTGTTATAACCGTCTGTCCATACTGTCTCTAACTTCACTTTTGTTACTATTATTGGGTAAATATTTTTTGGTAATTAATAAAGCTGGTATTGTATTTGACCCTAGTGTTCTCTGTTGACCTACTTTAGAGAAACAATCTGTTTCTCCCCCCTCTTTTTGTGCTACATGTTTAAAAGGCCAACTTGAACTGCATCCAGACTTTTCTGTCTGCATGATAGGTCTATACCTACCCGCGGAAACTAGCCATTATTGCTAAATTATTACGGGTTGATCCGGGCTAAAATCCTTGTTTTTTTGTCTCTTATTTTCGGGGAAACAGGGTATGTTGTTTTTATCTACTAAGTGTTAAAGTAGAATTGTGGCCAGTCTATTCATATTTACATATTTTAACAAGTAATACATGAGTCTTAAATCAAGCCCTCATTGACCTCAGCAGCTTCAGGCAATGTGGAATAATTCATCCTCAAACTATACAGCAAAACCACTTTCAGTTTCTCCCAGTAGCTTTTTTTTCTGCCTCCTTCTCTAGCAGCAGAGGCTTAATAGCCTGCTGGCCTTATAGTCTCTAATGTTATGGTGTGCAGCGATAGGTGGCCCTGGGAGAATCTCTCTACATCTCTTTCCCCCTCCATAGACACAAAACACATTTCCGTGTCTGCAGCCACCTTTGGACACAAGATAATCTGAAGAAACTTCTAGCACTGTACAAATATCCTGTACACTGTGCTGTACTTATTATATATGTATATATACACACTGTATATACCAAACATTGTATGTGTACCCCATAAGCTGTGCTGTACTTGTCCTGTATACCAAACATTGTACATGTACCCAGTATGCTGTGCTGCACTTGTTCTATATACCAAGCATTGTGTGTGTACCCCCCATATGCTATGCTGTACTTGTCCTACATACCAAACATTGTATATGTACCCAGGATGCTGTGCTGTACTTGTCCTATATACCAAACATTGTACATGTACCCCGTGTGCTGTACTTGTACTTGTCCTACATACCATACGTTGTATGAACTGCTCTGTACAAACACTCTGTACACTGCACTGTACACAGAAAAGTTATATACCATCTGTACACTTCACTGTACTTGCAAACTCTGTACTGCCATGCACTGCTCTGTATACACACATACTGCGCCCATACTGCATACATTATACACTGTGCTAGACTTACATTTAGTGCGCTGCAATATATACTGTATTCATGTTGTGCACAGCAATGTATTGTATACACACACTATACACACACTGTATACAGTATACACTTCACACAGTGTATGTACTTCACAATATACACACTGCACTGACTGTATACACTACACCACACTATACACTGTACACACTACACCACACTATACACTGTACTCACACTGTATACACTGCACTATATATACTCTGCACTCATACTGTATACACTTCACTCACCTCATATACACCACTATATACACACTGTACTCACCTTATAAGCATAGCACTGTATACACACTGTACTCACACTGTACATATAGCATTGTATACACTGCACTGTACTCACCTTGTATACAAGGCACTGTATGCACACTGTACACACGGCACTCTATACATACTGTACACACAGTGTATACACTGCACTGTACTTGTACCCTTTGCCCTAGGCTGTTTTGGGTGCACATGTAACCTTTCTGTCCTACCTCTGCAGGTTATTTGGGTGTGAATTGTAGAAAGTGAATACTAAAAGTTGGAGACTGTGCAGAGATTGAATCTTGTCTTGTCCTGGGCTCCCCTATGCTCAGCATGTGTAGTGTGTCAGCTCTTCTGCCCACCCTCTCCGTGTCCCACTGACCTTGGCCACAAAAGGAGCTTTCCGTCTGTCTGCAGTGCTGGTCCCGGCTCATCCTGAGGTGGCTTCATCTGTAATATCTCATTCAGCATCCATTCTCCTCCCCCTATACCACATACCTGCCCTCCCCTCCTCTTCACCCCTCCTCTCTATCCTGTACTGGATACCCATCCTCCTCTGCTCCCCATCCCTCCTCTCCATCCTATACCAGACACCTGCCTCCTCTCCTCTGCATCCTCTACTGTATACCTGCCTCCTCTCCTCTCTATCCTGTACCAGTCACCCACCCTCCCCTACTCCTCATCCCTGCTCTCCAGCCTGCACTGGATACCTGGCCTCCACATCCTTCTCATTCCTGTATTAGATACTTCCCTCCTCTCTTCTGCATCCCTCCTTTCCAGCATGTGCCAGATGCCTGCTCTCCTCTACTCCTCATCACTCTCCTCCATCCTGTACCAGGTACCATGCCTCTCCTCCTCTTCACCCCTCCTCTCTATACTGTACCAGATACCCACCCTTCCCTACTCTTCATTCCTCCTCTCTATCCTGTACCAGATACCTGCCTCTCCTCCTCTTCACACCACCTCTTTATCCTGTACCAGACACCCGCCCTTCCCTACTCTTCATCACTTTCCTCCATCTTATACCAGATACCCACCTCTCCTCCTCTTCACCCCTCCTCTCTATCCTGTACCAGACACCCGCCCTTCCCTACTCCTCATTCCTCTTCTCCATCCTGTACCAGATATCTGCCTCTCCTCCGCTTCACCTCCTCTCTATCCTGTACCAGACACCCGCCCTTCCCTACTCCTCATTCCTCTTCTCCATCCTGTACCAGATATCTGCCTCTCCTCCGCTTCACCTCCTCTCTATCCTGTACCAGACACCCGCCCTTCCCTACTCCTCATTCCTCTTCTCCATCCTGTACCAGATACCCACCTCTCCTTCTCTTCACCCCTCCTCTCTATCCTGTACCAGACACCCATCCTTCCCTACTCCTCATTCCTCTTCTCCATCCTTTACCAGATACCTGCCTCTCCTCCTCTTCACCCCTCCTCTCTATCCTGTACCAGACACCCGCCCTTCCCTTCTTATCACTCTCCTCCATCCTGCACCAGAGACCTGCCTCTCCTCCTCTTCACTTCCTCTCTATCCTGTACCAGACACCCGTCCTTCCTTACTCCTCATTCCTCTTCTCCATCCTGTACCAGGTACCTGCCTCTCCTCCTCGTCTCCCCTCTCTATCCTGTACCAGACAACACTCTCCTCCATCCTGTACCAGATACTTGCCTCTCCTCCTCATCACCCCTCCTCTCTATCCTGTACCAGACACCCGTCCTTCCTTACTCCTCATTCCTCTTCTCCATCCTGTACCAGGTACCTTCCTCTCCTCCTCTTCACCTCCTCTCTATCCTGTACCAGACACCCGTCCTTCCTTACTCCTCATCACTCTCCTCCATCCTGTACCAGATACCTGCCTCTTCTCCCTTTCACCACTCCTCTACCATACACCCACCCTTCCCTACTCCTCATCCCTCTTCTCCATCCTGTACCAGATAACTGCCTCTCCTCCTCATCATCCCTCCTCTCTATCCTGTACCAGACACCCACCCTTCCCTACTCCTCATTCCTCCTCTCTATCCTGTACCAGATACCTGCCTCTTCTCCTCTTCACACCTCCTTTCTATCCTGTACCAGACACCCGGCCTTCTCTACTCCTCATCCTTCCTCTCTATCCTGTACCACAGTGATGGCGAACCTTGGCACCCCAGATGTTTTGGAACTACATTTCCCATGATGCTCAAGTACACTGCCGATTGCATGAGCATCATGGGAAATGTAGTTCCAAAACATCTGGGGTGCCAAGGTTTGCCATCACTGCTGTACCAGATACCTGCCTCTCCTCCTCTTCAACCCTCCTCTCTATCCTGTACCAGCCACCCACCCTTCTCTACTCTTCATCACTTTCCTCCATCCTGTACCAGATACCCGCCTCTCCTTCTTTTTACCCCTCCTCTTTATCCTGTACCAGACACCCGTCCTTCCCTACCCCTCATTCCTCTTCTCCATCCTTTACCAGATACCTGCCTCACCTCCTGTTCACCCCTCCTCTCTATCCTATATCAGACACCTGCCCTTCCCTACTTCTCATCCCTCTTCCCCATCCTGTACCAGATACCTGACTCTCCTCCTCTTCACCCCTCCCCTCTATCCTGTACTGGGCACCCGTCTTTCCCTACTCCTCATCCCCCCTCTCTATCCTGTACAAGACACCCACCCTTCCCTACTCCACATCCCTCCTCTCCATCCCGTACCAGATACCCACCTCTCCTTCTCTTCACCCCTCTTCTTTATCATGTACCATACACCAAACCCTTCCCTACTCCTCATTACTCTTCTCCAACCTGTACCAGATACCTACCTTCCCCTCCTCTTCATCCCTCCTCTCTATCCTTTACCAGACATCCACCCTTCCCTACTTTTCATCACTTTCCTCCATCCTGTACCTGCCTTCCTTCCTCTTCTCCCCTCCTCTCCATCTTGTACCAGATACCTGCCTTCCCCTCCTCTTCTTCCCCCTCTCTATCCTGTACCAGGCACCCACCCTTCCTTACACCTCATCCCTCTTCTCCATCCTGTACCAATATCTGCCTCTCCTCCTCTTCACACCTCCTTTCTATCCTGTACCTGTACTCCTCGTTCATCCTCTCTACCCTGTACCTGATGCTTGCCTCCGTTCTCTTCTGCATCCCTTTTCACTATCCTGTACCAGTTCCATCCACCCCTACTCCTTATTCCTCCTCTCCATCCTGTACTGGATACCTGGCCTCCACATCCTTCTCCCTTTTCTGTGTCAGATACCTGCTCTCCTTTATTACTTATCCCCCCTCCATTCTGTGACAGATACCTGCCCTCCTCTCCTCTAAATCCCCCTGCTCCACAGTGTGCTTGAAACCTGCTCTCCCCTATTCCTCGTTGCTCCTCTTCATCCTGTACTATATACCTGCTGTACTCTGCTCCTCATCCCTCCTCTCTATCCTGTACCAGATACCTGCCCTCTTCTAACTCCTAATCAATTCCTTTTTAGTCTGTACCAGATACCTGCCCTTCACTTCTCTCAATCCTGTAACTGGATACTTGCCCTCCTGTCCTCCATATTCATGTCTCCATTCATCTGCATGTCTCCTCTTCATCCTTTACTAGATACCTGGCCTCCACATCTTTCTTCTGTGTCCTGTACCAGATAACTGCTCTCCTCTACTCCCAATCTCTTCTCTCCACATTGTATCACATACCTGCCTCTTCTCCTCTGCATTCCACCACCCTATACTAGATACCTATCCTTCCATACTCCTCATCCACCTTGTACCAAATACCTGACCTTCCCTACTTCTTATTCTTCCTCTCTCTCTTCTAGCGGATTCCTGTTCTCCTGGCCTTTTCATCTCACCTCCATCCATCCTGACCTCCATATCACTCCTCTCTGTATTGTACCAGATATATACCGCCTCTCCATCCTGTACTGGTTACCTAGCCTCCATATCTCTCCTCTCGTTCCTGTACCAGATAGCCACCCCTCCTACTCCTGCGTCCCTACTCTCCATGCTATATTGAACACTTGCCCGCCCCTACTTCTTATCCTGATTTACTCCTCATCCCTCCTCTTCATCCTGTACCATATATCTGCCCTCCGCTACACCTCATTCCTTCTCTCCATCCTGTTCAAGATACCTGCCCTCCTCTCCCATACATACTATAACAGATTACTTTCCTCCACTTCCTTTCTCTTTATGCTGCATTGAATATGTGCCAAGTTCCCTCCACACTACTTCTTCACCCCTCCTCTCTAGCCGATTCCAGAAAAACATAAACCTCATCCCTCATTTTTATCCTGTATCAGATACCTGCATCGCTCCTCTCAGGCCTGTACCCAATACCTACTCTCCTGGCCTTTTCATCCTTCCCCTCCATCCTGTACTGGATACGTTCTCTTCCCTTCTCCTCATAACTCCTCTCCACCTGTTACCATATACCTGCCTCCTCTCCTCTACACCACTCCTCCTAACCCTGTTCCAGATACCCTCGCTTCTCCCCCTCTGCTTCCCTTCACTCTGTACCAGATACCCATCCTCCCATACTTCTCATTCCTTTACACCACCCTGAACTAGACACCTGCCTCCTTTTCTGCATTCCACCTCTCCATCCAGTACCACAAACCTGCTTCCTCTCTTCTGCACCCCTCGTCCTAATCTTGTACCAGATACCCTCACTTCTCCCCCTCTGCTTCCCTTCACTCTGTACCAGATACCCATCCTCCCATATTTCTCATTCCTTTTCACCACCATGAACTAGACACCTGCCTCCTTATTTCCACATTCCTCCTCTCCATCCAGTACCAGATACCTGCCTCGCCTCCTCTCCTCTGCACCCATCACCCTAATCCTGTACTAGTTACCTACCCTCGCTTTACCTCTCTGCATCCCTCCACTCTGTATCAGATACCCATCCTCCCATACTCCTCATTCCTCTTCACTACCCTGAACTAGACACCTGCCTCCTTATTTCCACATTCCTCCTCTCCATCCAGTACCAGATACTTGCCTCCTCTCCTCTGCACCCATCACCCTAATCCTGTACTAGTTACCTACCCTTGCTTTACCTCTCTGCATCCCTCCACTCTGTATCAGATACCCATCCTCCCATTCTCCTCATTCCTCTTCACTACCCTGAACTAGACACCTGCCTCCTTATTTCCACATTCCTCCTCTCCATCCAGTACCAGATACTTGCCTCCTCTCCTCTGCACCCATCACCCTAATCCTGTACTAGTTGCCTACCCTCGCTTTACCTCTCTGCATCCCTCCACTCTGTATCAGATACCCATCCTCCCATACTCCTCATTCCTCTTCACTACCCTGAACTAGACACCTGCCTCCTTATTTCCACATTCCTCCTCTCCATCCAGTACCAGATACCTGCCTTCTCTACTTTGCCCGCTCCTCCTACTCCTGTACCAGATACCCTTGCTTTTCCCCCTCTGCTTCCCTTCACTCTGTACCAGATATCCATCCTCCCATACTCCTCATTCCTCTTCACTACCCTGAACTAGACACCTGCCTCCTTATTTCCACATTCCTCCTCTCCATCCAGTACCAGATACCTGCCTCCTCTACTCTGCACCACTCCTCCTACTCCTGTACCAGATACCCTTGCTTTCCCCCCTCTGCATCCCTCCACCATGTACCAGATACCCACCCTCCTGTGCTCCTCATTCCTCTTCACCATGCTACATTAGATACCTGCTTCCTTACTTCTGCGTTCCTTCTATCCATCCAGTACCAGATACCTGCCTTCTCTCCTCCCCTCCTCTTAATCCCATATTAGTTACCTGCCCTTTCCTTCCTCTGCAATGCTTTACTCTGTACCAGATACCCCTCCTCCCCTACTCCTCATCCTTCCTCTTCATCCTGCACTAGACACCTGCTTTCTTCTGCATCCCTCCTTTCCAGCCTTTGCTAGATACCTGCCCGTCCCTACTTCCTTTCCATTTTCTCTACATCATATCAACACTTTGCCCTCCCCTACTCCTCATTTCTCCTCTCCATCCTCTACCAGATACCCGCCCTTTCCTCCTCTGCATCACTCCTCTCCAGGTTGTACCTGATACCTGCCCCCCTTTCATTTCCGCTCTCATTTCTGCCCCTGCCATTTGCTCTCCTTGCCTCCTTACCCCTCTTCTCCACCCTGTACTGAATAACTACCCTTTTTCTCCTCCTCATCCCTCCTCTTCTTCCTGTACCAGATACCTTAAATCCCTTGTCTGCATCCTGTGCCAGATACCTCCTCCCTGTCCTCTGCATCCCTCCTCTTCATTCTGCACCAGATACCTCCCTCATCCTCTCCATCACTTACATCCAGGGACCTGGCCAGGCGCCACTGTGTGTCTGTACTGAGGATTAACCTTCACATCCCCTTCAAGTCTGCACTGTATACAGCCCACAGTCTGTGTTATGTCTGTGAGCTGTATGCATAGCTCTCTGTAGCGTAGATCGTTTTTTCTCTTGCATGGAAGAATATATCACTGCAGGCTCAGGCCATATTTCAGACTGGCATTTCAGACCCATTTAGCTTATTTTCCATGTTCTTTGGCTGTGATCCTTTTCCTTGTTTGTTTTGTATAAGTATGTGGAACAAGGCAGGTTTGCCAACAGATGCAAATAGGGTCACTTCCTTCCAGTGAAGGATGGTTTTGTCTTTCTGCTCTATTTTTATAGTTTTTTCTGCTTAGGTGCACTTCTCCCTCCAGATGAGCAACGGGGTTCCATTCTTGGCAGGGGGAAATTATTTATACCTGTCATCACCCCCTCCATGGGGTCTGTGCAATGACCTAGATGGGATCTCCTGCCATAAAACCTACTTCCAAAGTCATAAAAAAAGCAGAGGTCTCACTTACATATATTTGCATAAACAGTCAGTGACCAGTTAGACTGCAATGAACTATCTTTGGCCCAAGTTACAGCTTCCATGTTATGCCATTGACATGTTAACAGGGCCGGTGCTACCACTAGGCGAACTAGGCAGCTGCCCTAAGGTGCAGCCACGGCCAGTTGTTGCTTGGTCCAAACCCACCCCCCCCCCAGAGCGTCCTGCCCAAATACTCAGTAAGCGTCCCTGCTGCCACAGCTGCGCCCCTCAGCAACAGTGCAGGCTGTTCAGCAATCATAGCTGTCCCTGAATGTATGGCGGCTGACAGCATCCACCGGGGGATTTTAATTATCCAGACATAGACTGGGTGGAAGGAACCTCGCATTCGTCTAAGGCTCGCCAGTTCTTAAATGTCTTGCAGGACAATTTTATGGGTCAAATAGTAGATCCTCCAACTAGGAACAAAGCGTTACTAGACCTACTGATTACCAACAATACAGACCTGATTACGGATGTGGAAATATGGGGCAATTTAGGAAACAGCGATCACAGGTCAATTAGCTTCAGTATAAATCACACAAATAGGAAACATAAGGGGAATACAAAGACACTGAATTTCAAAAGAGCCAACTTCCCTAAACTACGAACCTTGCTAGAAGATATTAATTGGGATAAAATCTTAGGAACAAAGAACACGGAGGAGAGATGGATTTGCTTTAAGAGCTTATTAAATAAGGGCATTAGCTAGTGCATCCCATTGGGAAATAAATTTAAAAGAGCGAACAAAAGTCCTGGGTTGCTTAACTCCAGTTTAAAAATAAATTTAAAAGCAAAGGAGAAGGCCTTCAAAAAATACAAGGCTGAGGGATCATCCTCAGCATTCAGACTTTACAAAGAATGCAACAGGAAATGTAAGATATATCTGGCATTGTTGGAAAAGTGTCAACTAGAACTTGTGCTGCAAGTGCCCTGCAAGTGTGGAACTATCCTGTGAAAATGTGCAGCAAGTTAACAAACTTACAATTCAACACTGCCACAAATTTGTGACAAGTTATCCTTGCTATCTGGAACCAGACTCTTCACAGTTGACCACATTGGAGCAGTTCCTGGTACCTACTGATGGACATTCCATGGGTTCCTGCCTAAACTCCTTATCCTTAAAATATGTTATTGTCGCCGTCTTTTTGTTTACTGATTCTGATGATGGTGTCATTATGCACTTTCTTTTGTTACATTATAAAGTTTTTATTGTCATTTAAAAACCGAATAAAAAGATTGAAACAGAAATTTATTGGACACTTCTCCACTGATCACCAATCTAACCCTTTATTCTTCACTCCATTGCTAATGCGTGTGACCCTATGGGGCTACTTACTGTAATGTACCATACAGCCTAACTACATTCTTGAACAACTCATCCCAACACGGTTATTATATTTTGTGTGACTTGCCCTTCCCTTTAGATTGTAAGCTCTCAAGCAGGGCCCTCCTAATCCGTTTGTCTTGAATTGTATTGTAACTGTACTGTCTCCCTTTATTTTATTAAGAGCTGTGCAAGCTGTTGGCTCTATATAAAACCTGCATAATAATATGGCCAAGAGTAAAATACATTGTGTATTCTGATATCATACCCCACAGCTGTAATGTGAAAATAATGGAGCTGACAGTTTATTATTTCCTATGTTTATATGGTGCTTATGTATTCCACAGAACTAAACAGAGAACACTAAATAATTCACATCAGTGTCTGTGCCAAAGGAGTCACCCACTATTATTATATTATACATTTGTATAGCTCTGACTTCTACTGCAGTGCTGTACAGAGAACACTGAGCCAGTCACATCAGTCTCCACCAGGTGGTGCTGTTCTGCTGGATGCCGTTGGCTCACTCTGCTGTGATCTCATCTGAGAGAAGCAGCAAGTAAAAGAAATATAACAACAAAGAGCAGCGCAGGTTTCAATATAAACAATAAACCCCAATGCACATACCCTGTTTCCCCAAAAATAAGACCTAGCGTGATTGTCGGTGATGGCTGCAATATAAGCCCTACCTCCCAAAAAAGCCCTAGTTAAAGTCCTTGTAGGTCTTATTTTCAGGCTAGGGCTTATTTTCGGGGAAACAGGGTAGGGCTTATTGGGGGGGTAGGGCTTATATTGCAGCCATCACTGACAATCACGCTAGGTCTTATTTTCGGGGAAACAGGGTAAAAAAAAAGTCCTTTGAGCAATAAAAAGCTCTTCGTGAGATGTAAACAGTCTATTAGCAGGGCAGCCTTATGAAGGGAGGTGAAGCCACTCCAATATGTAAGAGAAGAAGAAACAGCAAAGGCGCCTCTTAGTAAGATAGTATTATTTAATGATACAATTCCATTAAAATCACTCACATGTAAAAACTTGTTAGTCCGGCATGGGAAGTTACAGTAGAGGCCATACGTGGTTTCTGCACTCTCAGATGGAAAAGAGCTTTGTTCCTCTGCGCTGCCGGCTTGTGTGTTCGGCGCAGACTTCCGGGATCCGATCGTGATCCAAGACAAGGCTTGTACCTCCGCAGTCGAATGGAGGGCTGGAACGCAGATTCGATGGTATGGGCTGTACTGCCGTTAAGCAACGCGTTTCAGAGCATGCGCATTGGGGCGCGCTCCTTTCTCAAGCTAGGGAAGATTGGTTTATTTGCAGCCTATTTAAGTGCTCTCCTAGCACTGCTGCCTAGTGGATACAATTAATAATGCGGGGATAAAATTACAGATCTTAAAGTGGGGTTTCACCCAAAAAAACAAAAATACCTCAAAAATTAAAAAAAAACAAAAACATTTGGATATTTTTTTTTTCACTTACATCTAAATGCCTGTTGCTAGGTGGTCCCTCATAGTCTGCCTGTTCCTTTGCCTGGGCTGGTGACATCACTTCCCCCTCAGCACAGGAAGGGCTCGGCTCTGCTCCCTCCCTCCTGTCAATCATCTGGGACCCATTACAGGTCCCAGGTGATTGAGCGGCCAATCACGGCGCGCGGCGCCGCATGCGCAGTGGGTGCCAGGCTGTGAAGCCACAGCCCGGCGCCCAAAGTTGCAATGCCTGCGCCGACGAGCGGAGGGGGGGGGACGAGCGTGGCTTCGATCCCCCGCATCGCTGGACCCAGGGACAGGTAAGTGTCCAATTAAAAGTCAGCAGCTGCAGTATTTGTAGCTGCTGACTTTTAATTTTTTTTTTTTTAATGGAGCCCCTGGGTGGAACTCCTCTTTAAATAAAGGGATATATAAAGGAAGAGCAGAATTAAAAATATGTGCATGTGCATTGTGTTACTATGCAACTTGCCTTTTGTGTATTGATTTTTCATTATACTGGGTAATAATTATATATATATTATTACGAATACACATGAAATCGAAAAATATATATAGAACACAGATGAAAATACATATAAATAAAATGTGCAAAAATTATTTATACAAAAATTATTAAAAATTATTATTAAAAGTTATGCATATTGTGACACATAGTATTATAGATATTGTTAGTGCGTATAAAGATCTAGGTTAATGGCCATGGATAATTTTATAAAAGAAGGGAGAACTATTATGAGCATAATAAGCACTTGTACCATGCATATATACATATACGGGCAAATATAGATACACATATGCATGGGTTCAATGTGTAGGGCCACTAAAGACAGGGAATGATAGAAATAACATACACATGTGCATGGGTACAATGTGTAGGGCCACTAAAAACAGGGAATAATTAAAATAAATGAATTATTGTTATTGTGTCATCACAGGTATTAGTTATGTTACTATTACCTATTGATATGTAAGAAAATAAACGTAATCACTCATAAAGAGCAAATATTATTATAAAATGGTGGAGATTTACAATTCTTCATTGCTAAGGAGGAACAGAAACTTTCTGTCATGAAAGAAGATCTCAGGAAAAAGAAATCCCTGCATAGTAAGTCTAGAAACACTAAGAGGGAAGTCTCCAAGCTGAAGTCTCTGGAAGAGGCATTGAAAAAGCAGGAGAAGTTGGTCGCCTCTCTGAAGGAGAGCAGCGGTGTGTTCAGAGAAAAGCGTGAGAATGGGGAGAGATTCCAACAGATGAAGGAAAGTGCCTGTGCCAGTACCAGCCAGAGGGTGGATACCAGAGCAACGGCGACAGTATGGATGGGGGGTAAGGAAGTGGCTTCACATGGTGGCCCCAGTACTACCCCTGTCTCAGGATCTGTTGCACTTGAGTCAGTATCTGCCCCCCTCCCTCCCCAGCAGCCTGGGTCCTCTCAGGAGGAGGTTGAGGAAAATGGCAGATTGCTGCAGGCCATTACAGAAATGGAATCTCCCTTGAGTGGCACCGACTCATCAGATGAAGATCATGGGAATGCAGGAAGAGATGGCATGTATCCAGACAGAAGTTTCTGCTGGCTGTGAGGAGTCCCACATGGACACTAACAGTGCAGAGCAGGAATGTTGCATGAACATTGAAACTGCAGAGCAGGAGGGCCGTATGAACACTGAAGCAGCTGGTGTTTTTTCTAAACAGAAGTGAAAGTCGTGGTAAATGATGTGGCGGGAGGGGTTAATGGGGGGGTTTTGGAATCGCATCCTGACGGCGATTAAATCTCAAAAGGTTTCTTAGCCTGGATTGTGTTTAAGTTAAGTTTCGGGGTTTGTAGTCTCTTTTTTGTTATCATTAACCACTTCAGCCCCGGAAGGATTTACCCCCTTCCTGACCAGAGCACTTTTTACAATTTGGCCCTGTGTCGCTTTAACTGCTAATTGCGTGGTCATGCAATGCTGTACCCAAATGAAATTTGCGTCCTTTTCTTCCCACAAATAGAGCTTTCTTTTGATGTTATTTGATCACCTCTGCGGTTTTTATTTTTTGCGCTATAAACGGAAAAAGACTGAAAATTTTGAAAAAAAATGATATTTTCTACTTTTTGTTATAAAAAAAATCCAATAAACTCAATTTTAGTCATACATTTAGGCCAAAATGTATTCGGCCACATGTCTTTGGTAAAAAAAAGTCAATACGCGTATATTTATTGGTTTGCGCAAAAGTTATAGCGTCTACAAACTAGGGTACATTTTCTGGAATTTACACAGCTTTTAGTTTATGACTGCCTATGTCATTTCTTGAGGTGCTAAAATGGCAGGGCAGTACAACCCCCCCCCCCCCCCAAATGACCCCATTTTGGAAAGTAGACACCCCAAGGAAATTGCTAAGAGGCATGTTGAGCCCATTGAATATTAATTTTTTTTGTCCCAAGTGATTGAATAATGACAAAAAAAAAAAAAAAATTACAAAAAGTTGTCACTAAATGATATATTGCTCACACAGGCCATGGGCATATATGGAATTGCACCCCAAAAAACATTCAGCTGCTTCTCCTGAGTACGAGGATACCACATGTGTGGGACTTTTTGGGAGCCTAGCCGCGTACGGGGCCCCAAAAACCAATCACCGCCTTCAGGATTTCTAAGGGCGTAAATTTTTGATTTCACTCCTCACTACCTATCACAGTTTTGAAGGCCATAAAATGCCCAGATGGCACAAAACCCCCCCCCAAATGACCCAATTTTGGAAAGTAGACACCCCAAGCTATTTGCTGAGAGGCATGTTGAGTCCATGGAATATTTTATATTTTGACACAAGTTGCAGGAAAGTGACAATTTTTTTTTTTTTTTTTGCACAAAGTTGTCACTAAATGATATATTGCTCACACAGGCCATGGGCATATGTGGAATTGCACCCCAAAATACATTTAGCTGCTTCTCTTGAGTACGGGGATACCATATGTGTGGGACTTTTTGGGAGCCTAGCTGCGTACGGGGCCCCGAAAACTAATCACCGCCTTCAGGATTTCTAAGGGTGTAAATTTTTGATTTCACTCTTCACTGCCTATCACAGTTTCGGAGGCCATGGAATGCCCAGGTGGCACAACCCCCCCCCCCCAAATGACCCCATTTTGGAAAGTAGACACCCCAAGCTATTTGCTGGTAGGCATGGTGAGTATTTTGCAGCTCTCATTTGTTTTTGAAAATGAAGAAAGACAAGAAAAAAACATTTTTTTTTCTTTTTTCAATTTTCAAAACTTTGTGACAAAAGGTGAGGTCTGCAAAATACTCACTATACCTCTCAGCAAATAGCTTGGGGTGTCTACTTTCCAAAATAGGGTCATTTGGGGGGGTTTTGTGCCACCTGGGCATTCCATGGCCTCTGAAACTGTGATAGGCAGTGAAGAGTGAAATCAAAAATTTACGGCCTTAGAAAGCCTGAAGCAGTGCTTGGTTTTCGGGGGGCTCCCGTACGCGGCTAAGCTCCCAAAAAGTCTCACACATGTGGTATCCCCGTACTCAGGAGAAGCAACAGAATGTATTCGATCGATACTGCACTTGGGTGGGCTGGGCTGGGCCGAGCTGAGGGGCAAAACACAGGTGCTAGCAGGTATCTGGGCTGATCCCGCTAACACTGCGTTTTTGGGAACCCTAAACTGCTGGGGACGCTAGTATAGATCTGATCGGATCAGATATTGATCCGTTCAGATACTATACCACTAAGGGAGGCTTATGCTGCGTGCGTGGGTGTTAGCGGTGCTGGCGCTAACCTGACGCTGCCTGGGGCGACGCATATCACCGCCGGGCGATCGGGGGGCTAAACCTTTATTCGGTAATAAACGGCAGGTGCCCTGACACTATAAAAAATAAACTAACTAACCAGCGTCACCCCTAACAGTTATATGGTGATCACTGGTGAAAGGGTTAACTAGGGGGCAATCAAGGGGTTAAAACCTTTATTAGGTAGTATATAGGGGTCCCTGACGCTATAAAACGCTGACGGCAAACCTATATATTTACCTCCCTAACTAGCGTCACTAGTGACACTAACACAGCGATCAGAAAAATGATCGCTTAGTGACACTGGCGAGGGGGGGTGATCAAGGGGTTAAAACTTTATTAGGGGGCGTTAGGGGGGTACCCTAGACCTAAAGGGGGCTAATACTAACTGCCCTACCACACTGTCACAAACTGACACCAATGCAGTAATCAGAAAAAAAGACAAAACTGCTTGGTGTCAGTGTGACAGGGGGGGGAGGGGTGATTAGGGGGGGATCAGGGGGTAAAGGGGGGTGTAATGTGTGCCTGGCATGTTCTACTGTGTGTGTAGTGTTTGTGAACTCACATTGAAGTCTTCTCCCCTCGGCGCCGGAACGGAAAATACCGAGCCGAGGAGAGATGACATAATTTCCTCTGCTGCTGTTTAGCATACAGCAGCAGAGGAATGATCTGATTGGCCGGGAGCGATCGCGAGGGGGGGGGCATGAATGGATGGCCCCCCTCTCACCTCCGATCGCCGGGGGACAAACACCGACCGCCTCGGGCACCGGGGGGGGTCCGCCCATGGGAGGCAGATCACGTACAGGTACGTGATTCTGCCTGCCCGTGCCATTCTGCCGACGTATATCGTCGTGAGGCGGTCGGCAAGTGGTTAAAATATGTTTCTTAATATGTTATCTTGTCAGGAAACGGTTTTCAATACTTGCTGATGTAAGCATGCTTTTTTTTTTGTTTAGTTGTTTATTTTTGTGTAAATATGTTTTTAATAATAAGCTGTATGTTTGTATGATTTTTTAATAAAAAAAAATTACACTCTAATGTCCCTGCATGCATGGGTTAAATATGTAATCGTACTTAGCCTGAGGGCATGTTTAGGTTGATGTAGGGTTGTGTTTTGCATAATTTAGTAGTTTACATATAATAAAATTATGTTTCTTTGTATATAATTCTATTTATGTTATTTTCAGGGGGAAAAAAAATACATTTTCTTTTCTGTTATTTTCTGATGTAAGCCTGTTTGTTTTTGTTTGTTTATGTACCGTATTTATCGGCGTATAACATGCACTTTTTTCCCCTTAAAATCAGGGAGAAATTGTGGGTGCGTGTTATACGCCGATCTCCCGCTGATTGTGAGCGGAGGATCGAGCCACCGAGATACATAGCCAAGTATATTCGGCTCGGTTCCGCTCATAGTCACGCCCTACAATGGACATAACACAGGGACTGGGCGTGACTGTGAGCGGAGCCAAGCCGAGTACACTCGGCTCCGCTCGGGACTGCGAGAGGACCCGAGAGCCGCCGAGAGGACCCAAGAGCCGCCGAGATACACAGGACATCCGGCTCTGTATCTCGGCGGCGCCATTTTTAAACTGGAAGACTGCAATGACAAGGCAGCAATGACAAAGCTGCACTGACAAGGCTACACTGACAAGGCGGCAAATGACACTGACAAGGCTGCAATGACACTGGACAAGGCTGCAGATGTACACTGATGAGGCTGCATTAATGGGCATTTAAATGTAAGTTTTTTCCTTAAACTTCCCTCCTAAAAGTTTTTTTCCTTAAAATTCCCTCCTAAACTTAGGGTGCGTGTTATACGCCGGCAAATATGGTATATATTCATTTTTTGTACATATGTAAATATGTTTTTATGTTGTATGTTTGTAAGATTTTTAATAAACAAAAATTTACACTCTAATGTCCACACCACAGTTCATTATTATTATTATACATTTATATAGCTCTGACATATTATTGCTGTACAGGGACCCTTCAGCCATTCACAACACTCTCAGCACCAGAGGAGCTTACACTCTAATGTCCCACCACACATCTGCACCACACTACTATTATTATACATTTATATAGCTCTGACATATTAGAAAGTGCTGTGCAGAGAACCGTGAGCCATTCATGTCAGTCTCTGCACCAGAGAAGCTTACACTCTAATGTCCCATGTCTAATGTTTCCGGACACCTACCCAGAGCCCCGGCAGGAAATTAAAGTTTTAGGCATCAAATTTGGTCCCGGCGATTACGGCCTTGCAAATTGGGAAAGCAGGCTACAAGATACCGATGCCAAGGTTGCCACCTGGAAGGATTGGAAACTCTCTTACAGGGAAAGGATTGACCTGATTAAAACTTACCTGATCCCGGTATTTCTGTATGTCAGCTTTGTCTGTGTTTTGCCAGTGTCTCTCTATGCGAGAATCTACAGCTGTTTCTTCCAACTGTTATGGGAGAACAAACTGAATGTCGTTAAGAGGTCTGTAACCTACCTTCCCAGGCGGATGGGTGGCCTAGGTATGGTCAACCCGGTGGTTTTTTTTTCTCTGATGTTTTTGAAACATAATTTTGCTAACATGCTGGCAGAGGAACCGCCAGGGTGGGTTGGTATTTTTCCTTGTTTAGGCCTTTTCTGCGAAGCTGGGAGAATGGTGGGCCAGTGAAAAACCCGAGGGTCCGACATGGTGAGCTCCCGGCTTATGTTGCCCCCGTGCCTGAAAATGCTTCGGCAGTGGCGAGTGACGGCGGAGGAAATTAAGTCTCTACCTAGGAAGGACTTGGAGAGGAGGGTTGTTGAATCTGCCGTTAGCAAGCCACTGGTCTTGAGGGATTGCCCAGGTCCTGTTATGAGGGAGGGTCTGCGTTTGCATAATCTAGAGAGAATCCCTTTAAAGTTTCGGGATTTGGCCTGGCGCTCGTTCCATGGCAGACTCTATGTAAAGTGCAACCTGAAGCATCGCTCTGCGGAGAACTGTGGTTGTCCAAGAGTGGAATGTGGTGGGGTGGAGGAGACGATGGACCATTACTTGCATCAGTGCCCCTTAAATATAGAAGTCTATAAGCGGGTGGGTGGGGCTCTGGGTATCCCTTTCCCGCTTAAGTTATGTGGAGTGGTCGTACGGGTCTTTTGAGACGCATCGGGATTTTGATTTTGAGACATTTTTTCTAGTTAGCTTAGTAGTTAGTTACTTCACGTGGAATGCACGGTGTCCGGGTTCCATTCGGAAAAAAAGTCCTTCCTGACGAGGTGGTGGTGCACAACATTCTGGGTGAGGTTGGGAAGATTCGGGGTCTTGACAAGGACAGGTGGCAGCCTGGGGCTTGGACAAAGGTGTGTAGGAATGTCAGTCTCTGGGTGTGCGGCTTTTCTTTCTGTCCTTTCACGTCCCCTAGATTTTGATGAGATCAGATTTGTGAAAAAAGGCAGCATGCATGGGTTTCTTAGCCTGTGGGTGTGTTTAGGTGGAGGTTAGGGCTTTGTTGTGCATAATAATAATAATAACATATCTTGGTTTAACCACTTGCTTACTGGGCACTTAAACGCCCTCCTGCCCAGACCAATTTTTATCATTTTTTCACACAAATGGAGCTTTCTTTTGATGGTTTAATCACCACTTGTTTTTTTTTTTTTTTGCTAAACAAACAAAAAAAGACAGAAATTAAAAAAAAAAAACATTTTTCATAGTTTGTTATAAAATTTTGCAAACAGGTAATTTTTCTCTGTCATTGATATTCGCTGATGAGGCTGCACTGATAGGCACTGATGGGCTGCACTGATAGGCACAGATAAGGTGACACTGATAGGCACTGATGGGTGGCACTGATAGATGTCACTGATGGGCACTGGTAGGGGGTATTGATAGGAAGCACTGGTGATGAGGCACTGATTGGTGACATTGATAGGTGGCACTGTGGGCACTGATAGGTGACACTGTGGGCACTGATAGGTGACACTGTGGGCACTGATGGGTGGTACTGTGGGCACTGGTAGGTGGCACTGGTGTGCACTGGTAGGTGGCGCTGGTGGGCACAGAAGCCTCTGCAGAGGCTCTCCACGATCAGGACTGATGTCCCTCTCACAGCTGCCAGTGATCGGCGTGAGGAGAGAAAAATAGCCGATTACTGGCTCTGTTTACGTCACATGATCAGCTGTCATTGGCTGACAGCTGATCATGTGGTAAGGGGTCGGGATTGAGCCCTTACTCTGATCTGTGATCAGCCGAGTCTCATAGACTCGCTGATCACAGAGCGCGCCGCGCGCGCCCTGCAGGGGGCGCGTAGGCCGCTCGAGCACAGGAGGATGTCTATGGACGCCCTCCCGTCAAATTAGGTCCGCGCTGCAGCCGTCTTCCGGCTATAGCGCAGACCGGAGGTGATTAAATATTTAGTTCTGTTTTTGTTTTTCCTGGCTAAAAAAACAGTTTGTATTCTATGCTGAAGTAAGCTATTTTTTTGTTTGTTTATATATCATTTATTTATTCTGTATATATGTAAATATGTTTTTATTAGGGCCCTTTCACACTGGGGCGGCGTCGGCGGTAAAGCGCCGCTATTGTAAGCGTCGCTTTACCATCGGTAAAACTGCCCAGCTAGCGGCCGAGAAAGGGTTAAAAAACACCACAAAGCGCCTCTGCAGAGGCGCTTTGCCGGCGGTATAGCCGCGCTGTCGCATTGATTTCAATGGGCAGGAGCGGTGAAGGAGTGGTATACACTCCGCTCCTTCACCGCTCCGAAGATGCTGCTAGCAGGACTTTTTTTACCGTCCTGCCAGCGCACCGCTCCAGTGTGAAAGCCCTTTCACACTGGAGACAAAGCAGCGGCACTTTCGGGACGGTTTGCAGGCGCTATTATTAGCGCAATAGCGCCTGCACACCGCCCCAGTGTGAAAGGGCCCTTATGTTGTATGTTTGTAAGATTTTTAATAAACAAAAATTGACACTGTAATGTCTCCACCACAGTCACAGATTATTATTATTATATATTTATAAAACTCTAACATATTCTGCACACTCCACCACAGCCACACATACTTTGGGGCAATTTTTGCGGCGCTGATTAACCTACCAGTAAGTTTTGGGGTTATGTGAGGACACCCAGACAAACACAAGGTAAGCATACAAACCCCATGCAGGCAGAGCTCTGGTTCAAAAATAAATGCAGGATCCCGAGACCCGAACGATTGTGCTGCTATGCGCTCTTTGTTGAGTAGTCATTGGTTGAGCAGTCCTCCCTTGTTCTCTTTTTATAGCATTATTTACTAAAGTAGCCCAGCACACAATGAGAGATCTCTGTTTGCTCTGGGCTGTGCTCACAGCACCTGTATTAATCATTAACCCTTGTTGTGTCACACAGGATAAGATCATCACCCACTCACCATCACATTTTATTAAATATGTACCCAGCTCCACCCAGCATACAGTAAAGAACAGGTTATGGTTGTACGATATCAGGAAGAGTGTTTGGAGCTGCAAGAGAACATTTGTGAATCCTGACTTTGTTTTTGCGCTAAAATGAGATCTGATCTCCATTTATCCCAGATAGCAAGGATAACTTGCCACAAATTTGTGGCAATGTTGAATTGTAAATCTGTTAACTTACTGCACATTTCTTTATAATTAACAGTTTTTGTTTTTTTTTTCCACATAACAACGAAAAAGATAAGATATCAGGCAGGGGACAACATATAAAGTCCTTAATCAATTATTAGTCTAACAAAGACACATAACTAAAAGATATGCATAAGGTAAAGTGACCAAATCAACTACAAAAAAAAAAACAACAACAATGATTTAAAAAGAAAAAGCATATCAACCGGTCTAGCTGCGTAGATACAAGCAATTGGGCACTGTTCCCAACCGGGCCGATTAAAATTCAGCCGGGCACAGGGACAGCATCCAAAGCACCATTTGATGTCCAAGAATAGCTGCTAAAAGGAAATTAGCAACCAACAAAATAGAAAAAGAAAAGAAAGAAAGAGGAAAAGAAAGTGATAGAGAAAGGGAAAAAGAAAGGGTCCTGAGTCTATTGTCTCCAGGTAGGGAGCAGGGGTGACCACTGCGATTCTGTGTTGGCAATAAAGAGTGGCCAATATGCGACTATATTACATATTTTGAGATCGCAGTTATATGCTGACGCCCCTGCATTACTCCTTGTCTATGGCAGACCTTTCCCGGTCCCTATATATTCACTGTGATCCCACAGAGCCTCCCCTCCATATTCCTGTGGGCCTACCTGGTGACTTCCTTTGATGTCTCCTTGAGTCACATTAAAATTGGGGGTCTGTAGAAAAACCCCTGAAGAAGCCAATGTTGGCGAAACATGTTGGCATACGACATCAAGTATTGATCACTCCCTATACATGGATACCAGTGATTAACAATACTATTTGTATCATGCTTTGCCATTAGTTTTTATCAAATGTTTTATTGTTTTAATGTTTAACCCATTATGTGTTGCTGTTTTTTGTAATAAAATTTATAATTTAATATAAACTATGTATACTCCTTTGATATAGGCACCGTCATAATCCCAATCATCCTATTATTGTCCATCCTATTGTTTCCAGGTGTTGGAGCTCACCACCACCGCAGACAGTAAAGCAGGATCGCTACTCATGAGGAATCTTCACGCTGATGCCAAGGCCCCCAAACGGCATTGTGTTGGTCGACCGTGTCGGTGAGGCGGGCTGTCAGTAACTCCATAATCTCCACATCCTTAATCCTCGCATATAGTTCACTAGGGGACGGGAGTATTTGCTTTTTCTAGTGGAGAGCCACCAAACACCTAGCTGCCGTTAATATGTGGCGTGCTAATTTTGTGGCAATCTTAGATAATCTGGGTGAAAGTAACCCTAGCAAAAAGACCTTAGGGCAGATGGGGAAAGTCAGATTTAATAAACTTTGTAGGAGGTCCTGTACTGACTTACAGTAGGGGTGTAGTGATTGGCACTGCCAATAAATGTGGAACAAGGTGCCAAGATCCTTGCGGCATCGCCAGGAGATATCTGATGCTAAAGGATATATAGCTTTAAGGTGGGGGGGGGGGTCATCTACCTTAATGCACATTTTCACTGGCAAGTTGTACACTTGCAGAGCACTTGAAGCACAAGTTCTAGTTGACACTTTTCCAATTTGTAGCAAATTTGCGTGGCAGGTCTCTGGCAAGAGCAAAGTTGCAGTGGTGAGTCTACACTACAGCAAGAGCTCTGCAAGTCTACAGCATGAAAATTCTGCCACAGTTCCCCCTGTGGTGGGATGACTATTGCACAACATAACTGAACCAGAACTTGCAGCAGACTTGCAGAATGTTTGCAAAGAAAGTTGATCTGGAGTCATGCAATGTGGACTTGCTGCAATTGTGCAACAAACTTGTGAAGCCGGGCAAATCTAGCAAGTCATTTTCAAACTTGCAGCTCAATTGCTTGCTATCTGGGTAAAGCCTAGTACACACGGGGCGAATGTCGGGTGGCATCGGCCAGTTCTGTAGATACCCGCCTACATTCAGCCCGTGTTTACTGCAGCTGGTCCAACAGAAGCAGGCCAATTGGCCAGCTTTTGTCGAAGGGGCATGACCGAAACATGATATGCCATCCGGCTCCTGATCAGCGCTCTCAGCCAATGGCTGAGATCGCTAACCGGAGTGTGCTGGTGGGGGGCCCCCCTGTCAGAACACAGTAGAACAGCAGGGGAGATTTTTGTACTAACATCGGATTGTTAGTACAGCGGCTCCGACCTGAGCTGTTAGTTTTTTTTTTTTATTCAGCCCTTACACACGTGGCCGAATGTCGGCAGTTTTTTTTTTTTTAACCGGCCGAAGTGTCCTTTAGGGAGGGTCATAACCCCTGTCAGTTTTTTTTTTTTTTGCCATCTATGTGCCATTGGGAAGATTTACCTTCAGTTCCTGTTCCTTTACCAAAACAGGCAGTGAGAGGAAATCCCTGCAAATTAAGTAGAAATTCACTCTCTCAATCAACATTGTTTTTTCGTAATCCTTATGGTACTAGCATTAGTATTTAGTATTAGTATTTATTGGCGTATAACACGCACCTTTTCACCTTCAAAATCGGGGGCAAATAGCGTGTGCGCGTTATACGCCGATACTTAAATTTTAGCTGCCTCGGAGGGGACAGGGAGGGGGCGGGGCGAGCGCCTTCAGATTACATACAGTAAGAATCTCCTGTTTACTTGGTGGCCTCTGTAATAGGAAGTCCTGGGCCGCCATTGGACCACTGTCTATCATAGGAGATTCTCACTGTATGTAATCTGTCGGCGCTCGTCCTGCCCCCCTCCCTGTCCCCTCTAGGCTGTAGATGGGCATCAATCAGGCTTCACTGATGACAACGGTGAGGCTTCTGCATTAAAGGCAATGGTGAGGCTGCTGAATTAAAGGCAATGGTGAGGCTGTTGCATTGCTGGCAATGGTGAGGCTGCTGAATTTCTGGCAATGGTGAGGCTGCTGCATTGATGGCACTTGTGAGGCTGCAGATGGGCATTGATCAGGCTACATTGATGGCAATGGTGAGGCTGCAGATGGGCATTGATCAGGCTGCATTGATGGCACTTGTGAGGCTGCAGATGGGCATTGATCAGGCTGCATTGATGGCACTTGTGAGGCTGCAGATGGGCATTGATCAGGCTGCATTGATGGCAATGGTGAGGCTGCAGATGGGCATTGACCCTTATTTCGCTTCAAAGTTCCTTATTTAAAGTTTAGCTTTTTTTCCTGAAAAAAATGAAGATGTGCCTGTTATATAATGGAAAATACGGTAGATAGAAAGTATATCAGATTTACTTGTTTTAAACTATTTTTTTTTTCTACATTTCTTCAGTTACTTCCTGGTTTCCAGGCCGAGGCAAATGATTACATAGTTATTTTGTTGGTAAGGTTGAATAAAAACACCAATCCATTTCAACCTGTGTGGGTGTGTGTACACTAGATTGTAAATATTGTATATTGTAAAAAGTATTGTGACACCTGCCTTTACACGCACATGAATTTTAATGGCATCCCAGTCTAAAGCCTCGTACACACGTTCGGATTTTCGTCCGGGAATTGTGTGATGACAGACTGTTTGCCTAAAATCCAACCGTTAGTACGCTCCATCAGACAACTGTTGGCCAACTTTTGGCCAACAAATGTTGGTTAGCAGGCTAGTAAATTTTTGGCGGACAACGGTCTGTTGTCAGATTTTCGTATCGTGTGTACACAAGTCCGTCACACAAAAGTCCAAAGTACAAACACACATGTTCGGAAACAAGGACGATCTTGTAAACTCGGTCTTGTAAACTAGCTTTCGTAATGGACATTTAACATTCGTGACGCGGCAAATTACTATTTGGCTAAATGCAGCGAACAATTCTCTTCTTCTTTAATGGGATAATAATGAAGCTGCTTTGCTGGTGATACTGATGGAGTTCTGCCAAGCGTATTTGAAAATTCTTTTGTTTTCTAGTGATATCAAGAATAATATTATTATGCTTGTATTTTTAATTCTTTTTTTGGCCAAGTTACCACAACACCATTATCCGTAGTTTTTAATCTCAAAGATACAACTATGTTGGTGTCCCTTGTTAATTTTACATTGTGTTTTTGAAAATCTACTGGCCTACTCCCAAACTCTTTTGAAGTAAAACATATAGCCAAGTATTATTCTACACCATCTTTTTTATTGTGCATTAAAAAAAGAAAACAGAAAAAAATAGACATTCTATCTGCCAATAGAACTTAACCAAAAAGTGCATTCTATGCATCCAAATATATAGAAAACAAAACACATGCATGTGTCCTGCTTCTTAATATAGGGGGTCAACAATGCCAAGAGTTGGTGAAAGCAGGGGTCCGTCATCCGGAGATAATTCCGAAAATCCCTTGGATTATTCTCCTGGAGCTCCCACAGCAAAGGCATATGACATAATTGGTCACGATTAATAAAGCAACCAATTTTTGGTCCAAGAAATCTTTGTTTGAGCTGAGCTAGGTAATTGACACAGCAAACATATAGAAGTTACAGTGCCTTGCGAAAGTATTCGGCCCCCTTGAACTTTTCAACCTTTTGCCACATTTCAGGCTTCAAACATAAACATATAACATTTTTTTTTTTTTTGTGAAGAATCACCAACAAGTGGGACACAATTGTGAAGTGGAACGAAATCTATTGGATTGTTGAAACTTTTTTAACTAATAAAAAAATGAAAAGTGGGGCGTGCAAAATTATTCGGCCCCCTTGCGTTAATACTTTGTAGAGCCACCTTTTGCTGCGATTACAGCTGAAAGTCGCTTGGGGGTGTCTCTATCAGTTTTGCACATCGAGAAACTGAAATTCTTGCCCATTCTTCCTTGCAAAACAGCTCAAGCTCAGTGAGGTTGGATGGAGAGCGTTTGTGAACAGCAGTTTTCAGCTCTTTCCACAGATTCTCGATTGGATTCAGGTCTGGACTTTGACTTGGCCATTCTAACACCTGGATATGTTTATTTGTGAACCATTCCTTTGTAGATTTTGCTGTATGTTTGGGATCATTGTCTTGTTGGAAGATAAATCTCCGTCCCAGTTTCAGGTCTTTTGCAGACTCCAACAGGTTTTCATCCAGAATGGTCCTGTATTTGGCTGCATCCATCTTCCCCTCAATTTTAACCATCTTCCCTGTCCCTGCTGAAGAAAAGCAGGCCCAAACCATGATGCTGCCACCACCATGTTTGACAGTGGGGATGGTGTGTTGAGGGTGATGAGCTGTGTTGCTTTTACGCCAAACATATCGTTTTGCATTGTGGCCAAAAAGTTCGATTTTGGTTTCATCGGACCAGAGCACCTTCTTCCACATGTTTGGTGTGTCTCCCAGGTGGCTTGTGGCAAACTTTAGACGAGACTTTTTATGGATATCTTTGAGAAATGGCTTTCTTGCCACTCTTCCATAAAGGGCAGATTTGTGCAGTGTACGACTGATTGTTGTCCTATGGACAGACTCTCCCACCTCAGCTGTAGTTCTCTGCAGTTCATCCAGAGTGATCATGGGCCTCTTGGCTGCATCTCTGATCAGTCTTCTCCTTGTCTGAGCTGAAAGTTTAGAGGGACAGCCAGGTCTTGGTAGATTTGCAGTGGTCTGATACTCCTTCCATTTCAAAATGATCGCTTGCACAGTGCTCCTTGGGATGTTTAAAGCTTGGGAAATCTTTTTGTATCCAAATCCGGCTTTAAACTTCTCCACAACAGTATTACGGACCTGCCTGGTGTGTTCCTTGGTCTTCATGATGCTCTCTGCGCTTTCAACAGAACCCTGAGACTATCACAGAGCAGGTGCATTTATACAGAGACTTGATTACACACAGGTGGATTCTATTTATCACCATCAGTCATTTAGGACAACATTGGATCATTCAGAGATCCTCGCTGAACTTCTGGAGTGAGTTTGCTGCACTGAAAGTAAAGGGGCCGAATAATTTTGCACTCACCACTTTTCAGTTTTTTATTTGCTAAAAAAGTTTAAAATATCCAATAGATTTCGTTCCACTTCACAATTGTGTCCCACTTGTTGGTGATTCTTCACAAAAAATTAAAATTTTATATCTTCATGTTTGAAGCCTGAAATGTGGCAAAAGGTTGAAAAGTTCAAGGGGGCCGAATACTTTCGCAAGGCACTGTAGGTCACATGGTATTGACATCACACATGTGGGCGTGTGTACATATCCTAAATGACAGCCCAGTCCCTCCCTCCTCCTCCATGCCCAGTAACTAAAAAAGAACACAGTGGGTGGGATCTCACATTTTAATTCATGAATGATCTGCCTCCCATAATAGCATGAAGACACAGGATGTAGTGGAAATCTCCTCCTACCTGAACACTCAGCACTCGGGCAAACCCTGCAGTTTATCACATGACCGTGGTATACAGATCAGCCGAAAAAGTATTAAGGGGCAGTATTTGAATGTAAAAAGAAGATTTATATGCTGTTTGCACTAGGCGGGGGGTGAACTATTTTTATATTACTGGGTTTAGTAACACTTTAAGAGTTCCCTTCACTGGAACTAAGGGGCCAAGCTCAACCCCTGGAAAACCACACCATAATCCCCCCTCTAATAAAATGATTTGGACCAGTGCACAAAGCAAGGTCCATAAAGACATGGATGAGTGAGTCCTGACCTCAACCCGATAGAACACCTTTGGGATAGTCCTGACCTCACAAATACACTTCTGGAAGAATGGTTAAACATTCCCATAGACACACTCCTAAACCTTGTGGACGGCCTTCCCAAAAGAGTTGAAGCTGTTATAGCTGCAAAGGGCGGGCCAACTCAATATTGAACCATACAGACTATAACTGGGATGCCATTAAAGTTCATGTGGGTGTTAAGGCAGGCGTCCCAAAACTTTTGGCAATATAGTGTATGTTCATGTCCAAAAATTATGTCATACAGTCATGGCCAAAAGTTTTGAGAATGACACAATTATTAAATTTCACAAAGCCTGCTGCCTCAGTGTTTTTAGGTCTTTTTGTCAGATGTTACTATAGGATACTTAAGTATAATTACAAGCATTTTTATGACAATAGGCTTTTATTGACAATTACATTAAGTTTAGGCTCCATTCACACCTAGGCGATTTGAATCATGGGCGGAATCACCATGATTCTGCCTGCGATTCCAAATCAAGGCAAAACATGGGATGCATTTGCAATGCCATTACTTCTTAATGGCACATGATAAAGTGTGCTGCAATCACAGCAAATCGCAAAGTGGGATGCTGTCACTCAAAAGAAGCTCCTTTCTTTCTCGTACATCACGGGACACAGAGCCTCAGTAATTACTGATGGGTTATAAGGTATCATTAGGTGATTGGGCACTGGTCACAACCTAGACAGGAAGTTCAACCCCCTATATAACCCCTCCCCTTCCTGGGGGTACCTCAGTTTTTTCGCCAGTGTCTTAGGTGTTGGTCATGAATAAGATGTGCTGTGCTGAGCTCCAAAGGAATATCCTATACTGGGGCAAACTATGCAGCCAGATCCATTCAAAGTGTCTTTTCCAGGCCGAATTGAATGGTACCCGGCCTCGTGTCCAAAGAAACGAGGTTTTACCTGTAACGCTTCTATTTTTAGAGAGCTGGACCCCGGGATCCAGTATTTGTTTTTTTCAGCCATATCCCTGGCGGGGTGCTTTACGGGGCCAGAACTGTGGATCCTCCTATTCAAAGGGGGCCCCAGTCTCTGAAGGTTTCTCTAAACGGAGCCCACCGTGAGAGGTGGAGATTGGGTCTGTTGCAACAGAACCCTGCAGCTGGATCAGGCAAACATTTACTTGAGCGTGTCGCGATTTTGCAGCGATTTATTGTGGCAAAATCGCACAGCGATTGGGGTGCCATGAAAAGTAATGGCATCGCAAATGCGTCCTGTGTTTTGCCGCGATTTGTAATCGCGGGCAGAATCACAACGATTTCACCTGCGATTCAAATCCTCTAGGTGTGAATGGAGCCTTATGCAAAGGGTCAATATTTGCAGCGTTGACCCTTCTTTTTCAAGACCTCTGCAATTTGTCCTGGCATGCTGTCACCCAACTTCTGGGCCACATCCTGACTGATGGCAGCCCATTCTTGTATAATCAATGCTTGGAGTTTGTCAGAATTTGTGTTTTTTTTGTTCACCCCTCTCTTGAAGATTGATCACAAGTTCCCAGTGGGATTAAGGTCTGGGGAGATTCCTGGCCATGGACCCAAAATTTTGATAAGGCGTTCCCCGAGCCACTGTTATCACTTTTGCCTTATGGCAAGGTGCTTCATCTTGCTGGAAAACGCATTGTTCCTCACCAAACTGTTTTTGGATGGTTGGGAGAAGTTGCTCTCAGAGGATGTTTTTTTTACCTTTCATTGGTCATGGCTGTGTTCTTATGAGTAAATTTTAAGTTAGCCCACTCCCTTGGCTGAGAAGCCACCCCACACATAAATGGTCTCAGATCTATCAGTCTGCAGTGATCTCCCATCTACAGACCTATCAGCCTGCAGTGATCTCCTATCTACAGACCTATCAGCCTGCAGTGATCTCCTATCTACAGATCCATCAGCCTGCAGTGATCTCCCATCTACAGATCTATAAGCCTGCGGTGATCTCCCATCTACAGACCTATCAGCCTGCGGTGATCTCCTATCTACAGACCTATCAGCTTGCGGTGATCTCCTATCTACAGATCTATCAGCCTGCAGTGATCTCCTATCTACAGACCTATCAGCCTGCAGTGATCTCCTATCTACAGATCCATCAGCCTGCAGTGATCTCCTATCTACCGACCTATCAGCCTGCAGTGATCTCCTATCTACAGATCTATCAGCCTGCAGTGATCTCCTATCTACAGACCTATCAGCCTGCAGTGATCTCCTATCTACAGATCCATCAGCCTGCAGTGATCTCCTATCTACAGATCCATCAGCCTGCAGTGATCTCCTATCTACAGATCTATCAGCCTGCAGTGATCTCCTATCTACAGACCTATCAGCCTGCAGTGATCTCCTATCTACAGATCCATCAGCCTGCAGTGATCTCCTATCTACAGATCCATCAGCCTGCAGTGATCTCCTATCTACAGACCTATCAGCCTGCGGTGATCTCCTATCTACAGACCTATCAGCCTGCGGTGATCTCCCATCTACAGACCTATCAGCCTGCGGTGATCTCCTATCTACAGACCTATCAGCTTGCGGTGATCTCCTATCTACAGACCTATCAGCCTGCGGTGATCTCCTATCTACAGACCTATCAGTCTGCGGTGATCTCCTATCTACAGATCTATCAGCCTGCGGTGATCTCCTATCTACAGACCTATCAGCCTGCGGTGATCTCCTATCTACAGACCTATCAGTCTGCGGTGATCTCCTATCTACAGACCTATCGGCCTGCGGTGATCTCCTATCTACAGACCTATCAGCCCGCGGTGATCTCCTATCTACAGACCTATCAGCCCGCGGTGATCTCCTATCTACAGACCTATCAGCCTGCGGTGATCTCCTATCTACAGACCTATCAGCCCGCGGTGATCTCCTATCTACAGACCTATCAGCCCGCGGTGATCTCCTATCTACAGATCTATCAGCCTGCAGTGATCTCCTATCTACAGATCCATCAGCCTGCAGTGATCTCCTATCTACCGACCTATCAGTCTGAAGTGATCTCCTATCTACAGACCTATCAGTCTGAAGTGATCTCCTATCTACAGACCTATCAGTCTGAAGTGATCTCCTATCTACAGACCTATCAGCCTGCAGTGATCTCCTATCTACAGACCTATCAGCCTGAAGTGATCTCCTATCTACAGACCTATCAGCCTGCAGTGATCTCCCATCTACAGATCTATCAGCCTGCGGTGATCTCCTATCTACAGACCTATCAGTCTGAAGTGATCTCCTATCTACAGACCTATCAGTCTGCAGTGATCTCCTATCTACACACCTATCAGCCTGCGGTGATCACCCATCCACAGATCTATCAGCCTGCAGTGATCTCCTATCTACAGATCCATCAGCCTGCAGTGATCTCCTATCTACAGATCCATCAGCCTGCAGTGATCTCCTATCTACCGACCTATCAGCCTGCAGTGATCTCCTATCTACCGACCTATCAGCCTGCAGTGATCTCCTATCTACAGACCTATCAGTCTGAAGTGATCTCCTATTTACAGACCTATCAGTCTGCGGTGATCTCCTATCTACAGACCTATCAGCCTGCGGTGATCTCCCATCTACAGACCTATCAGCCTGCGGTGATCTCCTATCTACAGACCTATCAGTCTGCGGTGATCTCCTATCTACAGACCTATCGGCCTGCGGTGATCTCCTATCTACAGACCTATCGGCCCGCGGTGATCTCCTATCTACAGACCTATCAGCCCGCGGTGATCTCCTATCTACAGACCTATCAGCCTGCGGTGATCACCCATCCACAGATCTATCAGCCTGCAGTGATCTCCTATCTACAGATCCATCAGCCTGCAGTGATCTCCTATCTACCGACCTATCAGTCTGAAGTGATCTCCTATCTACAGACCTATCAGTCTGAAGTGATCTCCTATCTACAGACCTATCAGTCTGAAGTGATCTCCTATCTACAGACCTATCAGCCTGCAGTGATCTCCTATCTACAGACCTATCAGTCTGAAGTGATCTCCTATCTACAGACCTATCAGCCTGCAGTGATCTCCCATCTACAGATCTATCAGCCTGCGGTGATCTCCTATCTACAGACCTATCAGTCTGAAGTGATCTCCTATCTACAGACCTATCAGTCTGCAGTGATCTCCTATCTACACACCTATCAGCCTGCGGTGATCACCCATCCACAGATCTATCAGCCTGCAGTGATCTCCTATCTACAGATCCATCAGCCTGCAGTGATCTCCTATCTACAGATCCATCAGCCTGCAGTGATCTCCTATCTACCGACCTATCAGCCTGCAGTGATCTCCTATCTACCGACCTATCAGCCTGCAGTGATCTCCTATCTACAGACCTATCAGCCTGCAGTGATCCCCTATCTACCGACCTATCAGCCTGCAGTGATCTCCTATCTACAGACCTATCAGTCTGAAGTGATCTCCTATCTACAGACCTATCAGCCTGCAGTGATCTCCTATCTACAGACCTATCAGCCTGCAGTGATCCCCTATCTACCGACCTATCAGCCTGCAGTGATCTCCTATCTACAGACCTATCAGTCTGAAGTGATCTCCTATCTACAGACCTATCAGCCTGCAGTGATCTCCTATCTACAGATCCATCAGCCTGCAGTGATCTCCTATCTACAGACCTATCAGTCTGAAGTGATCTCCTATCTACCGACCTATCAGCCTGCGGTGATCACCCATCCACAGATCTATCAGCCTGCAGTGATCTCCTATCTACAGACCTATCAGCCTGCAGTGATCTCCTATCTACAGACCTATCAGCCTGCAGTGATCTCCTATCTACAGACCTATCAGTCTGAAGTGATCTCCTATCTACAGACCTATCAGCCTGCAGTGATCTCCTATCTACAGACCTATCAGCCTGCAGTGATCCCCTATCTACCGACCTATCAGCCTGCAGTGATCTCCTATCTACAGACCTATCAGTCTGAAGTGATCTCCTATCTACAGACCTATCAGCCTGCAGTGATCACCCATCCACAGATCTATCAGCCTGCAGTGATCTCCTATCTACAGATCCATCAGCCTGCAGTGATCTCCTATCTACAGACCTATCAGTCTGAAGTGATCTCCTATCTACCGACCTATCAGCCTGCAGTGATCACCCATCCACAGATCTATCAGCCTGCAGTGATCTCCTATCTACAGATCCATCAGCCTGCAGTGATCTCCTATCTACCGACCTATCAGCCTGCGGTGATCTCCTATCTACAGACCTATCAGCCTGCGGTGATCTCCTATCTACAGACCTATCAGTCTGCGGTGATCTCCTATCTACAGACCTATCAGCCTGCGGTGATCTCCTATCTACAGACCTATCAGTCTGCGGTGATCTCCTATCTACAGACCTATCAGCCTGCGGTGATCTCCTATCTACAGACCTATCAGCCCACGGTGATCTCCTATCTACAGACCTATCAGCCCGCGGTGATCTCCTATCTACAGACCTATCAGTCTGCAGTGATCTCCTATCTACAGACATATCAGTCTGCAGTGATCTCCTATCTACAGATCTATCAGCCTGCGGTGATCTCCTATCTACAGACCTATCAGCCTGCGGTGATCTCCTATCTACAGACATATCAGTCTGCAGTGATCTCCCATCTACAGATCTATCAGCCTGCGGTGATCTCCTATCTACAGACCTATCAGTCTGAAGTGATCTCCTATCTACAGACCTATCAGCCTGCAGTGATCTCCCATCTACAGATCTATCAGCCTGCAGTGATCTCCTATCTACAGACCTATCAGCCTGCAGTGATCCCCTATCTACCGACCTATCAGCCTGCAGTGATCTCCTATCTACAGACCTATCAGTCTGAAGTGATCTCCTATCTACAGACCTATCAGCCTGCAGTGATCTCCTATCTACAGACCTATCAGTCTGAAGTGATCTCCTATCTACAGACCTATCAGCCTGCAGTGATCTCCTATCTACAGACCTATCAGCCTGCAGTGATCTCCTATCTACAGACCTATCAGCCTGCAGTGATCTCCTATCTACAGACCTATCAGCCTGCAGTGATCTCCTATCTACAGACCTATCAGCCTGCAGTGATCCCCTATCTACCGACCTATCAGCCTGCAGTGATCTCCTATCTACAGACCTATCAGTCTGAAGTGATCTCCTATCTACAGACCTATCAGCCTGCAGTGATCTCCTATCTACAGATCCATCAGCCTGCAGTGATCTCCTATCTACAGACCTATCAGTCTGAAGTGATCTCCTATCTACCGACCTATCAGCCTGCGGTGATCACCCATCCACAGATCTATCAGCCTGCAGTGATCTCCTATCTACCGACCTATCAGCCTGCAGTGATCTCCTATCTACCGACCTATCAGCCTGCAGTGATCACCCATCCACAGACCTATCAGCCTGCAGTGATCTCCTATCTACAGATCTATCAGTCTGCAGTGATCTCCCATCTACAGATCTATCAGCCTGCGGTGATCTCCTATCTACAGACCTATCAGTCTGCAGTGATCTCCCATCTACAGATCCATCAGCCTGCAGTGATCTCCTATCTACAGACCTATCAGTCTGAAGTGATCTCCTATCTACCGACCTATCAGCCTGCGGTGATCACCCATCCACAGATCTATCAGCCTGCAGTGATCTCCTATCTACAGACCTATCAGCCTGCAGTGATCTCCTATCTACAGACCTATCAGCCTGCAGTGATCTCCTATCTACAGACCTATCAGTCTGAAGTGATCTCCTATCTACAGACCTATCAGCCTGCAGTGATCTCCTATCTACAGACCTATCAGCCTGCAGTGATCCCCTATCTACCGACCTATCAGCCTGCAGTGATCTCCTATCTACAGACCTATCAGTCTGAAGTGATCTCCTATCTACAGACCTATCAGCCTGCAGTGATCACCCATCCACAGATCTATCAGCCTGCAGTGATCTCCTATCTACAGATCCATCAGCCTGCAGTGATCTCCTATCTACAGACCTATCAGTCTGAAGTGATCTCCTATCTACCGACCTATCAGCCTGCAGTGATCACCCATCCACAGATCTATCAGCCTGCAGTGATCTCCTATCTACAGATCCATCAGCCTGCAGTGATCTCCTATCTACCGACCTATCAGCCTGCGGTGATCTCCTATCTACAGACCTATCAGCCTGCGGTGATCTCCTATCTACAGACCTATCAGTCTGCGGTGATCTCCTATCTACAGACCTATCAGCCTGCGGTGATCTCCTATCTACAGACCTATCAGTCTGCGGTGATCTCCTATCTACAGACCTATCAGCCTGCGGTGATCTCCTATCTACAGACCTATCAGCCCACGGTGATCTCCTATCTACAGACCTATCAGCCTGCGGTGATCTCCTATCTACAGACCTATCAGTCTGCAGTGATCTCCTATCTACAGACATATCAGTCTGCAGTGATCTCCTATCTACAGATCTATCAGCCTGCGGTGATCTCCTATCTACAGACCTATCAGCCTGCGGTGATCTCCTATCTACAGACATATCAGTCTGCAGTGATCTCCCATCTACAGATCTATCAGCCTGCGGTGATCTCCTATCTACAGACCTATCAGTCTGAAGTGATCTCCTATCTACAGACCTATCAGCCTGCAGTGATCTCCCATCTACAGATCTATCAGCCTGCAGTGATCTCCTATCTACAGACCTATCAGCCTGCAGTGATCCCCTATCTACCGACCTATCAGCCTGCAGTGATCTCCTATCTACAGACCTATCAGTCTGAAGTGATCTCCTATCTACAGACCTATCAGCCTGCAGTGATCTCCTATCTACAGACCTATCAGTCTGAAGTGATCTCCTATCTACAGACCTATCAGCCTGCAGTGATCTCCTATCTACAGACCTATCAGCCTGCAGTGATCTCCTATCTACAGACCTATCAGCCTGCAGTGATCTCCTATCTACAGACCTATCAGCCTGCAGTGATCTCCTATCTACAGACCTATCAGCCTGCAGTGATCCCCTATCTACCGACCTATCAGCCTGCAGTGATCTCCTATCTACAGACCTATCAGTCTGAAGTGATCTCCTATCTACAGACCTATCAGCCTGCAGTGATCTCCTATCTACAGATCCATCAGCCTGCAGTGATCTCCTATCTACAGACCTATCAGTCTGAAGTGATCTCCTATCTACCGACCTATCAGCCTGCGGTGATCACCCATCCACAGATCTATCAGCCTGCAGTGATCTCCTATCTACCGACCTATCAGCCTGCAGTGATCTCCTATCTACCGACCTATCAGCCTGCAGTGATCACCCATCCACAGACCTATCAGCCTGCAGTGATCTCCTATCTACAGATCTATCAGTCTGCAGTGATCTCCCATCTACAGATCTATCAGCCTGCGGTGATCTCCTATCTACAGACCTATCAGTCTGCAGTGATCTCCCATCTACAGACCTATCAGTCTGCAGTAATCTCCCATCTACAGATCTATCAGCCTGCGGTGATCTCCTATCTACAGATCCATCAGCCTGCGGTGATCTCCTATCTACAGACCTATCAGTCTGCAGTGATCTCCCATCTACAGACCTATCAGTCTGCAGTGATCTCCCATCTACAGACCTATCAGTCTGCAGTGATCTCCCATCTACAGATGCCCCATCCAGTGATCTACGGGGAGCTGTCCATTTAGCACTATGACCACACATTTCATACTGGTGCGCTTTTACTAGTGCGGTTTTTTAAAAGTGCGCTGTGTTTTTAAAAAGTCCTGCTTGCTGTATCTTTGGTGCCCTGTTTGAAAAATGCACCAAAAATGCACCTTATAATCAATAGAACGCACCAAAAGTGCACCATGTATTTGATGTCAATTTTTTCCCAAGTGACAGAAAAGCTCATACCACGTTTTTAGTGGTCCAGCGTGAACAGGCCCTATCTCATGCACTGGAGTGGGGGGAAGAATGGCAGACTGTGGGGGAATTGCTTCACCTCACTGATGTTAAAACACATGTATGGTCAAAATACTCCTATTAATCTGAACTATACTGAAGTTTTTAAACTTACTTTGAGAAGCTCCCCACACAATTACCTCCCTGAATTCTGTTCCACGTATTCAATATGCCTTGTGAGTAGGCACGGATGTGTCACACATTTCACAGAGCCTTTGTTCTGAACTACAGAGGGGCTGAGAGAAGGAGTTTCAGGAGGCGGAGACAGTACAGGAATCACTGCTTGCAGTCAGCAAGGTACCATGGGACATGTAGTCCTTAGAGATCAAAATTAAAGTATAGATGAAGTCAAAACTTTTTTTTTTTTTAGTTTTAGATAAAGTGGAGAGGAACACCTGTCAGGTTTTTATTGCTGTGTCCCCTTTAAGGAGATTCACCCTCTCTACTTGTCCAGTTTACCAAAAAAGTTTAAAGTAAAAGACCCCATGGGCTTTGCGCCCGTGGACTTTGAGCTTACAAGTCTGGGATTCCGTGCAGTACTCCTCTTGCCTCATGTCGCCCTTCTTGCCCTTGCTCCCAATCACTAATAACCCTCATTTTCCCCCAGGCCTAGACCAACTGCAGGCATTCTCCTGGTGGGTTACTAATGGGTTTTCATATGTTTGACACTTTCTAACCACCAGATCACTCCCCACATGGGCTTCGCTTCGGGAGACCCATGACATACCGGAAGGGGAGCTCTTCCGCTACCTTCAACTTCAGCATTGGCTCACCTCGCTGCGCAGAACTTCTTCATACCCATTCCAGAAAACTGCATTCGAACACACCTGCTTGCACTTCACGGGATCCCCAGGCCTCATCTCGGCTCTCTATGCTTCTATAAACAATCGTTCATCCCCTACTTCTCTCACCTATGTAACTCAGTGGGAGCAAGACTTGGCGACCGAAAATAGACTCGGTCTAAGTATGATTAGAAAAAAAATCCCATACTTCTCTTTTAAAGCGGTTGTATGCCCTGACAAAAAAACCCAAACCTGTAAGGTAATGGCATAATGAGCTCATTTTGAAATACTTACCTTAGAACAAAGCACCCGCACCGCCTCCCGGTCACCGCTGAGGGAACTGACCTGTTTCCTCTGCGTTTCTTCCGGGTTCGTGGCTCCGGCTTCTCACGGTCGCCATAACGTCACTACCGCGCATGCGCGTGGGAGTCCTCCATTCCGGCAAGGTCCAGCACCATCCACCTGACCTTCAGAGTGCATGCGGCGCTGACGTCGGCGGCGGCATGAAAGGTGAATATCTCCTAAACCGTCATTTTACCTACAGGTAAGCCTTATTATAGGCTATGCATTAAGGTAAAAAACCTCCTGTTCAGGAGGAGCCTCCCCCCCCCCCCCATTCTTACCTGAACCCGATCCGATCCATCGACGTGCACGAGAGCAGGAGCTCTCGCCGCTGTCTCCCTATGGGCAGATTGATAGCAGTGGCAGCCATTGGCTCCCGCTGTTGTCAATCAAATGCTGTGACGAGGGGGTGGGGGGATGGGGCTGAGTCGCCCGGTTTGTGTCAATAGACGCAAACTGAGCGGCTCGGTAGCGAGCATGCATGGGAGCCCCCATGGATAGTTGCTTTCCATGGGGGCATTCACTTAGCAGGGGCCTGGAGCACCGGCGGGGGACCCAAGAAAAGGAGGATTGGGGCTGCTCTGTGCAAAATAATTGCACAGAGCAGGTAAGTATGACATGTTTGTTATTTAAATTTTTTTCAAAAACAAAGGTTTAATGTCGCTTTAACCTCTTGCCGCCCATGCTATAGCCGAAAGACGGCTACAGCGCGGGCCTAAATTGCCAGGAGGGCGTCCATGTACGTCCTACAGTGCATGTGCTGCCTGCGCACCCTCAGCATGATCAGAGTAAGGGGGCGATCCCGGCCCCTTACCATGTGATCAGCTATCAGCCAATGACAGCTGATCACGTGACGTGATGTAAATAGAGCCGGTAAACTGCTTTTTTTTTTCCTCACGCTGCTGAGGAGAAAAAAAGCTGATTACCATCTGGGGTAAACGGAACGTCGGTCTTGCACACTCCAGACCCACTGCTGCTAACTAGTGACCACTAGTGCAACCTACCAGTGTCACCTACCAGTGCATATCAGCACTGCTAAGCAGTGCCCACCAGTGCCACCTATCAGTGCCCATGAGTGCTGCCAATCAGTGCCCATCAGTGCTACTTATCAGTGCTGCCTATCAGTGTCACCTATCAGTGCCACTTTGATAGCAGCCTCATCAGTGCCCACCAGTACCGCCTCATCAGTGGCCACCAGTGCCGCCTATCAGTGCCCATCAGTAGTGCCTATCAGTGCAGCCTATCAGTGCAGCATATCAGTGCCCATCATTGCAGCCTATCAGTGCAGCCTCATCAGCGCACAACAATGAAGGAGAAAAATTACCTGTTTGCAAAATTTTATAACAAACTATGAAAACTAAAAGAAAATATATAAAAAGAATGGGCTTATAAAGCATAAAAGAGTGACAGCATAGAGCATATTCGAACACTAAGGAGTGGGGCTCAGAACATAGTCCAGAATCTGTATAAGCCACCAATATTCAAAGAGAAAAACACCTGATTTGGATCGCATTAAATCAAACGTCATCAGATCTGTTATACACGAAAGGTCAGTACAAACGCCATAGTCACCAGGGGTCTCTTCAGGGGATATCTGGGCCTCCCGAGAGCCCATTACTCCTATTATGGTCTCCCCCTAGCTTGAACACGAGATGTTTTACTATCACTCTTTTTTATATGTGATGATTGGTTCCTGCCTGTGCACTATATCAGCAAGATGAAGCATTTGATTATGGTCTCCCCCTAGCTTGAACACATCTAATACTCAAGATGTTTTGATTCATACACGGATAATGAAGCCCCGAAGAAGCGGCCTGTGTCGCGAAACATGTTGGCAGACCCCGTGTAACACGTTTGACATTTTGTCTGAAGTTTTTTTGATACGTATATGTGCTTCTTCAGATGTGGGCCTATACTTGCCCTTTTTTCTCTTTTTGATATTAAATATTGTATGTATTAAATAATAAACTTTATAAAAATGATTGAGGCATTTATGTGACGTACTTTAAATTATCCATAGGAACCACCTCTTTAAAAGCCCATTCCTTTTATATATTTTCTTTTATTACTGGTTTGAGTCCGTTGGAGTCTTTTTTCTAAATGGGCTCTCATCTATGAATATATATATATATATATATATATATATATATATATATATATATATATATATATATATATATATATATATATATATATATATTTAAACTATGAAAACTGTTTTGTTTTTTTTTTAATTTTCAGACTTTTTTGTTTGTTTAGCAAAAAATAAAAACCCCAGTAGTGATTAAATACTACCAAAAGAAAGCTTTATTTGTGTGAAAAAAATGATAAAAATTTCATGGGTGCAGTGTAGCATGACCGCGCAATTGTCATTCAAAGTGCGACAGCACTGAAAGCTGAAAATTGGCCTGGGCAGGAAGGGGGTTTAAGTGCCCAGTAAGCAAGAGGTTAACCAAATGACTGAGCAGAGGAGAAGCTGAAAAAGCATGTAAGGAATCCAGGAAATTGTTGAAAAGGTGGCAGGCAGACAGGCAACACTTACAACATGAAAAGATATTTTTCAAGTATGTTTATATTAGATAATCAAAAATATCTATTGTTTGAATTGCTATTACAATGGTAATGTTATATAACCATTTAATAAACAAAGAAGAAAACTAATGCGCAAAACCAGGATGAGCCAAAGCAGCTAAAGATGACTAAGAAACCGTCACACATACGGCAGTGTTCCCACACGGAAAAACAATAAGGTAAATAGAGATATGTGGCGTTAATTCAAAGTGCATAAATGTGATGAAATAAATATAATCCAATTCTTCAAGTAAAGTGCATATGCGTAAAGAACAAAATCACATAAATAAAGTGACTAAACATCCATTAAATTCATAAGAAGTGACATCGGATAAATGACAGTGAAAATTCATGAAATATGACATCAAATAAATAAATAAACAAATCCAAATGAAGGTGAATAAATCCAAAAATAGTCTAAAAGTGCATTAAGATAAAAAAAATCACAAATTAAGAAGAATTTAAAAAAAAAATCGAATGAGATAAGAAAAGTCGCATGCAATAACAAAAATCGCATAAAGTGCAAAAAAGTGCAGAAACGCTATAAAAATAGCCACAAGTCGATCCAATTAATGTAATACAGTTCCAACGTGAACAAAGTGAGACTTCATAAAACAGTTTGTGTAAAAAAAATAGATGAAAAAAAGTGCAAGTGCAAACGATGATAGGTGACAGATTCCTCTTAATAACCGTACTCCGTGGTGCGCCACACGTTTCCCCCAGCCTCTCACCTCTAGCAAAGACCCCTAGGGGGTCAAGTCGAGCCTGCAATCAGGAAGTGGATGAAACACCATCAATCGATCTGTCTCCTCCGATTGTCACAGGTCTGGCAAATCTCCAAATGGAAGGCCTCAAGTTCGGCAAGTTGGGTAGAGGCATGCAATAGAAAGGAGTATCTCCATTGTGCAGTATTCAAAACAAGTTTATTCAAAACAACATAGTAACTTACATATACAGCATAAAATGAACAGCACAGATCCCAGTACTTCCGATCTCGGCTGCGGCCAGAAGTGATGACACCTGACTCTTCCCTGACGCGTATCGTCACCGCCCACATGACTTTATCAAAGGGTAATGACCCCTTGATAAAGTCACGTGGGCGGTGACGATACGCGTCAGGAAAGAGTCAGGTGTCATTTTATGCTGTATATGTAAGTTACTATGTTGTTTTGAATAAACCTGTTTTGAATACTGCACAATGGGGATACTCCTTTCTATTGCATGCCTTTGCCGAACTTGAGGCCTTCCATTTGGAGATTTGCCAGACCTGTGATGATCGGAGGAGACAGATCGATTGATGGTGTTTCATCCACTTCCTGATTGCAGGCTCGACTTGACCCCCGAGGGGTCTTTGCTAGAAGAGAGAGGCTGGGGGAAACGTGTGGCGCACCACGGAGTACGGTTATTAAGAGGAATCTGTCACCTATCATCGTTTGCACTTGCACTTTTTTCATCTATTTTTTTACACAAACTGTTTTATGAAGACTCACTTTGTTCACGTTGGAACTGTATTACATTAATTGGATCGACTTGTGGCTATTTTTATAGCGTTTCTGCACTTTTTTGCACTTTATGCGATTTTTGTTATTGCATGCGACTTTTTTATCTCATGATTTTTTTTTTTTCATTAATTTGTGATTTTTTTTATCTTGATGCACTTTTAGACTATTTTTAGATTTATTCACCTTCATTTGGATTTGTTTATTTATTTATTTGATGTCATATTTCATGAATTTTCACTGTCATTTATCCGATGTCACTTCTTATGAATTTAATGGATGTTTGGTCACTTTATTTATGTGATTTTGTTCTTTACGCATATGCACTTTACTTGAAGAATTGGATTATATTTATTTCATCATATTTATGCACTTTGAGTTAGCGCCACATATCTCTATTTACCTTATTATATAACCACTTGCTGACCACAATACATCTATATATGTTGCTTGCAAGTGGTTTACTGGGGTTATGGTTGAAGCTATCAGCCATAACCCCGGTATTTTATTTTTTTTCAGCCGGCGTTTGGCCCTCTCATGAAAGCAGTCCAAGAGGCTAATTATCGCTAATTATCAGATTGCTCTCATAAGTATAGGGAAGGGGAAGCAACGGGAAGGGTCCCCCCCAACCCCACCAACCACCCCCCCCCCCCCCCGCGCGCGCCTCTCATCTGAGGAGTGATTCAACGGATTGCGCGGCTGCCTATAGATGTTACCAGAGACTAGGGGTGCAACGGATCAAAAAACTCACGGATCGGATCGATCCTCGGATCAGAGTCACGGATCAGATCATTTTCGGATCAGCAAAAAAAACGAAAAAAAAAAGACAAATCTTGTTACACCCACCAGAGTTTTAGATTTAAAAGCTATTTTCCACACAAAACAGAGCTTATATGCATAAATACACTATTTGTAGATCGGACGGACTGTTTAGATGTTAAATTTTAAAAGCAGCAGCAAACCTGCTGACCTTACATGGTTGCTAATGTGACAGAACACCTCTGATTTTCACATTTAACATTAAATGTGAAAATCAGAGGTGTTCTGTCACATTAGCAAATACTGTATTTATGCATATAAGCTCCGTTTTGTGTGAAAAATAGCTTTAAAATCTAAAACTCTGGTGGGTGTAACAAGATGTCCGCTTGCCCCCTTCTAACTCTATCATTAAAGTACTGTGCAAGGGAGTGTGGGGTGTAGCAAGATGGCGGCGACGAAACGTCACTTCCTGACGATACAGTGGCCGCCGCTGGGTGCACCAAGATGGCCGCCGCTCCGGGGCTAGGCCGAAGCCGCGGCCTTTCCTATGGCCGAGGCCGCCGAGCACTCCGCGGATCGCTGGTGTGCCGATCCGCGGAGGTTGACCCGAACGGATCACGGATCAGTGACGATCCGTTGCACCCCTACCAGAGACCACATCATTTCTGATCGCCTCTGTGACCTTGGAGGCCCGGATCGACGCCATGAAGTCACTTCCAGTCTAGGGCGAAAGGAAACAATTATTTTTCTTTTTTTAAAGCAATAGATCAAATTTTATATTGATCTTTCGCTTTTAAAGGTAAAGGAGAGATTTGGGGTCTTTTTGACCCCATATCTCTCCCTAAAGAGGATCTGTCAGTCCTTATATTCTATTACAAGGGATGTTTACATTCCTTGTAATAGGAATAAAAGTGATAACAAAAAAAAGGGACAGCGTAAAAAAAAAAAAAAAGGAAAAAAAATTAAAGCGCCCCATCCCTCCGTGCTCGGGAGCAGAAGCAAACATATACGTAAGGCGCTCACGCTTATGTAAACGGTGCTCGCACCATACATGTGAGGTATCGCTGCAAAATTAGAGCAAGTGCAATAATTCTAGTGCTAGACCTCCTCTGTAACTTTACCCAAGTAACCTGTAAAAATGTGTAAAGTGTCGCCTATACGATATTTTAAGTATTGTAGTTTGTCGCCATTCTACGAGCGTGCGCCATTTATAACCGTTACATGCTAGGTTTCTGTTTACTCAATGTAATATCATCTTTTATATTTTACCAAAAAATTAGGTAATATATCATGTTTTTTTTTTTTTTGCATTAAAATTAATTGAAATATTTCTTCCAAAAAAATTAGCATTTCAAAAACCGCTGCGCAAATACCGTGTGACCTAAAAAATTGCAGCGATCGAAATTTTATTCTCTAGGGTCTCTGCTAAAAAAAAAAAAAAAAATTATGTTTGGGGGTTTGTAAACCCTTGTAAACCATCCTATGCATTAAGGTGAAAAAACACCTGGCAGTGACTGGCCCCCCAGCCGCCCCCCCCCCCCCCCCGTATTACTTACCTAAGCCCCATACTTCTGTCAGCGGAGACGCGCACTCCCTCTCTCCGCGGGGTCCCGCTCTTGATTGGATAGATTGATAGCAGCGCAGCCATTGGCTACTGCTGCTGTCAATCAAATCCAATGACGCGAGCGCCGGGGAGGGGGCGGGGCCGAGTCCGGTATTCGTGTCTATGGACGCAAATGCTGGACTCGGGAATGCGCCCGCAAGGTAACCCCCCGCGAGAGCGCTTCTCCTAGGGGGTTATCTGATGCAGGGAGGAGCCGCCAGATCCGCCGAGGGCCTTTACAACCACTTTAAACTTGTAAATAAAAAAGTGCCAGAAAGGGCCTGGTCGGCAAGTGGTGTATGCTGTGACTATTGATCTTCTATAAAGTAGCATTCCAATCAAATACTAATCATACCTAAATCTGCTCCCACTCCCATTCTAAGCCCAATATAACTACCTTGTAAAGATGTCCATACTTGCCTATTCTTAGAGCCCTCCAGTCCAGTCACATGGTTGGCTCACAGCGCCGGCTTCAGTGTAGGATGGACAGCCGACATTGGATGCCCCATAGCAAGTCTTTGGGTGATGTCATCGTACAGGCTCTGCGACCGTTGTCAGCAATCTCTCCTCTTCACTGAAGCCGGCCACTGGAGGGATCATGTGCCCGGACCAGAGGGCCCAGAGGCGTACGTACAGGGGTCGCCATTGTGGCCTGGACTCATGCTCCAGAGTGTGCCTGTGGCCCCCCTGTATGCCTGGAAATGATGGCGGCGGCAGAGGAACCAATCCCTCCATGTAGCTTTGTACAGAAAGGAACTGATGAATCTGTCCTCAGTCCCTCAGTCCCTTTCTCTGTCTCAAAAGTGAGACATCAGGGGTCTGTTTAGACCCCTAATATTTCACCAAAGCCCGCCAACGGGGGTCCTAAAAAATATGTAAAAGATAATAAAAAATAAAATTGTAAAAAAAAAAAACTAAAATAAAAAGGTAAACAAATAAAATAAAATAAAACGACAAAAGTAAAAAACTATTGACACCAGTGGGGGAACTACCAGGGTTGCAAAGGTTGCACTTGCGACTGGGCTCTGGCGTTCCGAACCCCAAGATGTCAGAAGGGTGGTCCACTGCGGGATTGTAATAACGGGTCCCACGATGGGAGTAAAAGGTCCCGGGATCAGAGGAAAGGGCCCCGGTCAAGGGCCAGGTGGGCCCTTCATGGTTCCTTGCACCTGAACCCTAAAGGTGCTAGTTACGCCTCTGGGAGCACTCTTATGCCCTGTACACACGAGCGGATTTTCCGTCGGAAAAAACTTGGCTGGTTTTTCCGATGGAATTCCGCTCAAGCTTGCCTTGCATACACACGGTCAGACAAAAGTTCTCTGAACTTTCGACCGTCAAGAACGCGGTGACGTACAACACTACGACAAGCCTAGAAAATTAAGTTCAATGCTTCCGAGCATGCGTCGAATTGTTTCCGAGCATGCGCAGGAATTTTATGCGTTGGAATTTGTACAGACGATCGCATTTTTGGATAGGAACTTTTCCCGACCGAAAAATAGAGAACATGCTCTCAATGTTTTGCTGGCTGGAATTCCGCCAGCAAAAGACCGATGGAGCATACACACGGTCGCATTTTCTGACAAAAAGCTCTCATCTGAGTTTTGCTGGCGGAATTTCCGATTGTGTGTACGCGGCATAAGAATAAGTAAGTATAGACATCTTTACGTGTGGTAAAGAACTACCAAGTGATCTGGTTTCAGTGAGTTTTCAAAGGTTGTGTATGCACTACTTTTATCGCGTTGCAGTGCGATTTCAGTCCATTCAAAATGAATGAAATGAAATTGTACGTCACAGCACTGCCTGTGAACCACGCTGTGCATTTCTGTGCGATGCCTGGTATGAAACGGCTCATACAAGGGAGTTAGAATAGACTTAGAATAGGGGTGAGAGTAGATTTAAGTATAATTAGTATTGGCCTGGAATTCCACTTTAAATTGCTACATAGTGGCCAGAGATGACCTTGCTCTGACAGGCTTTGGCTGGAAAAGAGACACCTGTCAACTAGACAGGACTTTCCACCTTACTTTCCACCACTACTTTACCATAAATTATGATTTGTCCAATGGCCTTCCTCTCTCTGGCTCTTGTGTAAGTCACATATAAGCGTCCCGTAGTTCATGTTTCATACCTCCGGGCTGTGTGCTACCAACCAAACCGGAATTTCTTCCTTAATACGCACTCTGCAACATTTTTCTGTTAACACTGCAGATGTGACAAGAATTACCCAATGGCTGCAATTAAAGAAGTCACCCCTGACCACCATTATTTTATAAATTCACCAGGATGGAAAATGATACACACTGATGAGCAATAAACACCTCTTGTCCTAACATGTTCCCTCATTCCAAGCTGGAAACAAGCACGTCCCCAAATCACCTCTACCTCCACCCATCACTAATTTGCCATTCCAAACACATTTGGAGATATAGGTGGTAATAGGATGGATTTCTGCAGACAGTGAGTGACTAAAGAACAATAGTTTCAGGATTGATGACCAATCCTGTACAGCAGTGGTCTCCAAACTGCGGCCCTTTGCTTGCTTTATCCAGCCCTTGGGGCACCATTTAATCTACTGTATACCAACAATGTGGCACAATTACTCCCAATGACACCAACAACGGGGCACAATTCCTCCCAATGACACCAAATATAGGGCACAGTTCCTCCCAATGGCATCAACAATGGGGCACAATTTATCCCAATGACAACAACAATCAGGCACGATTTATCCCAATGACACCAACGATAGAGCACAATTTATCCCAATGACACCAAGGACGGAGCACAATTTATACTAATGACACCAAAAATCGGGCACAATTTATCCCAATGACACCAATGATGGAGAAAAATTTATGCCAATGACACCAACGATGGGGCATAATTTATACCAATGACACTGATGATGGGGCACAATTACTTCCACTGAAACAAATAAGGAGGCATTATTGTTTCGCCCTGATATAGAGACCTTTTACTCCCAATAGCCACAGTTCAGCCCCCCTAAAGTCTAAAGGACAGTAAACTGGCCAGTGGCGGCTGGTGTTTTTTATTTTTGGGGGCGGCAAACTAAAATCCCTGGCAACAAAAGTGAGTACACTCCTAAGTGAAAATATTCAAATTAGGCCCAATTAGCCATTTCTCCTCCCCAATGTTATGTGACAATGTTATGTGACTCATTAGTGTTACAAGGTCTCAGGTGTGAATGGGGAGCAGGTGTGTTAAATTTGGTGTTATTGCTCTCACTCTCTCATACTGGTCACTGGAAGTTCAACATGGCACCTCGTGGCAATGAACTCTCTGAGGATCTGAAAAAAAAAGGATTGTTGCTCTACATAAAGATGGCCTAGGCTATTTGAAGATTGCCAAGACCCTGAAACTGATCTGCAGCACGGTGGCCAAGACCATACAGCGGTTTAACAGGACAGGTTCAACTCAGAACAGGGTTCGCCATGGTCGACCAAAGAAGTTGCGTGCATGTGCTCAGAGTCATATCTAGGGGTTGCCTTTGGGAAATAGATGTATGAGTGCTGCCAGCATTGCTGCAGAGTTTGAAGGGGTGGGGGGGGTCAGCCTGTCAGTGCTTAGACCACACACTGCATTAAATTGGTCTGCATGGCTGTCGTCCCAGAAGGAAGCCTCTTCTAAAGATGATGCACAAGAAAGCCCGAAAACAGTTTGCTGAAGACAAGCAGACTAAGGACATGGATTACTGGAACCATGTCCTGTGGTCTGATGAGACCTGATGAGACCAAGACCAGGTAAGGAGAACAAAGACAAGTGTGTCTTTCCTACAGTCAAGCATGGTGGTGGGAGTGTCATGGTCTGGGGCTGCATGAGTGCTGCCGGCACTGGGGGGCTACAGTTCATTGAGGGAACCATGAATGCCAACATGTACTGTGACATACTGAAGCAGATCATGATCCCCTCCCTTCAGAGACTGGGCCACATGGCAGTATTCCAACATGATAACGACCCCAAACACACCTGCAAGACGACCACTGCCCTACTAAAGAAGCTGAGGGTAAAGGTGATTGACTGGCCAAGCATATCTCCAGACCTAAACCCTATTAAGCATCTGTGGGGCATCCTCAAACGGAAGGTGGAGGAGCGCAAGGTCTCTAACATCCACCAGCTCCGTGATCATGGAGGAGTGGAAGAGGACTCCAGTGACAACCTGTGAAGCTCTGGTGAACTCCATGCTCAAGAGGGTTAAGGCAGTGCTGGAAAATAATGGTGGCCACACAAAATATTGACACTTTGGGCCCAATTTGGACATTTTCACTTAGGGGTGTACTCACTTTTGTTGCCAGCGGTTTAGACATTATTGGCTGTGTGGTGAGTTATTTTGAGGAGACAGCAAATTTACACTGTTATACAAGCTGTACACTCACTACTTTACATTGTAGCAACGTGTCATTTCTTCAGTGTTGTCACATGGATAGAAAAGATTTAAAAAAATATTTCCAGTAGTTCATGTTTCATACCTCTGCTCTGTGTGCTACCAACCAAACCAGAATGTCTTCCTTAATACGCACCCTGCACCATTTTTCTGTTCACACTGCAGATGTGACAAGAATTACCCAATGGCTGCAATTAACAAAGTCACCCCTGACCCCATCATTTTGTATATTCACCAGGATGGAAAATGATACACACTGATGAGCAATAAACACCTCTTGTCCTAACATGTTCCCTCATTCCAAGCTGGAAACAAGCATGTCCCCAAATCACCTCTACCTCCACCCATCACTAATTTGCCATTCCAAACACATTTGGAGATATAGGTGGTAATAGGATGGATTTCTGCAGACAGTGATTGACTAAACAACAATAGTTTCAGGATTGATGACCAATCCTGTACAGCAGTGGTCTCCAAACTGTGGCCCTTTGCTTGCTTTATCCAGCCCTTGGGGCACCAAGGGCTGGATAAAGGGCTGATACCAGCGCAACTGCACTTTGCAAAGTGCACAGTCTATTTGCCTTTAGTATATCAACCCCTATGTGTGCGTTCCTAAGTAGACCTTTTGTTAGAGGGTGTTAGGCCCCTTAGGTTAAAGCGGAGCTCCAACCAAAAGGGGAAGCTCCACTTGATTGCACCCTCCACTGCCACATTTGGCACTTTTTTGGGGGGGGGATCTACAAAGATGTCCAGCCTCTCCTCCTTCCCGCTGTAGCCTTCTGGGACACACACAGGTCCCAGAAGACTGCGGGACCGTTCTCAAAGCACAGCACGACTTGCCCATGCGCAGTAGGAAACCCGTCTGTGAGACCAGAAGGCTTCTCTGCCGGTTTCCCTTAGTGAAGATGCCGGCGACTGCACCCGAAGCCAACTGAAGAATCGGCCCGGGTGCTGTCATCACTGGATCCCTAGACAGGTAAGTGTCCTTATATTAAAAATCAGCAACTACAGTATTTTTGATACTTTTAATTTTTTTGGGGGGAGGAGACTAGAGCTCTTATTTAAGTTCCTCCCCTTGGGTTCCAGGCAGATGGTCTGTAGGCAGGTGAAGTCTACTTTGCTCACCGCAGTGGCCCTATAGCTGGAGAGAAGGTCAGGGGAAACAATGTTCCTCTATGGTTTCTTGGGTCACTGGGGAAGCTATCCTAATCCACCTGACTGAAGCGGCCATCTTGGGTCAGGCAACGCCTTTTTAAGGCCCCGGCTCCCAGGTTTTGGCACGCTTTGGCGAGTGGACAGAGTAGGGATAGATGTTCAGTCTGTGAGGGACAGTAATAGTGCTAGGGAAAGGTTCCTGACGAGGAGGGTAAGTGCAGGGCCTTATTTCTTCTAGACATTCTCCCGTTTAGGACCAGATGGCCAGGACGCATTTGGTCCCCTCTCAACGGATACTGTCATTCTGGCTGGAATCTGCTCCTGCCACGCTTCTGAACTGTGAGTGTGCCCAGCTGGGTGACCTTCTCACTGGGTTTGTTGTGAACTGTTTTTGCATTCCTTCAATACAAGTTTATTTCAACCATCTGTGTGAATCATTGTCTTCGAACCACGCTGCACCCCACCTACAAGTTTCTCAGTCATTGTCCTTAGTAATGGGTTAAAGTGGTGTTCCGGCCAAAATTATACTTTTTAAATATAAATACCCCTATAATACACAAGTTTAATGTATTCTAGTAAAGTTAGTCTGTAAACTAAGGTCTGTTTTGTTAGTTTATAGCAGTAGTTTGTTATTTTATAAATTTACAGCAGGCCGTGGCCATCTTAAGTGTGGGCATCTGAAGCCAGACTGTATTTCTTCCTGGATCTCATCCTTGATGATCTCGCACATGCTCAGTGCAGCACAAGCAGTGTAATAGGTTTCAGGCCAGGTTTCCATAGCAACGGCAGTGTCAGAGGAAGTTGCCACCCCTTCCCAGAAGGCATTGCAAACAGGAAATGATGCGATGGGCCACGGCCAGGGAGGAGGAAGTGCAAAATGAATACAGCAGATATACAGTGGGTGCTGAGAATTTTTTTTAAAAAATATCCAATTCATTTACAGTGCACAGTTTAGTGAGGGATGCTGAAGAGTTGCAAAAGTGGGTGGAACTCCACTTTAATTAGGAACGGGTGGGTATAGCTAGTGAGAAGTTATTGGAGAAAAGACAATATGTCCACTTATTTATTCTTCTATGAACTGCGAACGATTTAGATAATCAAACCTGACTGGACACTATTTTGTGCCAGGATGAAGAAGAAAATGTGAGTGGTGTTCAACACCAGCGTGGGGATTGTTTGTGCAGGAAGGGCTGGAGGGGTCCAGTGTCCACTTTGGCCTGGAACGGGGTAACCTGCTGAAAATTACACTCATAGGCTATGCCTGGGTTAATAGGACAAGAGATCCCAGCAATACAGTGTGTGTAGAGGGAACCAGTAGAAGCCAGTCTATGGACTACGGAGATTGTGCTGAGGGATGGATCCCACCTCCATTAGGCCTTGGGCCAAATACAACCAGGCATTACTCTGCGACAACCGCCACGGTGTTCTCTATTCTGGGCACAAGATGGAGCAAACCTACCACTTGGCCATACTCTGCAACTATAGATATATAAACAGTAGGTGAACATCCCTGAGTAGTACTCTACCACTATTGCTACAGTATATGGGTGGTAGATGAGTGTTCCTCATCCCTATAGATACATGGACACAGGGAACAAGTGCTGGTTCTTGCACTCATAGATACATAGGGGGTTGATTACAATTGCTGGGGGTAGCACTCTGCCCCCTATACATTTGTGGATGGTTGATGACTAGAGCTGGATGATGTTCCACCCCATAGACAAATGGACAATATATTACCAGCCATCATGGTAGGTAACCAGAATATTCTCTAACCTTATAGATGCAAAGATGATAGATAACCAATACCAAACAAGGCTTCCTTATAGATACAATACATGGGCAGTAGGTAACTGGTGTTGGATGGCACTTTGCCCCTATAGATACATGGATAGTAAGTGACCAGTGCTGGATAGGGCTCTGGCCCTAAAGATTCATTGATAGTAGATGATTGGTACTGAATAGCCCTCTTCCCCTATAGATACACAGATGGTAGGTGAATAGCCCTCTTCCCCTATAGATACACAGATGGTAGGTGAATAGTGCTCTGTCCCTATAGATACACAGATGGTAGGTGAAAAGCGCTTTACCCCTATAGATACACAAATGGTAGGTGAATAGTGCTCTGTCCCTATAGATATACAGATGGTAGGTGAATAGTGCTCTGTCCCTATAGATACACAGATGGTAGGTGAATAGTGCTCTGCCCCTATAGATACACAGATGGTAGGTGAATAGTGCTCTGTCCCTATAGATACACAGATGGTAGGTGAATAGTGCTCTGTCCCTATAGATACAGAGATGGTAGGTGAATAGTGCTCTGCCTCTATAGATATACAGATGGTAGGTGAATAGTGCTCTGTCCCTATAGATACACGGATGTTAGGTGAATAGTGCTCTGCTCCTATAGATACACAGATGGTAGGTGAAAAGTGCTCTTTCCCTATAGATATACAGATGATAGGTGAATAGTGCTCTGCCTCTATAGATACACAGATGGTAGGTGAATAGTGCTCTGTCCCTATAGATACACGGATGTTAGGTGAATAGTGCTCTGCTCCTATAGATACACAGATGGTAGGTGAAAAGTGCTCTGTCCCTATAGATATACAAATGGTAGGTGAATAGTGCTCTGCCTCTATAGATATACAGATGGTAGGTGAAAAGTGCTCTGTCCCTATAGATATACAGATGGTAGGTGAATAGTGCTCTGTCCCTATAGATACACAGATGGTAGGTGAATAGTGCTCTGCCCCTATAGATACAAAAATGGTAGGTGAATAGTGCTCTGCCTCTAAAGATATACAGATGGTAGGTGAATAGTGCTCTGTCCCTATAGATACACAGATGGTAGGTGAATAGTGCTCTGTCCCTATAGATACACAGATGGTAGGTGAATAGTGCTCTGTCCCTATAGATATACAGATGGTAGGTGAATAGTGCTCTGTCCCTATAGATATACAGATGGTAGGTGAATAGTGCTCTGTCCCTATAGATACACAAATGGTAGGTGAATAGTGCTCTGCCTCTATAGATATACAGATGGTAGGTGAAAAGTGCTCTGTCCCTATAGATATACAGATGGTAGGTGAATAGTGCTCTGCCCCTATAGATACAAAAATGGTAGGTGAATAGTGCTCTGCCTCTAAAGATATACAGATGGTAGGTGAATAGTGCTCTGTCCCTATAGATACACAGATGGTAGGTGAATAGTGCTCTGTCCCTATAGATACACAGATGGTAGGTGAATAGTGCTCTGTCCCTATAGATATACAGATGGTAGGTGAATAGTGCTCTGTCCCTATAGATACACAGATGGTAGGTGAATAGTGCTCTGTCCCTATAGATACACAAATGGTAGGTGAATAGTGCTCTGCCCCTATAGATACACAAATGGTAGGTGAATAGTGCTCTGTCCCTATAGATACACAGATTGTCTCGCCCTATATGAATAGAGATGAGGACGGTAGGTGACCGGTGGCCCTATAATAATAGAGATGAGGACGGTAGGTGACCGGTGGCCCTATAATAATAGAGATGAGGGCGGTAGGTGACCGGTGGCCCTATAATAATAGAGATGAGGACGGTAGGTGACCGGTGGCCCTATAATAATAGAGATGAGGACGGTAGGTGACCGGTGGCCCTATAATAATAGAGATGAGGGCGGTAGGTGACCGGTGGCCCTATAATAATAGAGATGAGGGCGGTAGGTGACCGGTGGCCCTATAATAATAGAGATGAGGGCGGTAGGTGACCGATGGCCCTATAATAATAGAGATGAGGACGGTAGGTGACCAGTACTGGATCACCATCTACTCCTGTAGATTCAAGTAAGTGACAGTTTGTTTAGTCACCCGTAGCGGGTCATCACTCCCAGCGGTTGAACGTGGGGTCAGGGTAATGGGCACACCCCCTCCCCGCCCAGTGCCCGGCTCTACTGGTACCGGAGACATACGGGCACAGCTCCGCCCCGCCGGGCCGTACAATGCTGATGTCAGGAGGCGGTGCCCGATTCGGGTGATGTGTGTGCGGAGGATGCTGCGGCCCGACAGGTGAGATGGGGGGGGGGGGATCGTTCTATAACGGGGACCTTACCGTGTACCGGAGATCTCTTCTATACCAGAGAGATTGTTACACTCCAAGATCCGGGTGTGCTGTGTTTATCTACAGGGAGGAGTGTGACCCGAAATCCGGGAGAAGAGATACAATGTAACACTACGATGGGACACGATGCATGCAGGGTGTCCTATGGGAGTTGTAGTGGTGTGGGGGGTTGTAGTATTGGTGGTCTGTGATATTGGTGTGGTGGGGGTGTAGTAATAATGGGCTATTATATTGGTGTGGTGGAGTGTAGTAGCCATGTAACGTGGGGTGTAGTAGTGGTGGGGTGCAGTAGTGGTGCAGTGTGGGGTGTAGTAGTGATGGGGTGTAGTAGTGATGGGTTGTAGTAGCCATGTAGTGTGGGTGTAGTAGTGATGGGGTGTAGTAGCGGTGCAGTGTGGGGTGTAGTAGTGATGGGGTGTAGTAGTGATGGGGTGTAGTAGCCATGTAGTGTGGGTGTAGTAGTGATGGGGTGTAGTAGTGATGGGTTGTAGTAGCCATGTAGTGTGGGTGTAGTAGTGATCGGGTGTAGTAGTGATGGGGTGTAGTAGTGGTGCAGTGTGGGCTGTAGTAGTGTGGGGTGTAGTAGTGATGGGGTGTAGTAGTGTGGGGTGTAGTAGTGATGGGGTTTAGTAGTGATGGGGTGTAGTAGTGATGGGGTGTAGTAGTGGTGCAGTGTGGGCTGTAGTAGTGTGGGGTGTAGTAGTGATGGGGTGTAGTAGTGATGGGGTGTAGTAGCGGTGCAGTGTGGGGTGTAGTAGTGATGGGGTGTAGTAGTGATGGGGTGTAGTAGCCATGTAGTGTGGGTGTAGTAGTGATGGGGTGTAGTAGTGATGGGGTGTAGTAGCCATGTAGTGTGGGTGTAGTAGTGATGGGGTGTAGTAGTGATGGGGTGTAGTAGCCATGTAGTGTGGGTGTAGTAGTGATGGGGTGTAGTAGTGATGGGGTGTAGTAGCCATGTAGTGTGGGTGTAGTAGTGATGGGGTGTAGTAGTGATGGGGTGTAGTAGCCATGTAGTGTGGGTGTAGTAGTGATGGGGTGTAGTAGCCATGTAGTGTGTACTGTAGTATTGCTGTGGTGGTGTGTACTGTTGGTTGTCTGTAATATTGGTTTGATTTTTTCTATAGTGTTGGGATGCAGCATTAGTGGGCTATAGTATTGGTGTGGTGAGGTGTAGTAGCCATGTAGTTTTTGGGTGTAGTAGTGTTGGAGTGTGATAGACATGCAGTGATGGGTGTAGTGGTCATGAAATTTGTGGAGTAGTATTGATTTGGTGGGGTGTAGTATTGGTGGTCTGTATTATTGGTGTGGTGGTCCTTAATACTGGTGTGATTTTCTGTAGTATCAGTGTGTTGGGGTGTAGTATTGGGGGACTATAGTATTAGCGTGGTGAAGTGTAGTAGCCATGCAGTGTGGGGTGTAGTAGCCGTGTAATTTGTGGTGTAGTATTCATTTGGTGGTCTGTAGTATTGGTCTGTTGGGGTACAGTATTAGCGGACTATAGTATTGTTGCAGTGCGGTGTAGTAGCGATGCAGTGTGGGGTGTAGTATTGGTAGTCTGTAATATTGATGTGGTGGTCCATAGCATTGGTGTGCTTGTCTATAGTATTGGTGTGGTGTGGTGGGGTGTAGTATTGGGGGTCCGTAGTATCGGTGCGGTTGTCAATAGTATTAGTGTGTTGGGGTGCAGTATTGGTATTAGTGCACCGTAGTATTGGTGTGGTGGGGTATAGTATTGGTGGTCTGTAATATTGGTGTGGTGGTCTATAGGGCCGTTGTCAACTATTTTCATAATCGATTAGGTGGTCAGCCGATTTAGTTGGCCTTTATACAGAATGCATTATTTGTTTACAAACAGTACTGAGCTGTTTACACATACAGCTCAGTACACCATCCATACATGTCTGTAGGTTCTTAAGAACTTGAGGAGGAGCAATGCCTCATGGGACATGTAGTCCTGGGCAGGAAGTGAGTGGTTCTAAAGGCAGAAGTTGAGTGAGGGTGAGTTGCCATCTAGATAAAGGAAGGCCCGTAGACGTGGTGTATCTGGATTTTGCAAAAGCATTTGACACAGTTCCCCGTAAATGTTTACTGTACAAAGTAAGGTCCGTTGGCACGGACCATAGGGTGAATACATGGATTGAAAACTGGTTACAAGGGCGAGTTCAGAGGATGGTGATAAATGGGGAGTACTCGGAATGGTCAGGGGTGGGTAGTGGGGTCCCCCAGGGTTCTGTGCTGGGATCAATCCTATTTAATTTGTTCATAAACGACCTGGAGGATGGGATAAACAGTTCAATCTCTGTATTTGCAGACGATACTAAGCTAAGCAGGGCAATAACTTCTCCGCAGGATGTGGAAACCTTGCAAAAAGATCTGAACAAATTAATGGGGTGGGCGACTACATGGCAAATGAGGTTCAATGTAGAAAAATGTAAAATAATGCATTTGGGTGCAAAAATATGAATGCAATCTATACACTGGGGGGAGAACCTCTGGGGGAATCTAGGATGGAAAAGGACCTGGGGGTCCTAGTAGATGATAGGCTCAGCAATGGCATGCAATGCCAAGCTGCTGCTAATAAAGCAAACAGAATATTGGCATTCATTAAAAAGGGGATCAACTCCAGAGATAAAACGATAATTCTCCTACTCTACAAGACTCTGGTCCGGCCACACCTGGAGTATGCTGTCCAGTTCTGGGCACCAGTCCTCAGGAAGGATGTACTGGAAATGGAGCGAGTACAAAGAAGGACAACAAAGTTAATAAATGGTCTGGAGGATCTTAGTTATGAGGAAAGGTTGCGAGCACTGAACTTATTCTCTCTGGAGAAGAGACACTTGAGAGGGGATATGATTTCAATATACAAATACCGTACTGGTGACCTCACAATAGGGATAAAACTTTTTTACAGAAGGGAGTTTAATAAGACTCGTGGCCACTCATTACAATTAGAAGAAAAGAGGTTTAATCTTAAACTACGTAGAGGGTTATTTACTGTAAAGCCGCGTACACACGAGCGGACTTTACGGCAGACTTTGCCCGGCGGACGGGATTTCGTCGGACAATTCGATCGTGTGTGGGCTCCAGCGGACTTTGTTTGCTCAAAAGTTGGACGGACTTTAGATTTGAAACATGTTTTAAATCTATCCGACGGACTCGAGTCCGGTCGAAAAGTCCGCTCGTCTGTATGCTAGTTCGCCGGACAAAAAGCCACGCTAGGGCAGCTATTGGCTTCTGGCTATGAACTTCCTTGTTTTAGTCCGGTCGTACGTCATCATGTACGAATTCGACAGACTTTGGTGGATTGTGTGTAGGCAAGTCCGTTCATTCAGAAAGTCCGTCGTAAAGTACGCTGAAAAGTCCGCCGGGCAAAGTCTGCCGTAAAGTCCGCTCGTGTGTACGCGGCATAAGAGCGGCAAGGATGTGGAATCCCCTTCCACAGGCGGTGGTCTCAGCGGGGAGCATTGATAGCTTCAAAAAACGACTAGATAAGCACCTGAACAACCTCAACACACAGGTATATACAATGTAATACTGACATATAAACACACACATAGGTTGGACTTGATGGACTTGTGTCTTTTTTCAACCTCACCTACTATGTAACATGCTGTAGACACCTTAGTGCTGGGCATAGCAAAGTCACATGTGAGTGCAAAATCTTTTGTTATCTATTTATTTGCTTTTTCAATCACTACTTGCTTTATTTAATAATGTTCACACCCAATTTGTATTATTCACCTTGATGTTTTTAGCGCCAACACCTTTACATTTGATTTTTTTATACCATTATGACAGGTGATACAAAAAAAAAAAAAAAAAAAAGCATGCTGCAGCTACTAAGCGTCTTATGCCCCGTACACACGATCGGACATTCCGACAACAAAATCCTAGGATTTTTTCCGACGGATGTTGGCTCAAACCTGTCTTGCATACACACGGTCACACAAAGTTGTCGGAAAATCCGATCGTTCTGAACGCGGTGACGTAAAACACGTACGTCGGGACTATAAACGGAGCAGTAGCCAATAGCTTTCATCTCTTTATTTATTCTGAGCATGCGTGGCACTTTGTCCGTCGGATTTGTGTACACACGATCGGAATTTCCGACAACGGATTTTGTTGTCGGAAAATTTTATATCCTGCTCTCAAACTTTGTGTGTCGGAAATTCCTATGGAAAATGTGTGATGGAGCCCACACACGGTCGGAATTTCCGACAACAAGGTCCTATCACACATTTTCCGTCGGAAAATCCGACCGTGCGTACGGGGCATTAGGCCTGGTTCACACCAATGCGTTTTTTTGGTGCTTTTTGCAGAAACGCACTACGGTTCATTTAACATGGTTTCCTATGGGACACGTTCACTTCCATGCTTTTGGAAAAGGTCAAGGACTTTTTTTCAACGCAGAACGGTGCTCTATTTGCTTTATTTTAAGCTGCAGAAAAGCATGTAGTCCGTTTTTGCTGTGATTTGCATTTTTTTTAATCTGCCCAACAACAAATTGGCCCCCCCAAAAAAAAAAAAAAAAAGCATAAAAAATGCAAATCGCAGCAAATTGTGTGCCAAAACGCACTGCAAAAACGGATCAAAAGCAAACTGCATAGGTGTGAACCAAGCCTTACGCTGACCATACACGTATCGAATCTTTGTATATTCGCTGAACGAAAGGATGTCATTTGAAAATTTCACTTGCTTTTAACATTCAGTTTTGAAATGAAGGTCCTTTCTGAACAAAAAACCACATACACGGTCTGAAAATTTCCTTTGACCAAGAAGTTTTCTATTTTGCTCCTTCGAATTTTCCCGTCACTGTGGTCGAAAAACGAAAGGCGATTTGACCCCACTAACGATTAGAAAATCGAACAAACGGTCTTAAAATGCACATTTTGTTTTTTAACCACTTCAATACCTTAGGGCATCAAATGACGTCCTTGACTTTGTGAAGGGATATCTGAAAGATGGGTGCAGCTACAGGCATCATTTAGATATCATTCTTTGCAGCCGGCGATTCTGTGCACGATAAGAATAATCATAGTGGCAGTTCCGCCGCTTGATCGTTCTTATAGGCGACGGGTGGGGACGTCCCCCCCCTCCCGCCACCATCCGGTGCGCCTCCGGGCTCTCCCGTGCCATCGGGGGTCCGGAGAAAGAATCGGACGGCGCCGGATGAGGACGATAGAGATTTCCAGTGACCAGATGATCACCAGTCACCTCTATGACCGTCGGAGGCCTGGGCGCGACGTTATGACGTCACGCCCGGGTTCCCGGAAGTAAAGAAAGCCTCGATCGCGGCTGTCAGCATGAGATCGGTGAATTTTTTTTCTCAATCTCATGCTTTCCAGCCTGGAGGAGAGACATAGGGTCTTATTGACCCCACATCTCTCCATAAAGAGGACCTGTCACAATAGATTCCTATTACAAGGGATGTTTACAAGGGATGTTTACATTCCTTGTAATAGGAATAAAAGTAATCAAAAAAAAAAAAAAAGTGATCAGAAAAAAAAATGTAAAAAAAGTGGAAAAATAAAAGAATTAAGTAAAATAAAAAATTTAAAATGCCCCTGTCCCTGGTAGCTCGCGTTCGGAAGCGAACGCACATATAAGTCCCGCCCACAAATGTAAACACCGTTCAAACCACACATGTGAGGTATCTATTTACTCGACGTAACATCATCTTTCACATTATACAAAAAAAATGGGTTAACTTTACTGTTTTGTTATTTTTTAATTCATGAAACCGCTTTTATTTTTTTCCAAAAAAAAGGCGTTTGAAAAATTATTGCGCAAATACCGTGCAAGATAAAAAGTTGCAATGACCGCAGTTTTATTCCCTAGGGTGTCTGCTAAAAAAACCATATATAATGTTTGGGGGTTCTGAGTAATTTTCTAGCAAAAAAAAAAATTATGATTTTTACATGTAGGAGAGAAGTGCCAGAATAGGCCCGGTATTGAAGTGGTTAAAAGAAAACATTGCTTTTGTATGGCCAGCATAAGTGACAGCTGGTAGCTTTTATCAAGCCACCTGCCTATGACGAGGGAGTCTGTCATACATAATATATTACAGTTCTGTCTGAAAATCCAAAAAAAGTCTTTCATTTTTTTTTTTCTCTAAATAAAAAATTTGATCTCTGAGTCAGATGATATTTTTTTTGAAAATCTTTTTATTGAGTATAAGACATACAAACAGAAAAACAACAGTAAACCCGCTACAGCATTGGGACTAGACCCACGCAGGGGCCAGTGCCAGCCCGCAACTGGGCTGTTTCCATCATTAGTGACATACAGCTGTAGCATGTCTACAAGAAAAGAACAACAAACAACCTAGTGCTGTATTGGCTCCTGCTCAATTGAAATATCAAAGGATCAGATCATTAATTCGAGACCCAAGGGACGATAATAGATATCAAATAAACCCATATCAGAGATTATAATACAAAAAAGTCACCCAAAGTATCAAAATCACATCCACCCATAGAGTGGTATTATGTACATGCTCAATCAGTCTGCGGTTGCCGTGGAGACCTCCGCCAGCCATTTGGCCCACACTCTACGGTATTTTTTGGGGCATCCTCTATTTTGGTAGGTTTCCTTATAGAGTGGTAGTACTTTATTGACATGTGTTTTCCATAGCAATATTGACGGCGGGGCACGTTTTTTCCAGCAGAGAGTGATCATTTTTCTGGCATAGAAAATCAGGGGTCCTATCAGAGTCCTCTCCGCTATCCTGGGGGCTAATTCTTCTACTAAGCCTAGAAGGCATATCTGCGGGGTTGGGGCTAAATCTATTCCCACCACTTCTTTTATTACAGATATTACTTGTGACCAGTAGTTTTGAATTGCTGGGCAGGACCAGAAGATGTGTATAAAGTCGCCCGGATCCCCAGTACACCTCCAACACTCCGAGGACAGGGAGGTTCTCATTTTATGCATTCTATACGGGGTAATATATGCCCGGTGTAGTATTTTGTATTGTATGAGGCGGTCACGATGTGAGACCAGGATTTTGAAGGGGAAGTCCCACATGTCCTCCCAATCCTCGGAGTCCAGTCCCGGGATGTCTTGTGTCCATCGCTGACGGAGCTTTGACAGATCTGGATAGGAAACTCTAAGGAGATGTGCATAAAGGACCGAAGTCGGTTTCCTGGTGCATTCATATCTTGTGACCCTCTCCAGATCGGATTGCACTATTTGCATGTCATTGGGTAATATTTGGGCTTTAAACGCATGAGACAGTTGCATATAGCGAAATAAATGCGAGGGGGTAACATTATTGTGGCATACTAGATGATTGAAGGGGTGTATTGCCGTGCCGGTGGTGAGGTCAGATATCAGTTTAATGCCACATTTGGCCCATATTTTGGGGTCTGGTAGTGAGTAAAGATGGGGTAAGGTCGGGTTGTTCCATAGGGGGGCGTGTGGGGAAACTGCATTCCGTGGGAACTTCTCAAGTCCCAGTCCTGCCTTCCAGGCCCTTAGAGTCGTGTGCGTGGAGGGGGTCAAGTCATATGGAGCCTTGGGACCTCGAAGGGGTAAATGTGTTAGGGCCTGCACAGAACGGACCACCGCAGCCTCCAGAACTGCCGCGGGGTTGGACGCGTCCGGCACTAGCCACCAAACTGCCGTGACCAGCTGAGCTGCCAGAAAATATTTCTGGCAGTCCGGAAACGCCAACCCCCCCGCGACACTGGATGCATCAGTGTGGACAGTTTAAATCTAGGGGGGTTTGAGCCCCAGGGGAAGGAGGAGAACATTCGGTTCAATTTTGTAAAAAATGAGCAAGGTATCCATTGTGGCGAATTACGAAATAGGTATGTAAATTTAGGTATGATTTTCATTTTAATTAAGTTAATGCGGCCTAATAAGGATAGAGGAAGGTTCTCCCAGGCTTTTAGTTTGGCTTTGACTCCTTGGACCACCGGGTCTAGGTTAAGGGGGATAAAGCTGGATGCATCTCTCGAGAGGCGCACCCCCATGTACACCATTTCGTCTACCCATTGCAGTTGGAGATCTGGCGGGGCTAGTCTTTTTGCCTCAGGGTCAATTCTGTTATTTTGGAGAATTCAGTCAATACTTGCAGCGCCCCTCTAAGGGGGGGGTCCGCGTCGTTCAGAAAGAGTAGGAGGTCATCCGCGTACAGAGCTACCCTCTCCTCCAGCCACGCTATTTTTAGTCCTTTTATGTCGGACGAGACCCGCAGTGCCTCCGCCACCGGTTCCATAGCTATTGCGAACAGTGCTGGAGAGAGAGGGCAGCCCTGCCTGGTACCCCTGGACAGTGGGAAGGGAGGAGAGACGTCACCTCCCAGTCTGATGGCCGCCCTCGGGGATTTGTATATAATCTGCAGCCACCTACTAAAAACCAACGGAAATCCCATCCTCCGCAGAGTTTCCCAGAGAAATGGCCATTCGATTGAATCGAATGCCTTTTCGATATCGAAGGAGGCAACCGTTCTAGTGCCCACATTATAGTGTATGACATGCAAGTTGGTGAATAGTCTGCGGAGGTTAATATCCGTTGATTTATGGGCCATGAATCCAGTCTGGTCTGTGTCTATAATGGAGGGCAGAAGTGGGTTGAGTCTAACAGTAATTAATTTAGATAAGATTTTGAAGTCAATGTTGAGAAGTGCTATGGGCCTGTATGAGGCGCACTGTTTGGGATCTTTATTGGGCTTAAGGATTAGAATAATGTGCGCGTCTGCCATGGAGGGTGGGAGCGCTCCCTCCTCCAGACATTGGGTATACAGGTCTGCCAACAGGGGGGCTAGGAGGTCCGCATGAGACCGGTAGAATTCGACGGGTAGACCGTCAGGGCCCGGGGCCTTCCCAGTTGCCAATGAGTTAATAATAGCATGTACTTCCTCTGCAGTGATAGGCCTGACCAGATGTGATCTCTCCTCGTCTGAGAGCCACCCCAGGGCCAGGGGGTCCAGGAGTCATATCCTGAGGGAGCGTGGTACTGTATAGTGTCTGATAGAAGATCTGAAACTCCTTCAGGATACCCTTTTGGGATGTAATAGATTCACCTGTAGGAGAGACCAATTCGGGGATCAGAGTCATAGGGGTGTCGTGATGAGACATCATTGCTAGCAGTCTACCATTTCTATCACCCTGCTCAAAGAATCTTTGTTTGGTGTGGAATAACTCTAAACGTGTGATCTCAGTGAGATGGAGTTAGAGATCTCTTTTTGTGGACTGCAGTCTATCGAAATTGGAGATCGAGGGGTCAGACCCATAAGTGGCTGATGCCTCTTCAATCTCCCCCTCCAACCGTGTTGTGCTGGCTTGTTGATTTACCTTCACCGCCTTAATTGCTGACATATAGTGTCGAGTCAGATGATATTTACTAGATTCAACCTCTAATAGTATATACAGTATATCTCTTCTAATAGTATATACAGTGTATATCCCCTCTAATAGTATATAGAGTATATCTCTTCTGTCTGTTATTCCCAGAGTGGATTAGAGATTTTGCTCCCTAACCATATAGTTGGTTATTTATATTTACCACTGCATAGAGATATTTAAGAATTATTATTTATTTATTTTTTTATTTACATATTAACTAAATTATACACCACACTTTTTTTAAGGTTATTATCCGATTACAGTGGAACCTTGGATCACGAGCATAATCCGTTCCAGGAGGATGCCTGTAATCCAAAGCACTCGCATATCAAAGCGAGTTTCCCCATAGAAGTCAATGGAAACAAAGATAATTTGTTCCGCATTGAGTTTTATTGCATGCAGTACCACATGTGGCCAGAGGTGGGGGGGGGCCCGGAGAGCCTTGGAAATACACGGGGACAGCTCGGCTGAACTCGGAAAGACTCGGGAACGGAGTATTTCCGAGTACTTCCGAGTATTTCAGAGTGATTCCAAATTTTTCCGAACGGCTCCGTTCTGAGTGTCACCGGCACCCCCGTACCTCTGGCCAAATGCTGTACTGCACAACCCATTGGCTTGAATCCTGCTCGTTTGGGGGGCAACACTCGCAAACTGAGTCAGGATTTTTTTTAAAAAGTTGCTCATCTTTCAAAACGCTCTTTATCCGCTTTACTCGAAAACCAAGGTTCCACTGTAATTGAAAAAATAACCGGCCAACTAATTGTTTATGAAAATAATTGTTAGTTGCAGCTCTCACAAGTGCGCTTCTGGAAGAATGGTCAAACATTCCCATAGACACACTCCTAAACCTTGTGGACAGCCTTCCCAGAAGAGTGGAAGCTGTTATAGCTGCAAAGTAGGGTTGCGCCGGTATCGGTGCCGATATCAAGTATTTGCCCGAGTACCTTTACTCGGGCTAATGCTCCCGATGCTTCACACGAATACCTTAGCATTATAAGGGGTTCCCGAAAATCAGTGGGCGGAGCGGAGCGCGAGTCCTGGCACAGTGGAGAGCGAGTCTTTGCAGCGGAAGGTAAGCTGGCTGGGGCAGGGGTGTGGGTCGCAGCTGCCTGTCAGAACCGGTGACCCGGGCCGTCAGAATCGTTAACGGAAGTGGCGGCCTGTGTCTCCGTCAGAGACTGTACACTGCGACGCTCATCTTGGTACACCCTGCACTCGGCCTCAGTAAGCCTGCAGTCACAAGGTGGCAGCGGACATCTTGTTACACCCAGCCCATATAGTTCGAATTATATGGGCAGGGTGTAACAAGATGTCCGCTGCTGCATTCTGACTAGGCTTACTGAGGCTGAGTGCAGGGTGTATCAAGATGGGCTTTTGTATACTCTGCTCTTTATCTTTATCTATTTAATGTTATCATGCCAGGCTGCCAGCAATTATCAGTGCTTCATTTCACTGCCACTGCCTACCAATCATTTGCCCATAAGTGCCTCCTATTAGTGCCCATAAGTGCCACCTATCAGTGCCAGCCATGAGTGCCACCTGTCAGTGCTGCAAATCATTGCCCATCAGTCAGTGCTACATACCAGTGCCCATAAGTGCCAGCCATCAGTGCCGCATATCAGTGCCCATCAGTAAGTGCCACCTATCAGTGCCCATAAGTGCCAGCCATCAGTGTCAGCCATTATTGCCGCAAATCAGTGGCCATCAGTCAGTGCCACTTATCAGTGCCCATCAGTCAGTGCCACCTATCAGTGCTGCATATCAGTGCCACCTATATCATTAGTCTGTATTGTGCTTTGAAAACTGTCACATGCTGTCAGAAACCATTAATCACAATATTTACTCGGCCAATTTTCCCACCCTTTTGAGCAAGGTGCGTAGAGACTTACAGAATTGGGCCAAGACCTCCTTCACGTGGCTGGGCAAACTTAGCATACTCAAGATGAACATCCTTCCAAGGGTGCTCTTTTATTTACAAATGCTGCCAGTCCCTCTCCCCAGGAGCTTCTTTACACAGCTTCAAAGCCTAATGATTAATTTCATCTGGCATGGTAAAAGGCCAAGACTGGCCGCGTCTTTACTACAGAAGACCAAGGAAATGGGAGGCCTGGGCCTCCCGGATATAAGGCGATACTACAGAGCCATTGCGATCCAACATATCCTCAACTGGCGGCATCATGGGGGTTCAAAAATATGGGTCTCCTTGGAGAAGAGCTTGGCAGGCCGGGACTTGTCCTACGCGCCTTGGCTGCCTCGTGAATACAGAGGACTCTCACAAACGTCCTCCCCGCTAACTACTCATATCCTGCGGGTCTGGGATCGCACGAATGCTTTGTACGCCTTGGTGCCCCCGGGCTCCCCACTGGCACCGCTGGGGGGATTCAGGTGGTTTCCTCCTGGGGAGCAAAGGACCTTTTTCGGTACATGGGTCACAGACGGTAATTATAGCTGCGGCAAATTTGTAGATAAGGGTAGTCTGATACCCCTAGATGCCTTGAGGACTAGCTATGGCAGATTCCCCATGGATTGGTGGAGACACCAGCAACTCCAACATTTCATTGCAACAGAGGGGGCTTCGATGAGAGGGCTAGACACCATTACCACACTAGAAAGATTCTTTATAGAGGAAGAACCAACTCCCCATCTGATCTCTGAGTTATATAGGCTACTGGGTTCAGTTTCCGCTGCTTGCAAGCCGGCTTTCATAAGAGAATGGGAGCGGGACTTAGGGATAGAGTTCTCGCCAGAACAGCGCCTACACATGTATAAATTAGCACATTCTAGCTCCGCAGAGTCCAGAACGCAGGAAACTAACTACAAGCTTCTAACCCGTTGGTACCGGGTACCTGCCGTCATAGCACGTATTTACCCCTCGGTTTCTGACCGCTGCTGGCGTGATTGCGGTCAGAAAGGCACCCTCCTTCATGTGTGGTGGGAATGCCCAGTGATTAGGCCGTTCTGGAGAGAAGTACAGGCTACCATTAAAAATGCTCTGCAGATTGAGATCCCGTTCTCCCCGGAGCATTTTCTCTTGCACCTCCCCGCCCTCCCTCTGAGCCATTACAAAAAAAGCGCCCTCCCTCATCTATTAAACGCTGCTAAAAGGCTGGTACCTCTCCACTGGAAGAGTCCACGGATTCCTACCTTAAAAGAATGGTTACAGAAGGTGGAAGATATCAGAGAGGCGGAGGAGTGGGTGGCGAGGTGCAAGAATAAGAGTGAGCGCTTTGATAGTACCTGGGCCCAGTGGCGGAGATTCACCATTGACACTAACCCTGTGTCCTCTAGCCTGGAAGTTGCGCTGTTGGAGTTAGCGGAGCCCTCCCTGAAGCTAAGGAGGCCCGTATGAGGTGATGTGCGTACCTGAATGACATGTCTCACTGCCCCACTGATTGCACCGGGTGTTGACCTTTTCTTTCCTTATGCATGGTTCACAAGGTCCACAGTTGAAGGCTGATATGTGACGCTAGGCGTCTTTGGTTTTCCCCCCTTCTCTTGCTTTTTTTTTTTTTTTTTTATTTAAAGGCAAGTTTTGTATCTCCCTTATTAAATGTTATAGAGTCATTACCGGGGCAGACCTATGGGACAGGGCTCCGCCTGGCGACACAGGCACCTTTCAAAGGCATTGACCCCGGGGGATGCCCGTGGGGCGCCTCCCTCTTGGTGGAGGTTAGTTGGAGGCTTATGGCCCCCCTCCCGAGGGCATCTCGGGGGCCTTAAAGCAGGGACGAGACCCCCCCCCTCCAATACAGAGTGGAGGGCTTTTGTGACGGGTCCGGCCAAGAAGTTGCCATGGCGAGACCCCCCCCTGGGAATCATTTTGACTGTTTCACAGTGCAATACAGTTTGGAGAAGTTTTAATCCCTCATCCCCTTTCCCCCCCTTCCCTTATCCCTCCAATTTTTACTTTGTCTTGTGATTTGTTTGGCAACTTGTTATTGCCTGGTACGTCCAGGTCTGCACTGTAAGAATTGCACTGTATTGTGGTAAGATTGGCCATAGACTACATGTTTGTATGTTCCTTTTAATACATAAAATAAAAATAAAGATTATATAAAAAAAAAGAAACCATTAATCAGACTGAGACAGAAGTACAGATAAATCACACTTGTTTAATAATAATAATAATAATAATAATAATAATAATAATAATAATAAAAAGGTAAGCAGAGTAAACGTAGTCAAAACACAGCCAGAGTTCAGGAACCGGAACGGTTAGTCAGACAAGCAAAAACGTCAAGGAGCCAGAGATGAGCGTAGTAGAACAGCAAGCAAGATCTGGAGCCAGAAGAAATGTCAGCCAAGCAAGTCTTTAACAGGAACACAGGAGAGCGTCTAGAGATGTGACCAAGGCGAAGGCAGAGATCATCTGGGCTGCACGGCTTAAATAGGCAGGGCAGACAAGCAGGATATCATTAACAGGTGAGTCACTGTGGAGTGAAAGGAGCTGGCAATTAGCCGAAAGCTGAGCGGCCAGCTTTGAGAAGGAAGGGTGGAAAATTTTATAGCAAGCTCTCAAACTTTGTGTGTCGGAAATTCCTATGGAAAATGTGTGATGGAGCCTACACACGGTCGGAATTTCCGACAACAAGGTCCTATCACACATTTTCCATCGGAAAATCCTATCGTGTGTACAGGGCATCAGACTGGGATGCCATTAAAGTTCATGTGCGTGTAAAGGTAGGCGTCCTGATACATTTGGTAATATAGTGTATGACTGGATAATGTGAGCCCCAGCAGGGCCATGTACTGCAAAGTGTCAGGAGACCAATCTGGTTCACAGCACTGGAAAATGGCAGCTAGGACTGACTGAGATTTTGCTCCCTAACCATATACCGTATATACTCGAGTATAAGTCGTTCCGAGTATAAGTCGAGGCCCTAATTTACCACAAAAAAATTGGGAAAAACGTATTGACCCGAGTATAAGACGAGGGTGAGAAATGCACAGCTACTGTAAGTGGAAAAGAGGGTCAACAATGCCCATTTGCAGCCTCACTGTGCCCATTTGCATGCCTCACTGTGCCCATTTGCAGCCATAGGTCCCTTGAACTTCAAACTCGGTAGTTAAGGGTTCCTAGATGCCCCCTAGCTGCAGCCAAAATTTGGTGTCTCTGAACCCAAAGTGTCCCGAAATGACATTGCTGCAGATGGACACAGTTGACCATATCTCGGGGCCACTTAGTGCTAAGAACCCTAAATTTGGTGTGCAAACCCAGTGGAACTAGCACCATAAAATTTCCAAAGCTCAGGTTTCTAGCACCAAGTGGCCCCGAGATACAGGGCCCCAGAAATCAGTTCAGAAAATGTCAAGCACTTTTCTGCAGCAGAGAATGACATTTTCCGAACCGGGTTTGGGGCCCGTATCTCGGGGCCACTTGGTGCTAAGAACCCCAGCTTTGGATATGTTATGGTACCAGTTCCACTGGGTTTGCACACCAAATTTGGGGTTCTTGGCACCACGTGGCCCTGAGATATGGGGCCCCAAATTCGGTTCAGAAAATGTCAAGCACTTTTCTGCAGCAGAGAATGACATTTTCCGAACCGATTTTGGGGCCCCGTGTCTCGGGGCCACTTGGTGCTAAGAACCCCAGCTTTGGATATGTTATGGTACCAGTTCCACTGGGTTTGCACACCAAATTTGGGGTTCCTAGCACCAAGTGGCCCTGAGATACAGGGCCCCAAAGTCGGTTCGGAAAATGAATTTTTTTGCTGCAGAAAAGTGCTTGACTCGAGTATAAGTCGAGGGGGGCACTTTCAGCACAAAAAAATGTGCTGAAAAATTCGACTTATACTCGAGTATATACGGTAGTTGGTTATTTATATTTACCACTGCTTAAAGATATTTAAGAATAAATTCCCTTTTTTTTAAAACTTTACATATTAACTAAATTATACACCACACTTTTTTTAAGGTTATTATCCGATTATTCGAAACAATAATCGGCCAACTAATCGATTATGAAAATAATCGTTAGTTGCAGTCCTAGTGGTCTGTAGTATTGGTGTGTTGGGTTGCAGTACTAGTGGGCTATAGCATTGATGTGGTAGGGTATAGTAGTCATGCTGTTTGTGGTGTAGTATTGGTTTGGTTGGGTGTAGTATTGGTGTAGTGGGATCTTTTTGGTGCGTTGGGCTGTAGTATTGGTGCGGTGGTGTTGTATTGGTATGGTGGGCTGTAGTATTGGTGAGGTGGTGTTGTATTGGTATGGTGGGCTGTAGTATTGGTGCGGTGGTGTTGTATTGGTATGGTGGGCTGTAGTATTGGTTTGGTGTGGTGTAGCAGCCATGTAGTGGGAAGGTAGTGTGGTGTTGTACTGTGTAATGTAGGATATGGTGTGGTGTAGATTGGGGTGTAGTACCAGTGTAGTGCGGTATGTTGGATTAGGGATATACTGAGTGGTGTACTAGTATGTCATATGCATTGGGGCCTACAGAGGAGTATACTATGTGGTGTAGAAGGGGTGTGGTGTGTGTTGTAGTAGGTGTGTACTGTGTGTTAATATAGAGGTGTAGTCTGATGTACAGTTGTTTTCCTTTTTTCTAACAGAGCATTGTGGGTACTTCTGAGTTCAGAGGTCATGAGGAGACCAAAAAGCTGATCAGCTGAACATGACCAGGTAATGATATCTTGCACTGTGATGGTGTACAGCACAACCAACTATTTTCTTATTTCAGCTCTAAACACCCGATGCCTAAATCATCAGCCTCAAAGAGCAATGTACAGTAGGTGTGGATTACCAAAACCAATCAGGTTCCCTATATAGTTAGACCTCCACAGGATAGAGAACAAATAGCACCTGATTGGTTATTATGAGTGAGCGCTCTGTCTTTCTACTCATATCAGGTCAGTTACATCTCCTTAAGATTGAGGTGACCTTCTCACCTAGATCAAAAACTTCCCCCTGTGACCCCCTCATATGGATGGACCCCTCTCTTTGTGACATACTCACCCAAGTCATATCCTTCTCTCAGTGACCCAGTCACTCACACTTGGATCATACCCTTCTCTCTGTGACTACTTTACCCCAAAACACACTCTTCCCTCTCCCCACCCCTTATCCAGATCATATCCTTCCCTCTGTGACCTCCCCACGCCTCATCCCTCACCCCTCATTCAGATCATTCCATTCCTTCTGTAAACTCCTCACCCTTCACCCGTCTCATACCTAGGGTGACCTCCTCTCACGGATCATATCCTTTTTATTTATGGCCTCCTTTCTCCTTGTCCAGATAATACCCTTTCTTCTGTGACCCCCCTACCCTTATCTCTGTGGCTTCCTCAATCTGCACCTGCATCATACTCTTCCCTCTGTGATCTCCTCACCCAGATTACACCCTTTCCTCTGTGACCTCCTCACCCCACACCTAGATCATACCCTTCCTTCCCTCTGTGACATCCTCATTTCTCATCCAGATGATATTCTTCCCTATGTGACCTTCTTACCCCTCATCTGGATCATACCCTTCCCTCTGTGACCTGCTCATTTAGATCATACATTTCTCCCTGGGACCTCCTTACCCAAATCATACATTTCCCCTTGTGACCTCCTCATCCAGTTTCTACTTTTTCCTTTGTGACCTCCACTCTTCATCCAGGTCATACATTTTCCTCTGTGACCTCCCCACCTGGATCATTCCCTTCCCACATTGACCTCCTTAACTCCAACATACCCTTTGTTCTGTTTGCTTTGTTCTTCTGTGACCTCCTCGTGTGGATCATACCCTTCCCTGTGTGACCGCCTCACCCCAATCATATGTTTTTCTTTGTGTTCTCCTCACCTGGCTCATACCCTTCCCTCTGTGACCTCCTTACACCTCACCCAGATTATACCCATTCCTCTCTGACCTCATCATCCAGATCATACCCTTTCCTTTGTGACCTCCTCAATCTTCACCCAGATCATACCCTTTCCTCTGTGACCTCCTCAATCTTCACCCAGATCATACCCTTCCCTCTGTGACCTCTTCACTCTTCATCCAGGTCATACCCTTTCCTCTGTGACCTCCTTACACTTCACCCAGATTATACCCTTCCCTCTCTGACCTCATCATCCAGATCATACCATTTCCTCTCTGACCTCATCATCCAGATCATACCCTTCCCTCTGTGACCTCTTCACTCTTCATCCAGATCATACCCTTCCCTCTGTGACCTCCTTACACTTCACCCAGATTATACCCATTCCTCTCTGACCTCATCATCCAGATCATACCCTTTCCTCTGTGACCTCCTCAATCCTCACCCAGATCATACCCTTTCCTCTGTGACCTCCTCAATCCTCACCCAGATCATACCCTTTCCTCTGTGACCTCCTCAATCCTCACCCAGATCATACCCTTTCCTCTGTGACCTCCTCAATCCTCACCCAGATCATACCCTTTCCTCTGTGACCTCCTCAATCTTCACCCAGATATTACCCTTCCCTCTGTGACCTCTTCACCCAGATCATACCCTTCCCTCTGTGACCTCTTCACTCTTCATCCAGGTCATACATGTTCCTCTGTGACCTTCTCACCTGGATCATACCCTTCCCACATGGACCTGCTTAACCCCAACATACCCTTTCCTCTGTTCTTCTGTAACCTTGCGTGGATCATGCCATTTCCTATGTGACGACCTCAGCCTGATCATATGTTTTTCCTTGTGACCTCCTCACCTGGCTCATACTCTTCCCTCTTTGACGTCCTCATCCCTTGCCCGTATCATATTCTGCCCTCTTTGATGTCCTCATCCCTTGCCCTATCATACTCTTCCCTCTTTGACGTCCTCATCCCTTGCCCGTATCATACTCTGCCCTCTTTGACGTCCTCATCCCTTGCCCGTATCATACTCTGCCCTCTTTGATGTCCTCATCCCTTGCCCTATCATACTCTGCCCTCTGACTTCCTCATTGTTCACCTGGATCATACCCTCTCCTCTGTGAGCTGTGAGCTCCTCATCCACATCATACCCCGCTGTTTGTGACCTCCTCACCCCTCACCCAGGCCCTGTGTGACTACCCATTTTTTTACCTGATTTCACACACCAAGAACATCCTATCCACTCCCTTGTGAAGAATGAGGGAGAGACGTTGTAGGACAGAAAAATGCCCCAGTCTAACATTAATTATTTCAGAATGTCCAAACACATAACAACCAATCATCTCTCACTGGTCTGCAATCCTGAAATGTCATCCGTTTCTGTGTGTTACTGGTCTTGGTACTGCCTATAACATCATATGGTGTGTTTTGCAGTGGCAATATGGATGCCTTCTCTGAGACATTCACCAACATAGAGCCCCTGGTGATGGAGGAGCCTCCAGGAAATGGGACAGACCAGTGTTACAGTGCCCGGTCACACAGCACGGTGCTTCAGGGCCTGCCATTCGGAGGAGTCCCCACCGTTCTCGCCATCAACTTTCTTGCCTGGCTGGTATGGAGGTTTTGTGTGAGGGACCAACCGGGGGGCAGGTTGTGGGTAGAATGTTCTTTGGGCGGGGGGGGGAGGGGGGGGGACATTAGAAGGGCTGCTGCTATCATATCACATATCTGGTGTATCTGTATTTTAAGATATTTGGATATTATATGAGTATGTTCGTAATAACTGTATTTCGGTATTTGGTGTATTTGCTGATATACACCATATAGCTAAATGTTTGTGTACCTCTAATTTTCACACTTATATGAGCTTGTTGAAAATCCCATTCCAAGTCCATGCACATTAGTATGGCATTGTTCGCACTATAACAGCCTTTTCACAGGAGTTTGAGTGCCTGTGGGAATTTGTGACCATTTGGGAGGTCAGGTACTGATGTTAGATGAGAAGACAAGCCTCACAATCAGCATTACAATTCATCCCAAAAGTGTTCAGTAGGGTTGAGGTCAGAGCTTAGCCAAACTGGTCAAACCAGGTCTTTATGGAGCTGGCTTTGTATCATGCTGGAGATAAAAAAGGGCCTTCTCCAAACAGCGCATAGTTGTCTAAAATATCTTTGTATGGAGGGGTGTCCTCATATCCTTTGCCACAGTATAGTGTAGATGGATTTGACAGTGTTAAGGCCCGTACACACGATGCAAAAATTGGATGGAAACATTTGTACGACGAGCTGTCTGACGTTTTTCGGATCGTTAGTACGGTGCTTTCGGCAGCCGATTTTGCTTTTTTTCGTCAGACAAAAGATGGACGTGCTGACTATAAAATTTTTGTCGGATTTGAACTCAACGTCTGATTTTCGTTTCATTAGCACGGTTTTCATACAAAAAAAATCGTAAGAGCAAGACTACGCGTGCTCGGAAACAAAAGAATACATACAAAACTATTCAAACATTACTTCACTTCTGATGATGTATTCCGTCAGGCGAAAATTTTCGTATTATGAGTAACCTCTTCACTTTCTACACTAGACTAGCATGCCACAAAAAACGGAGGTTCGGTCGTCTGAAAATCTAAGCATGTGTACGCAGCTTTAGAGGCTTTCATGATATTAGAGAGTATGCTGGTATAGAAGGGTATGCTGGTATTAGAGGGTATGCTGGTATAGAAGGGTATGCTGGTATAAGAGGGTATGCTGGTATTGGAGAGTACACTGGAATTAGAGGGTGTGCTGGTATTGGAGGGAATGCTGGTATTAGAGGATATGCTGGTATTGGAGGGTACACTGGTATCAGAGAATATGCTAGTATAGGAGGGTACACTGGTATTGGAAGGTACGCTGGTATTAGAGAGTATGCTGGTATTGGAGGGTATGCTGTTATTAGAGGGGATATGTTTGTATTGGAGGGCACGCTGGTATAGAGGGTAAGCTGGTATTAGAGGGTATGCTGGCATTGAACGGCACACTGGTATTAGTTTGTATGCTGGTATTGCAGGGTACACTGGTATTAGAGAGTATGCTGTTATTAGAGGGTATGCTGGTATTAGAGAGTATGCTGGTATTAGAGGGTATGGTAGTATTATAGGGTATGCTGGTATTGGAGGGTATGCAGATATTAGAGAGTATGCTGGTATTAGAGGGTATACTGGTATTGGAGGGTAAGCTGGTATTAGAGGGTATGCTGGCATTGGAGGGCACACTGGTATCAGTTTGTATGTTGGTATTGGAGGGTATGCTGGTATTAGAGAGTATGCTGGTATTGAAGGGTATGCTGGTATTAGAGAGTATGCTGGTATTAGAAAGTGCGCTGGTATTAGAGGGTATGCGGATAATAAAGGGTATGCGGATATTAGAGGGTATGCTGGTATTAGAGGGCATGCTGGTATTAGAGAGTATGCTGGTATTAGAGGGTATACTGATATTGGAGGCTATGCTGGCATTAGAGGGTATGCTGGCATTAGAAGGTATGCTGGTATTAGAGGTTATGCTGATATTAGAGAGTATGCTGGTATTGGAGGGTAGAATATGCTGGTTTTAGAGGGTATGCTTGTAATAGAGGGTACGCTGGTATTGGAGGGTATGCTGGTATCAGAGAGTATGCTGGTATTAGAGGGTATCCTGGTATTGGAGGGTAAGCTGGTATTAAAGGGTATGCTGGTATTGGAGGGCACATTGGTATTAGATTGTATGCTGGTATTTAAAGGGTACACTGGTATCAGAGAGTATGCTAGTATTGGAGGGTATGATGGTATTTGAGGGTATAATCAGATGGTATTGGAGGGTATGCTGGTATTGGAGTGTATGATGGTATTGGAGGGTATGCTGGTATTGTAGGGTATGCTGGTATTGGAGGGTATGCTGGTATTGTAGGGTATGCTGGTATTGTAGGGTATGCTGGTATTGGAGGGTATGATGGTATTGGAGGGTATGCTGGTATTGGAGGGTATGCTGGTATTGGAGGGTATGATGGTATTGGAGGGTATGCTGGTATTGGAGGGTATGCTGGTATTGGAGGGTATGATGGTATTGGAGGGTATGCGGATATTAGAGGGTATGCTGGTATTAGAGAGTATGTTAGTATTGGAGGGTACACTGATATTGGAGGGTATGCAGATATTAGAGAGTATGCTGGCCAGGGTGGATTTGATTTAAATCACTAGTAAAAAGGCTTGATTTAAATCAACTCGATTTAAATCATAGTTTTTAATGAGCAACTGTAATTTCTGTCCTGCAGAGGCTCCTCCTCTGACCTGCTGTTGACTCATCGATAGTCCCATTCACTTTAATGGGACGGCTGGTGATGCGGCAGTGACACAACAAGGTGAGGGACGTGGCGGCAGCAGGTGATTGGATGCCGCTAACAGGCGCTGCCATGATGGATCTGAAATGACAGGTGCTCTTTAAATGTAAGGACTTATTCTTGCTGGTAGTTAGAATCTTTAATACTTACAAACAAAATGAAGGTTTCATAGTTACATAGTAGGTGAGGTTGAAAAAAGAAACAAGTCCATCAAGTCCAACCTATGTGTGTGATTATGTGTCAGTATTACATTGTATATCCCTGTATGTTGCGGTCATTCAGGTGCTTATATAATAGTTTCTTGAAACTATCGATGCTCCTCGCTGAGACCACCGCCTGTGGAAGGGAATTCCACATCCTTGCCGCTCTTACGGTAAAGAACCCTCTACGTAGTTTAAGGTTAAACCTCTTTTCTTCTAATTTTAATGAGTGGCCATTTCCAGTACATCCTTCCTGAGGACTGGTGCCCAGAACTGGACAGCATACGCCAGGTGCGGCCGGACCAGAGTCTTGTAGATCGGGAGAATTATCGTTTTATCTCTGGAGTTGATCCCCTTTTAATGCCAATATTCTGTTTGCTTTGTTAGCAACAGCTTGGCATTACATGTCATTGCTGAGCCTATCATCTACTAGGACCCCCAGGTCCTTTTCCATCCTAGATTTCCCCAGAGGGCCCCCCCCCCAGTTTCCTATTTAGAATAATAAGCTGTCAGGTTAGTAAAAGAGCAATATCAGAACCGATTTAATCGTACAGTTTGCAGTGCACATAGATTTGCAAAACAATGGGATAAAGAAATATTCCTGAACTTTGTTTAATCTCATGGTTACTGTGAAATTGTGTGAATGCATCAATGCAGTGCATGTTATGTCAGCTTGCAGAGCTTGGATTCGTTGAATGAGTTTACCAAAAATGTAAATATTGCAGAATACACAGCCTCGTGCTACATAACTAAGCTCCATTTCATGCTGAATAAAGTTTATTATTAATGTATCTTAAACGGAAAACTATCGTTAGATAGATTTTTACTCCAAAAGCATTTTATTAAAATAAATGTGATAAAAATCAAAAAAATCAGATTTAAATAAAAAAATCTGTTTTTTTTTCATTTATTTTTTTTAAAATCATTGATTTATATCCACCCTGATGCTGACATTAGAGGGTATGCTGATATTGGAGGGTAAGCTGATATTGGAGGGTAAGCTGATATTGGAGGGTAAGCTGATATTAGAGAGTATGCTGGTATTGGAGGGCACGCTGGTATTAGAGGGTACGCTTGTATAGGAATGTATGCTGACACTGGTATTAGAGGGTACGCTGGAACTGGAGGGTACACTTGTATTGGAGGGTACGTTGGTAATGGAGGGTACGTTGGTAATGGAGGGTACGCTTGTATTGGAGGGTACGTTGGTTTAGGAGGGTACGCTGGTATTGGAGGGTACGCTGGTATTGGAGGGTACGCTTATATTGGAGGGTACGCTTGTATTGGAGGGTACGTTGGTATTGGAGGGTACGTTGGTTTAGGAGGGTACGCTGGTATTGGAGGGTACGCTGGTATTGGAGGGTACGCTGGTATTAGAGTGTACGCTGGTATTGGAGGGTACGTTGGTATTGGAGGGTACGCTTGTATTGGAGTGTACGCTTGTATTGGAGGGTACGCTTGTATTGGAGGGTACGCTTGTATTGGAGGGTACGCTTGTATTGGAGGGTACGCTTGTATTGGAGTGTACGCTTGTATTGGAGGGTACGTTGATATTGGAGGCTACGCTGGTATTGGAGGCTACGCTGGTAAGGGATGGGATGCTGGTGTTAGCTTGGTTTACTGGTCTAATGTTATTCTGTACTCCCTTACAGTTGTTGCTCCTGGTGTTCTCATGCTTGCGGAAGGCGGCTTGGGATTATGGACGTCTTGCTCTGCTTATAGACAATGACAGGTAAGATTCTTTCTCTCTCTTCCTCTGTCTCTCCCTTCCTTTCTTTAACCTTTGTTCTGCTCTTCCTCTATCCCCCCCCTCCTCCTTTGTACCCCCATCCCCCCTCTCTGTCTCTATCTCTCACCCTTTTGGTCCATTCATTGTAAATATAATTCTTGCTGTTCTTACACTGACTTGTGAACTCTCTCCCCAGCCCTGCCATACGACGTACATGGACCTCATATGAGTAATGAGTAACTCTGATTGTGGTGGAGGGCTCTGGGGTTGCTCTGGTGTATGACATATGTAGGACACTGTGTCGGGCTCCTGTGCTTTACCCTATACTGTATAAATTCAGTGATAATCTCTTTTATTGCTGGTCTGCTGTTTGGAGACTTTTAGATTGTCAGCTCTGTGCATTCTAAAATTCCTCACGATTCCTCTCCGCACATCAAGAGCGTGGATAATTTCAATGTTGGATTCTTTGCTGTGCCTTGTGAAGGTCTATGTGATGGGGCTGAGGTGGAGGCTGCTGGGATGGGGCTCAAGTGGGAGCTGCTGGGATGCAGCCTAGGTGGAGGCTCCTGGGATGGGGCCTAGGTGGAGGCTTCTGGAATGGAGCCTAGGTGGAGGCTCCTGGGATGGGGCCTAGGTGGAGGCTCCTGGGATGGGGCCTAGGTGGAGGCTTCTGGAATGGAGCCTAGGTGGAGGCTCCTGGGATGGGGCCTAGGTGGAGGCTCCTGGGATGCGGCCTAGGTGGAGGCTCCTGGGATGGGGCCAAGGTGGAGGCTGCTGGGGTGGGGCCTAGGTGGAAACTCCTGGGGTGGGGCCTAGGTGGAGGCTCCTGGGATGGGATTTAGTTGGAAGCTGCTGGGATGGGGTCCTAGGTGGAGGCACACAGGATGGAACTGGAGTGGTGGAAGATGGGATGGGGCTGTGGTGGTTGCTTCTGAGATAGGGCTGAGGTGGTGGCTATCATGGTGAAGGGAATACTGACCATTTGCAGATTTTAAACTAAACTTATGTTTTTGGTCCAGCCTCACCTCTCTCTTCTACGGGGAGCCGAGTGACAAGGAGAAATCGCCATGTGAGACCAGCCCACCAGACCTCAGTAATAAAGACCGGGTAAGTGACGGGCCTTGCACCCTTATCCTTCCCCACTCCTGCCCTCACCCTTCTTCCACTCTTCCCTTCACCTTTCTCCCCTCGTGCCTTCAGCCTTCTCCAACACTTGCAGTCGTTCCACCTTCACCCCTTCCCCACTCCTGCCTTCACCCCTTACTGTGATCATTAAATTGTTTATGTTTATTTTGGCTTTTGAAAACTGGTGTGTTTGACCTCCATAGTAATAGCAATTATAATGTTAAAAAATACTCATTCACCAAAAGATAACGAATTATCGGTGTCAGAATATCTAAACCAAAAATAGACAATCCATCCTATAGTGTAAATTGGTATAAAATGTGGTGTATGCTACTGTGCTGTGCTTGGTGTGTGCATCTCTATACAGTATAAATAAAATATAATATAATATTGCATGGTTCCTCTCTTGCAGGGCTTCTGCTCCTGGATCAGCTCCATTTATCAGATGAAGTGAGGACCTGTCTTGGTTAAGGATTCTAGAGAATATAGGGTGGTGGTGGTGGGGGAGGGGGGGGGGTGAGATGTCACAGTGAAGATGGTACAGGAAAAAAGGTGATGGGGGGAGGGGGGTTAAGTGGTTGGTGAGGTATGAAGGTATTGTTGTCGGGGTGGCAGCTGGAGGGGAGGGTATAGGTGGAGGGAGATGAGCAGTTGGCGAGGTATGGTGGAAGGAGATAGACAGTTGATAAGTTTAATGGAGGGAGGGAAAGGTGGTTGGTGAGGTATGGTGAAGCGGGAATGGGCAGATGGTAAGATATGATGAAGAGGGGATGGGCAGTTGGAGGGTTTGGTCAAGTGGGGGGAAGGGGAATATGTGGTTGACAAGGTATGGTGGGGGCAGTTGGGGGGTGTTAAGTGGAGGGGGTATGTGCAGTTGGGGTGGTTTGGTGGATGGAGGTTGACAGGTGGGGTAGTTTAATGGTGGGGGAATGGGAGGTTTGGTGGAGGATGGGCAGAAAAGCAGGGAGAAGGTTCAAGGTAGATTTCAATGGTAAGTGATATTTCCCTCAGTTGTGCTGTCTTGTCCCCCTACAGGGATGAGGAAATTCAGAGTAAGTGTGGAATAGATGCCATCACTTACCTGTCCTATCAGCGCCATCTTCTAGTGCTGACCTTACTTATCTGTGTCTTCTCCGTCGCCATCATTCTGCCGGTGAACTTCTCTGGGGATTTGCTGGGTGAGTGACCCCCATTTCCTAAGCTTTACCCCCCTATTCTCTGTATGTTCCTACTTAAAAGTCTCCCCTCTGTATCTGCAGGTGACAGTCCGGCTCAGTTTGGGCGTACCACCATTGTGAACGTTCCCACACAGTGAGTTCTCCGTGTATTGGGGTGCACTGGGTATTCGGTGTACATACTGTACATTGGGCTGCAGTGGATAATCAATTTACGTACATTGGGGTGCAGCAAGTAGTCAGTGTTCATACATTGAGGTGCAGTGAGTAATCAGTGTTCATACACTGGGGTTTAGTGAGTAATCAGTGTAAATAAATTGGGGTGCAGTAAATAGTCAGTGTTGATACACTGGGGTGCAGTGAGTAGTCAGTGTAAATCATTAGGGGTGCAGTGAGTAGTCAGTGTTTATGTGTTGGGATGCAGTGAGTAGTCAGTGTTTATACATTGGGGTGCAGTGAGTATTCAGGGGACATCCATTGGGGTGCAGTGAGTAGTCAGAGGACATCCCATTGGGGTGCAGTGAGTAGTCAGAGGACATCCCATTGGGGTGCAGTGAGTAGTCAGGGGACATACATTAGGGTGCAGTGAATAGTCAGGGGACATACATTGGGGTTTAGTGAGTAGTCAGGGGACATACATTGGGGTTCAGTGAGTAGTCAGGAGACATACATTGGGGTGCAGTGAGTAGTCAGGAGACATACATTGGGGTGCAGTGAGTAGTCAGCAGACATAGATTGGGGTGCAGTGAGTAGTCAGGAGACATACATTGGGGTGCAGTGAGTAGTCAGGAGACATACATTGGGGTGCAGTGAGTAGTCAGCAGACATAGATTGGGGTGCAGTGAGTAGTCAGTGGACATACATTGGGGTGCAGTGAGTAGTCAGTGGACATACATTGGGGTGCAGTGGGTAGTCAGCAGATATGCATTGGGGTGCAGTAAGTAGTTAGGGGACATTCATTGGGGTGCAGTGAGTAGTTAGGGGACATACATTGGGGTGCAGTAAGTAGTTGGGGGACATACATTGGGGTGCTGTGAGTATTCAGCGGACATATATTGGGGTGCAGTGGGTAGTCAGTGGACATACATTGGGGTGCAGTGAGTAGTCAGGAGATATACATTGGGGTGCAGTGAGTAGTCAGGAGATATACATTGGGGTGCAGTGAGTAGTCAGGAGATATACATTGGGGAGCAGTGAGTAGTCAGGAGACATACATTGGGGAGCGGTGATGCTCTGTGATTGGCCGTGTTTGTCCTCCTCTTAGGGATCGGTTTCTCTGGCTGCACAGTGTCCTGGCTCTCTTCTATTTCCTGATGACCGTCCTCTGTATGCGGCATCACTCCGCCTCATTACACTACCGGGAGGATGAGAAGGTAAGGCGGGTGGGACCCCGGGCCCCTGGCACAGAGCAAGGACTCCTCGCCCGCATCTGACCGATCGCATTCCTTTGTTCTCCTAGGTGGTGAGAACGCTGATGGTGACCCGAATCCCACGAGAAATCGCAGACTCCTCCCTTATCACCAAACATTTCCAGTAAGTAGTTCTTCCCAAAATAAATGACACCCCCTGTTAGCCCCCCTCTGACCCCGCCGTGTGTTCTTGTCGCAGTGAGGCGTACCCCAGCTGTACCGTCACCGATGTCCAGTTCTGTTATGATGTCCGGCGGCTGATGAAGCTGGACATAGAAAGGTGAGAAAACGCTCCCATCATCCCTTTCACCCTCCGCGCTCCTTCTCTACCAATCACCCGTCTTCTCTGCTCCTCCCCAGGCGGCGCGCCATGAAAGGTCGCATGTACTTTGCTGGACAGTCGCAGAAGGAGGGGAGGATCTTCATCAAAACTCACCCGTGTGCCCGGCTCTGCCCCTGCAACTGCTGCGGCTTCCAGACCGTGAGTGCGCCAATGTGTGGGAGGATTAATAATAATAAAGCAGAGAGTGAAGGACCCGATCTATGGAAGTCCAGGGCCGCCATTGCTGTTTTCACACCATAGAAACGCAGTCCGGATGCGTTCTGGATGTTTTATTGCATGCACGTTTTTCCCCCTCTTTTTTCTTAACCTTAAATAAGGACACCTGTGTTCCAATGTGTTTTTGGTGCATCCCGGTGCGTTTTTGGTGCATTTTACCGCGTTCCAGTACAGTCCAGTGCAAAAAGAAAGCAGCAAGTTTTTACTTTTTCTTCTGGAACTGACAACACTGGGGTGAACTATGCCATTAACCGCTTCCCGCCTGCCGGACGTCAAATGGCGGCTGGGCGGCGCGGCTCTCGTTCTGGGTGGATGTTATATGACGGCCCTCCAGAACGACCGCTCTTGCGCGCCCGTGGGGGTGTGCATCGCAGCGATCGGTGGTGCGGTGTGTCAGTCTGACACACCGCTACACTAATCTCGGTAAAGAGCCTCCCATGGAGGCTCTTTACCACGTGATCAGCGATGTCCAATCACGGCTGATCACGATGTAAACAGGAAGAGCCATTGATCGGCTTTACCTCACTCGCGTCTGACAGACGCGAGGAGAGCTGATCGGCTGCTCTCCTGACAGGATGCCACCAGGACCACCAGGGATGCCACCACACTGGACCAGATATGCCACCCTAGACCAGCAGGGAAATGCCGATCAGTGCCCATCCCCAATGCCTGCCAGTGCCATCAGTGATGCCTATCAATGCCATCTATCAGTGCCACCCATAAGTACCCATCAGTGCAGCCTTTCAGTGCCCATCAGTGTCGCCTATCAATGCCCATCAGCACTGCATATCAGTGCCACCAATCAGTGCCGCCTATCAGTGCCCATCGTCAGTGCCACCTCATCGGTGCCACCTTATCAGTGCCCATCGGTGAAGGAAAAAACTTACTTATTTACAAAATTATATAACAGAAACAAAAGAAAAACTATTTTTTTTTTTTTTCAAAATTTTAGGTCTTTTTTATTTGATTAGCAAAAAATAAAAAACCGCAGAGGTGATCAAATACCACCAAAAGAAAGCTCTATTTGTGGGAACAAAATGATAAAAATTCTGTTTGGGTACATTGTAGTATGACCGCGCAATTGTCATTTAAACAGCGTCAGCGCTGAAAGCTGAAAATTGGCCTGGGCAGGAAGGGGGTGTAAGTGCCTGGTATTGAAGAGGTTAAAAACCATATAACCTTCTATTAATGCGTTTTTGATGCAGAAAAAATGCTCTGGACTGCATGTGGTGTGAACTGGCCTTTAAAGTATAACTAAAGGTAAAACTATTTTTTAGTTTTAGATGGAGTGGAGAGGGATTAGAACCCCTGTCAGTTTTTATTGCTGTCTGTGCCCCCCATTGAGGAGATTCAGGGGTGGATTTACTAAAACTGGAGCACTCAGAATCTGGTGTAGCTGTACATAGTAGCCAATCCGCTTCTAACTTTAGCTTGCTCAATTAAGCTTTGACAAAAAAATCTGATTGGTTTCTATGCACAGCTGCACCAGATTTTGCACTCTCCAGCTTTAGTAAATAAACCCCTCAGTCTCTCTATTTGTCCTATTTACTATTATCATTGAACGTGAAAGAAAATCCCAAATTTTGGGTTGTCACTAAAAAAACGAATAGAGGGGAAATCTTCTAATGAGGACACTAATTCTGATGACATGCGGGGTCCCCAGGGGATTCTCTTAATTTCCAGGGATTTCCTCTCACTTCCTGTTTGGCTATGGGACAGGAAGTGAAGAGAAATCTCCACAATGGGACACAGATGGCTAAAAAAAATAAAAAAAAAATCTGACAGGGGTTATAACCCTTCTTTACTATCGAAAATAAAGGGAAAAAAAAAGTTTTTCCTATAGTTCTACTTTAATACCTTGTAGGTTGTTGATAGAGGTTCACCAAAATAAAAATTTTGCTACCGAAACCAAAAACTCAGGATGCACTTGGCCGAAACTGAAATTAACGTTTTTTTTAATAAATGTATATATTTTATTAATAATTGTATTACATTAGACTTTTTAACCACTTCAGCTCCGGAAGATTTACCCCCTTTTATGACCAGGCCATTTTTGTCATACGGCACTGTTTTGCTTTAACTGACAATTGTGCGGTCGCGCGACGCTGTACCCAACTAAAATTGATGTCCTTTTTTCCCCATAAATAGAACTTTCTTTTGGGGGGATTTGATCACCATTTTGGTTTTTATTTAAATAAAAAAAGACCGACAATTTAGAAAAAAATAAATATATTTTTTACGTTCGGTTATAAAACGGATCAAATAAAAAAATAAAATTTCTTCATCCGTTTGGGCCAATATGTATTCTGCTACATATTTCTGGTAAAAAAAATCCCAATAAGTGTATATTGATTGGTTTGCACAAAAGTTAGAGGGTCTACAAACTATGGGATAGATTTACGGAATTTTTTATGATTTTTTGTTTTTTACTAGTAATGGCGGCGTTCAGCGATTTTTAAAAGGACTGTGACATTGCGGCAGACAAATCTGACACCAATGGCTCATACACACGATCCGAAAATCGGACGAAAAATACCGCTTTTGAAGCGATCGTACGATAATCGGATCGTTAGTACAGAGCTTTTTGAGAACCGATCATGACAGTTCATCCGATATACACTACAACACATGACATCACTTCTGATCTTTTATTCTGTCGTAGGAGAATTTTCATAACTTTAGTAACCTCTCCATTTTCGATATGCGACCAGCATGCAAAAAAAAAAATGACGATCTGTCGTCCGATTTTCGGACCATTACGGCAGTACACATGTAATGAAAGTTGTCGGGCTCCTACTGAACTGGCCAACTTTCGGTACATGTGTACCAGGCCTAACTGTCTATAAAATGGAAGAGATCCCCTCTTAGGCCTCGCTCACATGGGGGTACTACAGCATACACCCGTGCGAGGGACATGTTTGCCCATGCGGGGATGAACAGGTGTTCTGTGCATGCAGGCAGTCCCATGCAGGTTATTTGGGACACAACGGCTGAACGCAGACAGTTGCCCTTGCACAGGTGTGTGCTGTAGTTCCCCCGTGTGAACAAGGCCTTAGACAGTTGTCAGTAAAGCAAGTGCCCCCCCACCTATTGTTTTGCTGACATCTTTAACATTTTGGATTTCCTATAACTTTCAGTCCTGGAGGATGAGCAGAAGACACCACTGTGTGTGTGTGTGTGTGTGGGGGGGGGGGGGTGATGTGAAGGGGACAGGGTCACCCCCATAGCAGTGTCCTCCACCACCCTTCACTTCACCCTCCCCCCCGATCCCTGCATTCTGAGAGCAACCCACTCCTAAACCCTGCATTCTGAGTGCAACCCACTCATAAACCCTGCATTCTGAGTGCAACACATTCCTGAATCCTGCATTCTGAGTGCAACGCACTCCTAAACCCTGCATTCTGAGTGCAACGCATTCCTAAACCCTGCATTCTGAGTGCAACCCACTCCTAAACCCTGCATTCTGAGTGCAACCCACTCCTAAACCCTGCATTCTGAGTGCAACCCACTCCTAAACCCTGCATTCTGAGTGCAATGCACTCCTGAACCCTGCATTCTGAGTGCAATGCACTCCTAAACCCTGCATTCTGAGTGCAATGCACTCCTGAACCCTGCATTCTGAGTGCAACCCACTCCTAAACCCTGCATTCTGAGTGCAATGCACTCCTGAACCCTGCATTCTGAGCGTAATGCACTCCTGAACCCTGCATTCTGAGCGTAATGCACTCCTGAACCCTGCATTCTGAGCGTAATGCACTCCTGAACCCTGCATTCTGAGCGTAATGCACTCCTGAACCCTGCATTCTGAGTGCAAAACAGACTCCTGATCCCTGCATTCTGAGTGCAACGCATTCCTGAATCTTGCATTCTGAGTGCAACCCACTCCTGAACCCTGCATTCTGAGTGTAATGCACTCCTGAACCCTGCATTCTGAGTGCAAAACAGACTCCTGATCCCTGCATTCTGACCGCAATGCACTCCTGAACTGATAAGATGGCACTGATGGGCGGCACTGATGAGTGGCACTGATAGATGTCACTAATAGGTGGCACTGATGGGCACTGGTAGGTGGCACTGATGGGCACTGGTAGGTGGTATTGATAGGCAGCACTTGTGATGAGGCACTGATTGGTGACATTTATAGGTGACACTGTGGGCACTGGTAGGCCTCGCTCACATGGGGGTACTACAGCATACACCCGTGCGAGGGACATGTTTGCCCATGCGGGGATGAACAGGTGTTCTGTGCATGCAGGCAGTCCCATGCAGGTTATTTGGGACACAACGGCTGAACGCAGACAGTTGCCCTTGCACAGGTGTGTGCTGTAGTTCCCCCGTGTGAACAAGGCCTTAGACAGTTGTCAGTAAAGCAAGTGCCCCCCCACCTATTGTTTTGCTGACATCTTTAACATTTTGGATTTCCTATAACTTTCAGTCCTGGAGGATGAGCAGAAGACACCACTGTGTGTGTGTGTGTGTGTGTGGGGGGGGGGGTGATGTGAAGGGGACAGGGTCACCCCCATAGCAGTGTCCTCCACCACCCTTCACTTCACCCTCCCCCCCGATCCCTGCATTCTGAGAGCAACCCACTCCTAAACCCTGCATTCTGAGTGCAACCCACTCATAAACCCTGCATTCTGAGTGCAACACATTCCTGAATCCTGCATTCTGAGTGCAACGCACTCCTAAACCCTGCATTCTGAGTGCAACGCATTCCTAAACCCTGCATTCTGAGTGCAACCCACTCCTAAACCCTGCATTCTGAGTGCAACCCACTCCTAAACCCTGCATTCTGAGTGCAACCCACTCCTAAACCCTGCATTCTGAGTGCAATGCACTCCTGAACCCTGCATTCTGAGTGCAATGCACTCCTAAACCCTGCATTCTGAGTGCAATGCACTCCTGAACCCTGCATTCTGAGTGCAACCCACTCCTAAACCCTGCATTCTGAGTGCAATGCACTCCTGAACCCTGCATTCTGAGCGTAATGCACTCCTGAACCCTGCATTCTGAGCGTAATGCACTCCTGAACCCTGCATTCTGAGCGTAATGCACTCCTGAACCCTGCATTCTGAGCGTAATGCACTCCTGAACCCTGCATTCTGAGTGCAAAACAGACTCCTGATCCCTGCATTCTGAGTGCAACGCATTCCTGAATCTTGCATTCTGAGTGCAACCCACTCCTGAACCCTGCATTCTGAGTGTAATGCACTCCTGAACCCTGCATTCTGAGTGCAAAACAGACTCCTGATCCCTGCATTCTGACCGCAATGCACTCCTGAACTGATAAGATGGCACTGATGGGCGGCACTGATGAGTGGCACTGATAGATGTCACTAATAGGTGGCACTGATGGGCACTGGTAGGTGGCACTGATGGGCACTGGTAGGTGGTATTGATAGGCAGCACTTGTGATGAGGCACTGATTGGTGACATTTATAGGTGACACTGTGGGCACTGGTAGGTGGCGCTGGGGGGCACAGAAGCCTCTGCAGAGGCTCTCCATGACCGAGACTGATGTCCCTCTCACAGCCGCTGGTGATCGGCTTTTTTTCTCCTCATGCTACCAGCATGAGGAGAAAAAATAGCCGATTACTGACTCTGTTTACGTCACATGATCAGCTGTCATTTCCTGACAGCTGATCACGTGGTAAGGGATCGGGATCGACCCCTTACTCCGATCTGTGCAGGGGGGCGCGCAGAAAAAAAACAAAACAGTTTGTTTTTTATGCTGAGGTAAGCTATTTTTTTATTTGTTTATATATCATTTATTTATTCTGTATATATGTCAATATGTTTTTATTATGTTATATGTTTAAGATTTTTAATAAACAAAAATGTACACTCTAATGTCTCTACAACAGTCACAGATTATTATTATTATGATGCATGTAAATAGCTCTGACATATTACAAAGAACTGTACAAAGAACATTGAGCCATTCACATTAAGTCTCTGCACCAAAGGAGCTTACACTTTAATGTTCTCAACACAGCTACACGGTATTGTTATAATACATTTATATGGCTCTGACATATTCCGCAGTGCCGTACAGAGAACACTGAGCCAGTCACATCAGTCTCTGTACCAGAAGGGCTTACACTCTAATGTCCTTCCTTTCATACACTATTATTATTATTATACATTTTTATAGCTCTGACATGTTCCAGCATATATTCTTACATCTGTATCTTGTTTTCATGTGTAGGGATAACATTGTAAATTGATATAAACTCATTGTAAAGTCTGACATACAGTTTATTGTTTCATATTTGTTCTCTGTGAACGTCCTTCCCCGTGTTTACCACCAGGTGGAGGCAGAGCAGTATTATGCTGAGCTGGAGGAGAAACTGACTGATGAGTTCACAGCGGAGAGGAACCGAATCCCCCTGAAGAGACTGGGGGCAGCATTTGTCACCTTCCAGGACGAGAGGATGACAGCAGTGTGAGTGGCAGAGATCAGAATTGTCCAAGTTACCGGCTTTGTGTATATCCTATATTATACTCTGCACCTGGTAGGAATATTCCATCCTTTCCATCTTATACAGTGCCTTGAAAAAGTATTCATACCCCTTGAAATTTTCCACATTTTGTCATGTTACAACCAAAAAACAAATGTATTTTATTGGGATTTTATGTGATAGACCAACACAAAGTGGGACATAATTGTGAAGTGGAAGGAAAATGAAAATGATTTTCAAAATTTTTTACAAATATGTGAAAAGTGTGGGGTACATTTGTATGGCGCCCCCCCCTGAGTCAATACTTTGTAGAACCGCCTTTCACTGCAATTACAGCTGCAAGTCTTTTTGGGGATGTCTCTACCAGCTTTGCACATCTAGAGAGGGACATTTTTGCCCATTCTTCTTTGCAAAATATCTCAAGCTCTGTCAGATTGGATGGAGAGCGTCTGTGAACAGCAATTTTCAAGTCTTGCCACAGATTCTCAATTGGATTTAGGTCTGGACTTTGACTGGGCCATTCTAACACATGAATATGCTTTGATCTAAACCATTCCATTGTAGCTCTGGCTGTATGTTTAGGGTTGTTGTCCTGCTGGAAGGTGAACCTCCGCCCCAGTCTAAAGTTTTTTGCAGACTAACAGCTTTTCTTCTAAGATTGCCCTGTATTTTGCTCCATCCATCTTCCCATCAATTCTGACCAGCTTCCCTGTCCCTGCTGAAGAAAAGCATCCCCACAACATGATGCTGCCACCACCATGTTTCACAGTGGGGATGGTGTGTTTAGGGTGATGTGCAGTGTTAGTTTTCCCCCACACATAGTGTTTTGCTTTTAGGCCAAAAAGTTCCATTTTGGTCTCATCTGCCCAGAGCACCTTCTTCCACATGTTTGTTGTGTCCTCCACATGGCTTCTCGCAAACTGCAAACAGGACTTCTTATGACTTTCTTTAATCAAATGCTTTCTTCTTGCCACTCTTCCATAAAGGTCAGATTTGTGGAGGGCACGACTAATAGTTGTCCTGTGGACAGATTCTCCCACCTGAGCTGTGGATCTCTGCAGCTCCTCCAGAGTTACCATGGGCCTCTTGGCTGCTCCTCTGATGAATGCTCTCTTTGCCCAGCCTGTCAGTTTAGGTGGACGGCCATGTCTTGGTGGGCTTGCAGTTGTGCCATACTCTTTCCATTTTCGGATGATGGATTGAACAGAGCTCTGTAATATGTTCAAAGCTTGGATTTTTTTATTTTATTTAACCTAACCCTACTTTAAACTTCTTCACAACTTTATCCCTGACCTGTCTGGTGTGTTCCTTGGCCTTCATGATGCTGTTTGTTCACTAAGGTTCACTAACTAACCTCGCTTCACAAAACAGCTGTATTTATACAGAGATTAAATTACACACAAGTGGACTCTATTTACTAATTAGGTGACTTCTGAAGCCAATTGGTTCCACTGGATTTTAGTTAGGGGTATGAGAGTAATGAGGGCTGAATACAAATGCATGCCACACTTTTCACATATTTATTTGTAAAAAAAATGTTGAAAAACATTTATCATTTTCCTTCCACTTCACAATTATGTGCCACTTTGTGTTGATCTATCATAAAAAATCCCAATAAAATACATTTACATTTTTGGTTGTAACATGACAAAATGTGGAAAATGTAAAGGGGTATGAATACTTTTTTAAGGCACTGTATATTTTGTCTTTTGCACCTTTGCATATTCAGCAGACATTTTACCACTTACATCAGTCTCTGTACCAGAGGAGCTTATATCTTTATATCCGACTGTTATTAATATGCATATACTGTATGTGTGTGTATGTATATATACCTTGCAAAAAGAACAAATTAATGGGGTGGGCAACTACATGGCAAATGAAGTTCAATGTAGTAAAATGTAAAATAATGCATTTGGGTGGTAAAAATATGAATGCAATCTTTACACTGGGGGGAGAACCTCTGGGGGAATCTAGTATGGAAAAGGACCTGGGGGTCCTAGTAGATGATAGGCTCAGCAATGGCATGCAAGGCCAAGCTGCTGCTAACGAAGCAAACAGAATATTGGCATTAAAAAAGGGGATCAACTCCAGAGATAAAACGATAATTCTCCCGCTCTACAAGACTCTGGTCCGGCCGCACCTGGAGTATGCTGTCCAGTTCTGGGCACCAGTCCTCAGGAAGGATGTACTGGAAATGGAGCGAGTACAAAGAAGGGCAACAAAGCTAATAAAGGGTCTGGAGGATCTTAGTTATGAGGAAAGGTTGTGAGCACTGAACTTATTCTCTCTGGAGAAGAGACGCTTGAGAGGGGATATGATTTCAATTTACAAATACTGTACTGGTGACCTCACAATAGGGATAAAACTTTTTCGCAGAAGGGAGTTTAACAAGACTCGTGGCCACTCATTAAAATTAGAAGAAAAGAGGTTTAACCTTAAACTACGTAGAGGGTTCTTTACTGTAAGAGTGGCAAGGATGTGGAATTCCCTTCCACAGGCGGTGGTCTCAGCACGGAGCATCGATAGTTTCAAGAAACTATTAGATAATCACCTGAATGACCGCAACATACAGGGATATACAATGTGATACTGACATATAACCACACACATAGGTTGTACTTGATGGACTTGTGTCTTTTTTCATCCTCGTCTACTATGTAAATCTATGTAGCTATAGAGATGAAACAATCTCTACCTCTCAGATATAGGTAATAAACAAGCTCCACCCATCAGAATAGAGAATAAACAAGCTCCACCCATTAGATGTATAGAGGCTCCACTCATTAGATAAAAGAAGTACACAGGCTCTATCGGGTGTATGGAGTTAACAGGCTCCGCCCATCAGATTATAGCGTTAACAGGCCCCACCCATCAGATTAGGGAAGTAAACAAGCTCCGCCCATCAGAAGTATAGCAAATACAGACTCCACCCATGATTTCTCTTCCTAAGAAAAATCTGCCTCAGAAATAAAACTATTGATTCTGGTTCTAAGACTAACATAAAATGCTCTGTTCATTCCCTACATCTGTCAGGTAGAGATTGTTTACTCCCTACTGTACATCTGATAGGTGGAGGTTTTTACTTTTACATCTGATGGGTGGAGTTGGTTTACTACATACATCTGATGGGTGGAGCTTGTGTACTACATACATCTGATGGGTGGAGCTTGTGTACTACATACATCTGATGGGTGGAGCTTGTGTACTACATACATCTGATGGGTGGAGCTTGTGTACTACATACATCTGATGGGTGGAGCTTGTGTACTACATACATCTGATGGGTGGAGCTTGTTTACTACATACATCTGATAGGACTGAGCCCGTTTACTCCCTACATCGTATGCATTTATGTGATAGGTGGAGCCGGAATATATTTAAATTTTATAGGTGGAGACTTTGTTTGGAATGACGTTGATAAATGAAGTAACTGTAGCGATTTCTTCTCCTCAGGATCATCCAGGATTATGTCCATCCACGATGCCGCCGATCCCCTCAGCAATCGTCAGTCACTCCGGTCCTGCAGTCGCACCAGTGGGGGGTCCGTTACGCTCCGGCCCCCAATGACGTCATCTGGTAGGAGGCTTGTGTGGGCGATGTCTGTCCTTGTCCTCCTGACCATTCTGTATAAGTGACCTTATCTTTCTGTCATTGGCAGGGAGAACTTGGCGGTGTCGGGTCCGGTGTGGTGGGTTCGGTTTGCTGGCCTGAACTTGGCATTATTTATTCTGCTTTTCTTTCTGACCACCCCGGCTGTCATTGTTAGCACCATGGACAGATTCAATGTCACGCGGCCTGCGGAGAATCTGAGGGTGAGTAGACACATGGGGGCTTTGGGGGCGACCTGCTCGGTCCTTGGTCAATGACTCCCCAGCTACTTCTTTCACCTCAGTGCTGTTAGCTCTGAAAACAAGCCTCCATTTATAACCAGTATTATGTGTAATATCTGTGGAGTGTTTATTTTTATTTTTTTATCCAATCCAGTGGGTTGCTGTGGGGTGGGCTGGGAGATTCCTGTGTGTGATTGGTCATTGTGGGAGGGTGGTAATCTTGCATCTCCTCTACTCTCTCCTCAGAATCCAGTCATCACCCAGTTCCTGCCTACTCTGCTGCTCTGGATATTCTCAGTGTGCCTGCCATTCATTGTATATTACTCGTCGTTCATGGCGTGTCACTGGACCAGGTAAAGGGCTGACTGTAAAGACTTCATACATGACACACCCGCACTGCCCTCCGACCACCATTGTTTATCTCCTCCAACTATCATTGTCCACTTCCTCTGACCACCATTCTTGCCCTCCTCCAACCACCATTGTCAACCTCCGACCACCTTTATCTTCCTCTTCTGACCTTTATTGTCCCTGTCCTCTGACCACCATTGCCATCTTCCTCTAACCAACATTGTGACTTGATGACCAATGTCATCCACCTCCAGCTGCTATTGTCACCCCTTTCCGACCACCATTGTCACCTTCATCTAACCACCATCATCACTTTCTTCTGATCACCATTGTCATCCTCCCCTTACCACCGTCACCCACCTCTAAACACCACTGTCATCTTCCTCCAACCATCATTGTGACTCTACTTTGACCACCAATGTCATCCTTTTCCAACTGCCATTGTCACCCCTTTCCGACCACCATTGTCACCCCCTTTTAACCACCATCTTCCTCCGATCACCATTGTCATCCTCCACTTACCACGGTCACCAACCTCTGACCACCATTGTCATCCTCCACTTACCACGGTCACCAACCTCTGACCACCATTGTAATCCTCCACCCCACTGTTGTCTGCTTCTTACCACCATTGTCACCCCCCGATTATGACCTCCATTGTCATCATCCTTTGACCACCATCAATATCCTCCTCCGACCACCATCGTAATATTGCTCCAGCCACCATTGTCATTCTTCCCTGACCATATTGCATCCATCTCCACCCACCATTGTTGCTACCCTATGTCCACCATTGTTATTCTGATATATTCACCATTTTCATCCTTCTCCTACCGCCACTGTAATCCTCCTTGAACCACCATTGGCATTCTCCTCTAACCACCATTGCCCCCTACTATGACCACCACTGTTGCCCCCTCCCTAAGACCAACAATGTTATCTTCCTCTGACCACCATTGTTACCATCTCTGACCATCATTATCACCTACCCCAGACCACCATTGTCACCCTCCTCTGACCCCCTCTTTCATCCTTCTCCAACTTCTGTAATAATTCTGATTCATTTTCAGATCAAACGAAAACCGGATAACAATGCACAAGTGTTATTTTTTCCTGGTGTTCATGGTCATCATACTGCCCTCTCTGGGCCTGACCAGGTACTACGCAGATATAAGGGTGACACTTCTATACAGGTTGGTGTTATCTACTGATATTCTTATTAACAGCAGTCCTTCCCATTCTCTCCCAGTCTGGATCTATTTTTCCGCTGGCTGTTTGATGTCCATTTCCTGGATTCGGCCAATGTCAAGTTACAGTAAGTGCAGCTTTTACCCTCTTCCACCTTCCACCCCTGAACTGACCTTACTTACATAACACCTATAATTTCCCGACTGTCATTTACCCCCCATAATTGTCTTATGCACTTCTTTTACCTTGTACTCCTCCCTCTTACCTGTCTTCTGTCCTTGGTGCCTCATACTCATCCAATACCCTCTTACCCCTCTTTTCATCTGGATATGGCAATACTTGTCCCATACACCAGTGGTCACCCAGTGGTTCTGCCGCAAATCAACATGGTGGTGGTTGTATACCTCCTAATGTTGTTCTCAATGCGTGCTGACAGTCAATACTGATATCTGATGCCTCCTCTGTAGTTCCGGCTCCTGTGAACTCAGAGGGAGGCACCCGGGAGTAGTGCAGAGAGTGGGAGGTAAAGAAGGAGGATACTTCCAGAGGCAGCGCTGATCACAGACTGGGAGGGAGCACGGAGCTCAAGCACATGGCTGGATAAGGAGGTGAAATCCAATGATGAGTCTGTGTAAGGCAGCAGTGTGATGTGTGGTGGTGGGGGGGGGCAGAGCAGTATATAAGACAACAGTGTGATCCAGGGGGAGGGGGGCAAAGAGCCGGACCATTGTGTGTATAAGGCAGCAGTGTGATCCAGGGGGAGGAGGACAAAGATCCGGAGCATTGTGTGTATAAGGCAGCAGTGTGATCCAGGGGAAGGAAGGCAAAGAGCCGGAGCACTGTGTGTATAAGGCAGCAGTGTGATCCAGGGGGAGGAGGGCAAAGATCCGGAGCATTGTGTGTATAAGGCAGCAGTGTGATCCAGGGGAAGGAAGGCAAAGAGCCGGAGCACTGTGTGTATAAGGCAGCAGTGTGATCCAGGGGAAGGAGGGCAAAGATCCGGAGCATTGTGTGTATAAGGCAGCAGTGTGATCCAGGGGGAGGAGGGCAAAGAGCCGGAGCACTGTGTGTATAAGGCAGCAGTGTGATCCAGGGGGAGGAAGGCAAAGAGTATAAGGCATGTAACATTCATATTAGTGTTCCCCAGGATTCAAAATTGTTAGTTCAGTGGTCCGTGAGGTCCGAAGGTTGCCGACCACTGGTATACACCACCACCAACACCATGGTCTGTACACCACTCTACCATACCTATACATCCTCTTTTCTCTATACAACCCCATTTTTCATACAATCCCCCTATTCTCTGTTTAGTCCCTCCTTTCTCTATACACCCCCCATTCTCTGTACGCCCCACTATTTATTTCTTAATGCAGTCTGCCCCTGTATTGTGCAGTCATTGTGTTTCACCCTCTGGTCCTCCCTTAGTCCTGATGCTCTGGCCGTCTCTCCATATTTTAGGTGTGTTTTCCTCCCCAATAATGGGGCATTTTTTGTCAACTACGTCATCACTGCCAGTCTGATCGGCACTGCCATGGAACTGCTGAGAATTCCAGGTCTCACGGTATATGCTACACGCCTTTGTCTCGCCAAGTCGGTGCCAGAACGTCTCCACGTGAAGCGGGTATGTGCGTCTACAGCACTGTAACACTAGGGGGCTCAGACTTGGGAGGGTGGAGGGGAGGGTGGCCGTCTCATGCTTATCCTGACTGATCTGTCGTGTCTTCCTGCAGAGTCAGGCCTATGAGTTCCAGTTCGGCCTGGAGTATGCCTGGACCACATGTGTCTTCTCTGTTATGATGACCTACAGTATTACCTGCCCCATCATCGTTCCCTTCGGTATGTGTTCGTGGTACACTCCCTCCTCCTTCCTCTGGTTTTTATTTCCTCTCTCTGCACTTTTTTAATGTTTTTAGTGATGAGTCCCAGGGCTTTTTTTCAGCAGGAACGTGGGGGGAACGCAGTTCCGGCACCTCCAGAACTGAATGTATGTAATGGCAAGAGGTGCTGGAGTGTGCCGGAGGGTTTATTGATGCTCACTGCTGGGGAATCTATTGTTGCTGGAGGTTATCTATTTTTGCGGAGGAAGGGGGTCTATTGTTGCTGGGAAGGTCTTCTGTTGTGCTTGGGTCATCTATTGTTGCTGGGTTGGGTCTTATGTTGTTGGGGAGTCAGTCGTTGCTGAGAGGAATGTATTGTAGAGGGAGGGGTCTTTGTTGCTGGCTGCTGGAGGGTCTATTAATGCTGGCTACAGGGGAATCTATTGTTGCTGGAGGTGATCTATTTTTGCAGGGGGGTCTGTTGTTGCTGGGGGTGGGTCTTATATTACAGGGGGTCAATCGTTGCTGGGAGGGATCTACTGTTGAGGCAGGGGTCTAATGTTGCTGGCTGCTAGAGGGTATATTGATGCTGGCTGTTGGGAGTCCATTGTTGCTGGGGTAGATCTATTGTTGCTGGGGTGTCCATTGTTGCTAGATCTATTTTACTGCCTTATTTGTTATCATTAACAAATTCCATACAAAATACTTACAGAACCAAGTATCACTTTGAGGTGCTATTCTCTACAAGGGGTGGTACTGGAAGGTGGATAAGGGGTGGAACCAAGGAACGATGCTCGGAGGTGGGTAGGGGGAGGAGTCAATGGGTGACTCGGAAAGGAGGAGTTCCTTCACCTATTCTCTGAGAAACAAAAGCCCTGGTGATGATCATAATGCAAAGTGTCTGTGAATATAGGGCACCATATTGGATCCATTTATCTCGCTGCTGGGTGAAAATAATAATAGACTCACTGCTGTCTCATTGGCCATTGCAGACCATGTGACTGACTGTGCATCATAAAGAGATCCATTTTAAAATCTAACAAGGCGATATGGTAATACTGCCCTATGCCCTTCAAAATATATATCAAAAAGTATACCGGGCTGTTGCTCTAAAATAAAGTATATATTATACTGACTTAATGTGTTTATCAAAAATATCAAAAATGCATTCACTATACTATGTAACTGTAATAGTGTGAATTCTGTTATACTTTTCTTAATGTCTTTATTTGTTATTTTATGTTCTGATAACTAAATAAAAAATTGAATGTTAAAAAAAAAAAATAAAATAAAGTATATAAAGCAGCCAGCACAGCCAAAGACAAATAGCAAAAATTAACCCAAAAAGAAAATGCAGCGCTTACATATACAGTTGAAAAATAATGATAATATATGTGTGACCAAATATAACACAATATAAGTGTGAAAACACAAGTGGGATAAAAAAAAAAAAAAAAAATGAATAAATGAATAATGTCCACCAATGTGAAAAAAGTGTACAAAACAGGAGGGGAAGGGTTAAGTCAAAAAGTGCTGGTGTCAATAGAGGCTGCCAGTAAGTTGACATCACAGAGGCCTCAATGGGAACAAGAGGCATCATTGAAAACAAGACAGAAAGGAGATCTTGCAATAGGAACCACCACCAATTGCGTGAAGGGTTACTGGAAACAGTGGACATAAAGGGGCATATACCTCTTAAGTCACGCAGGCTTATGGTGATATTCACCGTTTAAAGCGGAAACAATCACAGATCCAGGTCACCACGATCACAATTCTGGGTCTAAACGGTACTGGTCATCAGCAAGTTCACAGTAACACATATGGATGAAGTTCACATGGAGGAAAGGAGGACCAAAGGATATCCACATACTCACACAATGAAACCAAAAATTAAAGAAAGGTTCCACATAGTGTGATATCGTTTAAAAAAATAGATTTTAATAAAAAGAGGGTAAACAAGAACACTCACATTTCAAATGTAGATAAAAGGCTCTTACAGAGACATGGAATAGCGCAATGATGTTGGCAGGACTCGACCGATGCATATCGTCTGCTTACCCCAGATGACGTCTAAGCAGACGAAACGCATCGTGGTGACCTGGATCTGTGATTGTCTCCACTTTAAACGGTGAATATCACCACAAGCCTGCATGACTTAAGAGGTATATGCCCCTTTAAGTCCACTGTTTCCGGTAAGCCTTCACACAATTGGTGGGCGTTCCTTTTGCAAGATCTCCTTTCTGTCATGTTTTCACTGATGCCTCTTGTTCCCATTGATGCCTCTGTGATGTCAACTTACTGGCAGCGTCTATTGACACCAGGACTTTTGGACTCAACCCTTCCCCTCCTGTTTTGTACACTTTTTTTCACATTGGTGGACATTATTCATTTTTTGTTTTTTTATCCCACTTGTGTTTTCACACTTTTATATTGTGTTATATTTGGTCACGCATATATTTTCATTATTTTTCAACTGTATATGTAAGCGCTGCATTTTCTTTTTGGAATACTGCCCTATGCCCACTGTATGTATGACAGGTCCACTTTATACTGTCCTGCACATCGTCTTCCTTTTGTGTCCTGATCACGCTGCGCTTGGTGTGTCTATGCAGCGCTGATGGTGGCTCCTTTTTTTTTTTTACAGGCCTCATATATCTGCTGCTGAAACACATGACTGACAGATACAACATATACTACGCCTATATCCCCACCAAGCTGAGCCCGAGCCTGCACAGCGCCGCTGCACAGCAACTCTTGGCTGCTCCCATCCTGTGTATCTTCTGGCTGCTCTTCTTCTCCGTCCTGCGGCTGGGTAAGACCTGAGCGCCACAAATGTCGCCATCGTTATTTTCAGGAATTGGGATATGCGAGCTGATGAAGGATGCTATATGTAGAGACCCACCCCACTTGATGATGTGACCCTCTTTCCCTATTATAAAGTGAAGTCACTCCTCACTCTCAAGTGACCCCTCCCCCACCATGAAGTGACTCCCCTCTTTCTCTCTGCAGGAACCACACACCCCGTCACTCTGTTCACATTCGTCACCTTGCTCTGCTGTTTACTCTTCTCCATCTTTGGGCTTTGTCTGCGAAAGCTACGACTGAAGAGACCATCCAGCTATCAGGTGAGAGCCCCAGGTTATTCCTCCAGGGGTGTCATGGTTACTCCTAGTCTGTCAGCCAGGGCTGCTGTTAGAAATCATGGAGCCCCTCCCCTTCCGGCCAGAATTGACCAAGGACATAGATTTATCAGTCTCTTTCTTTGCAGCCTCAGTTGTAAAGATGAATGAATTGGAAGTGCTCTAAAGCTTCTTACTCATTCACAAACTGAAGCATAGTAAACACCTATGCTTCAGTAATGAATGGACACAGGAGTGATTGGTACTGATCCCCCACTGTGTTCATTCAGGAAAGGAAGGGGCCAATAAATTATATACTTACCGACCCCTTCCCCCCCTCTCCATCCTGAAATATCCCCCTGTGTGCCCTTAGCAGCTGACGGCAGGAGAGGAGAGGAGGGAAGCCGGAAGCACTGCGGGGGGGAAAGGGGCACACAGGGGGGGGGGGGACCGAACAGCAGATGAAAGGGGTGCGTGTGCTAGAACCACTCTCTTGCAGGGAGAAGCTGCCGGGGGAGGCAGAGGAAGATCGGTGACTGCAATAAGACAGTACAGATGGCCCTCCTGCTTGGCAGCTGCCCGGGCCCCCCTTTTGAACTGATAGGGCCTGGGCCCAGTACAGAAGGGCTGGCTGTACTGACTTATCAGCGGCCCTGCTGCCAGCCACTGTCTTCTTCTTTATGTTCAGAGTAACATTTAGGCCTAAGTTCTGTAAAAAAAATTAAAAATTGGGACAGTAGCATGTGTCCCTTGTGCTGATGCCTCTTCTTTTAGTTCAAATCCTTCTCCATTCATACATCTCACCCCCTCGTTTGCACGTTAATACATTCTAATAACAAGAATGAATTAATATTCTGGTCAATAGAATGCATTAATGCCAAACGCACATGCAAAATCGCAGCTTTTACCTCAGTTTTCCAGCTGCTTTTCTAGGCATCCTTTGGAGTACAGTGTGCATGGAGCCTCCTAGAAGTTGTGGTATGGCTTCTGTGGATGGTGGAGCTGGGCACACAAGGTGGGCATAGTCTAGCTCTATTTAAAAGAGCCCGTGACACCCTCTTACCTGTATTAACCCCCGCCACATCAGAAGATTATAGCGATGGGGGTGGGCATGGACAGAGGAGGGTTTCAACTAAAAGAAGAGGCATCAGCACAAGGGACACATCCTATTGAAGGTATGTTATATCCCTTGTGCTGATTTTTCAGTCTGTTTATTTAGGCTTTACAAGAAAACTCCACTCCTAAAAAAAAAAAAATCTTCCTAGTTTCTCATGGTGACTCTTTGAACAGAATCCATTAATAAGTATCTGAGTTCTGGAGCTGAGATGGTCTATTAAAATGCACATTTGCTGATCTAAACCAATGTTTCTCAACCCCAGTGCTCAAGTACCCCCAACAGGTCATGTTTTCAGGCTCTCCATTATTTTGCACAGGTGATTTGATCAGTTTCACTGCCTCAGTAATTACCACAGCCGTTTCATATGAGGGAAATCCTGAAAACATGACCTGTTGGGAGTACTTGAGGACTGGAGTTGAGAAACATTGATCTAAACCAGTGGTTCTCAACCTCAGTCCTCAAGTACCCCCCAACGGGCCATGTTTTCAGGTTTTCCTTTACTTTGCACAGCTGCTTTAAACCAATATCAATGACATGGTATTGATTAGAGCTTTTTTTATCTAAGGGAAGTTCCCAAAACATGCCCAGTTGGGGGTACTTGAGGACTGAGGTTGAGAACCACTGATCTACACCACCCAGAATGGGTGTGTCTGTGTCCGCCCAGCCTTAAGGTGAACGTGTGCTTTGTCCACTCAGGGAAAACCAAACCAACAAGTCCTCTTTAAAGCAGATCTTCACATCATCTGAGCACCGCAAACACTATTTCATTCATTTTTAATATTCAAAGCAAACTCCCCCATCCATCCATGTGCTTTATTTTGTTGAGAAATCACTTTGAAAAACAGCCCCCTAGTATTTCTGTCCTTGGCCATCTTGAGTAAGGGCAAATGATTCATTTAGCATTTACTTACTGGAATCCATCTGCCCTTAGCTGAAGCAGGCATGCAGGAGGGTGTACTTAGCTTAGAAAACCCCTCTTCTTCTACTGAAGGCTCCTGGGATGTATGACATCATTTGCCTAGGCAAGAAACCAGGAAGTACGGTAACTAAATAAATTTAACAAGTAAATATTATTATTATTATTATTATACAGGATTTATATAGGGACAACAGTTTACGTAGCGCTTTACAATTTGAAGGTAGACAGTACAAATACACTGTAATACAGTAGGAATCAGAGGGCCCTGCTCCTTAGAGCTTACAATCTATGAAATATATACTTTCCTATCTATTTACTAATGCTATCAGCATAAGGATTAACAATCAATGTTGATTGGGAGAGTGAAGTTTCACTTTAATGTAGACCTCTACTGAGGCATAGTCACTGCTCCACTCTGCTGGGAAGTCCTATGTGAGCTTTGAGTTGCCAGGCTATGAATGGATTGGCCCAGTGCTGTCACATGGGTAGAGTTGTATGCTCCTCCATACCTGGAAGTACAGAGTATCCCGAGACTGACAATGAACGGAGCAGTGGGAGAGTTAGGAAAGAATAAGTATATCCTTGTGGTGGGGAAAGGGCAATCAAACAGACCTGCTGAATTGGCTGTAATTGGAGCGATGATGTATCTGTGCCCTCCCCTACTATGACATGCAGAGAAGGAGGCGTGGCCACACACAGCTGGTAATTTAATGAGTTCTCCCACATGTGGGTGACTGTTAGAGGCCCAAAAAGAGTTGCTCGCCTACTGTTATGACATTAGAGCGATGAGACTTGACTCTTCCATTTTCCTCTGCAGATGTCGGAGCAGGGCGATGGGATGATGCAGGACACCGAACGCAGCAGCATATCTTCTACACTGCAGTCCAGTGTGAGTCTCTCCTGATGTGTCCCTCTTGCTTCCTCCAGATCATATATACAGACCCCAGAGAAGCGCTATGTTTCAGTTATGGGTGGACACAACCTGAAGGATGAACCCTCTTTGGACTTTTCAGGCTTGCTGTAGATGGGTGGAGCCGGGAACTCTAGTGCAGAGTTCTCACAACCGTAGTCATGAAGCCGGGGGAGAGTCATGTATCCCGCAGTTATCCACTCATAACTGAAATATCCTTCCACAACAAATGAGAACTATTTATTAGACCTGAAAGTGATGGGATAGTAACTCTTCCTGCCCTCTCTCCAGGTGTTTGTGGCCAATGTCCTCCAGGAACAGGACCTCTCCCCCCTGACCTCTCCTGCTCATCCATCATACGGAGCTCTGGAAACCCGAGCTGATAGCCCCGCCGAGGGACCTGAAGTGGCTCCTGAGAGCTCAGACGACACCTGCAATTAAGGTGGGAAGAAGAAGATACTGTACAAGATTTGAGGAGCCAGCTTTTTTTAGCAGATGTATGCGGGTGCCATAGCGGGCCCTGACAGGCCCTTCCTGGTTAAGTCAGGCTATGTCCTGGCGCCCCCTTGTGGTCTTCAGTTCGGTGTAAGTTTTTCTGCTGAGATTCTTCCTGCTGACCATCTCTGAGGTCATTATGTAACCAGCCGAGCGCAAGGAAATTCTGCTGTTGAGGGTGGAGTCACACATCTAGGCTCCTCCCATCCACATACCACGGACCCACGAATGTTCCACTTGTGTATGTACGCTCCTTCTGACGTCCCTCCTGGATAGCTGCGCTCCCTGGCTCCATTTTTGCGTTTGCATGGGGACAGCGCACCGTTTGCATCTATAAAATGTTATTTATGAGGTTGCTGAATTTTGCCAAATATAATTTTACATGAGAATGTTATTGTCTTTCTGCTGATGAATGAATTCCAGATTCCAGGGGGATTGTTGTGCGTGGGGGATGGTGTCTAAAGTAGAGGAGCCGCAGAAGGCTTTGTGCCCTGGCACGTCCTGCAGGAAGGAGTGTCCTGTGTGGGGCGGGGTGGGGGGTGCTCCAGCATGTTTATTTCTTTTGTTTATATTGGTATGACACAAAAAAGTGGAGAAACAAAAAGCCAAATCTGATGCATTCCAAACAAAACTCCAAAAATGGACTGGGCAAAATTATTGGCACCTTCTCAAATTTGTAAGGAATAATTGCATTCCAAGTTTGTGATGCTCCTGTAATTTGTAACTAAACTCACCTGTATCAAGTAACAGGTGCTGACAATATAGAAATCACACAGGCAACCAGTTAAAATGGTGAGAATTTGACTCAACCTTTCTGTTGTGTGTCTCTGTGTGCCACATGGAGCATAGAGAAGAGAAAGAGCAGCAAAGAATTGAGGATTTGAGAATAAAAATTGTGGAAAAGCATGGACAATCTCAAGGTTACAAGTCCATCTCCAGAGATATTAATGTTTCTGTGTCCACTGTGTGCAACATTGTCAGGAAGTTTACAGCCAATGGCTCTGTAGCTAATCTCTCTGGACCAAAGAGAAAAACTGATAAAAGAGTTTGTCAAAACTTATCTGAGGAAGCCAAAATCCTTTTGGCAGAATGTGCTGTGTACAGATGAAACAAAGTTACAGCTTTTTGGTAAGGCCCGTCATTCTACTGTTTTCAGAAAAATAAATGAGGCCTTTAACCTCTTACCGCTCACGCTGTAGCCAAAAGACGTCTACAGCGCGGGCCTAAATTGCGGGGAGGGCGTCCATGTATGTCCGCCCTTGCATGTGATGCCTGCACGCCCCATGCGGGGCACACGCAGCTCGCTCTGTGATCAACGAGTCAATGAGACTCGGCCAATCCCATCCCCTTACTACGTGATCAGCTGTCAGCCAATGACAGCTGATCATGTGATGTAAACAGCTGGTTGTCAGCTTTTATTTTTTCCATACGCTGACAGCGCAAGGAGAAAAAAAAAGGCGATTTCCGTCTGGAGTAAACGGGATATCGGTCCCACACACTCCAGACCCACTGCTGCTAAGCAGTGCCACCCACCAGTGCCACCTATTGGTGCCCATCAGTGCTGCCAATCAGTGCCTCATCATCAGTGTCACCTATCAGCGCAGCCTCATCAGCACAAATCAATGAGGGAGAAAAATTACCTGTTTGCAAAATTTTATAACAAACTATGAAAACTGTTTTTTTTTTTTTTCCAAATTTTCGGTCTTTTTTTGTTTAGCAAAAAATAAAAACCCCAGTGGTGATTAAATACCACCAAAAGAATGCTCTATTTGTGTGGGAAAAAAAATGATAAAGATTTCATATGGGTTACAGTACAGTGTAGCATGACTGCATAATTGTCATTCAAAGTGTTACAGCGCTCAAAGCTGAAAATTGGCCTGGGCAGGAAGGGGGTGAAAGTAGCCGATTGGCAAATGGCTTTGCTGCTTTAGGCACTGGATGTCTTGACCGTGTACATGGCATTATGAAATCTGAAGAATTCTGGGGTGCAATGTAGGGTCAGGGGTCAGAAAGTTGGGTCTCTGTCAGAGGTCATGGGTCGTACAGCAGGACAATGACCCAACGCACGGGTCAAAAAGCACCCAGAAATGGTTTAAAGTGGTTGTTAACCGCTTCAGGCCCGGAAGATTTTACCCCCTTCCTGACCAGAGCACTTTTAACAATTTTGCACTGCGTTGATTTAACTGACAATTTTGAGGTCGTTCGACGCTGTACCTAAACAAGCTTTCTTTTGGTGGTATTTGATCACCTCTGCGGTTTTTATTTTTTGTGCTATAAACAAAAAAAAAGCGACAATTTAAAAAAAAAAAAAACATTTCTTAATCAGTTTAGGCCAATATATATTCTTCTACATATTTTTGGTAAAAAAAAAATAAAAAAATTGCAAGAAGCATATATTAATTGGTTTGCGCAAAAGTTATAGCGCCTGCAAACTATGGGAAAGATTTATGGCATTTTTATTATTTTTTTATTAGTAATGGCGGTGATCTGTGATTTTTAGCGGTACTGCGACATTATGGTGGACAGATCAGAGACTTTTGACACTTTTTTGGGACCATTAGCATTTATACAGCGATTAGTGCTATAAAAATGCACTGATTACTGTGTAAATGTCACTGGCAGGGAAGGGGTTAACACTAGGGGTGATCAAGGGGTTAATTGTGTGTTCCCTCAGTGTGTTCTAACTGTATGGGTATAGGATTGACTAGGAGAGGAGCCATATCGTTTATCCAACTTAGTAGAAACAAACGATATGGCTTCTCTCCTCTGACAGCGCAGGGATTTGTGTGTTTACATACACAAATCCTCGTGCTGGCGCTCGATCCCTGCGAGCCCCGCGCATCGGGTCCCCCGCCGTGCAGCGGGCGCACGCCCTCTGGTGGGCAAAAACGGGTAGGACGTACCCATACAGGATTTCGCCCAGGAGAGCTATTGTGCCGCAGTATATCTGCGTGACATGGTCGGGAACCGGTTAAGCCATAACTGATCATTATATCTTTCCCTCTGTCACTTAGAAAGCTGTATCCGAATGCCTGTGCTTTATGGGAAAAAAAAAAAGATTTCTACCTGTTTTAACACTGTCTTCCAGCGATCACATGACTCCAGGCTCTCAGCTATCCCCGTCTGATCTCTCCAGCGGGCGGGGCCGAGCTTCCCCTGATGATATCAGCCAGGGAGGAGAGGAGCAGAGAGCCTGGAGTCATTTGATTGCTGGAAGACACTGTTAAAACAGGTAGAAATCTTTTTTTTTTAAATAAAGCACAGGCACAAGCTTTTTATGTGACAGAGGGGATGATGCTATGTTCAGTTCATTTTGAAGCAGTGGGAAGAGTAGTAGAGTGGCACAAGTGAGAGCTGACAGGCAGGGAGGGGAGGGGGGAGGAGGACAGAGGGAGACGGAGGAAAGCTGCAGATAGCAGGGCAGCGTATGACGGAGGGAGGAGGCATATACACTGACCACGGTGTCAGGGCTCAGTAGCCCTGATGTATCGTGGTCAGCGTACAGAGGGGAGGGTAGAAACTGGCAGGATCAGCCCGGTATTTCAGGCGATACAGGGGGCCAAAATACACAGCACAAGCACTGTCCTGTTATTCATGCTTTAAGGGAATACGATCCGCTTTTTTTTTTTTTTGGGCTTACAAGCGCTTTAAGACAAAGGGGTTGATTTACTAAAGGCAAATCCACTCTGCACTACAAGTGCACTTGTAAGTGCAGTCGCTGTAGATCTGAGGGGAAGATCGGAAATGAGGGGAAGCTCTGCCGATTTTATCATCCAATCATGTGCAAGCTAAAATGTTGTTTTTTATTTTCCTTGCATGTCCCCCTCAGATCTACAGCGACTGCACTTCCAAGTGCGCTTGCAGTACATTAGTAGTGCAAAGTGGATTTGCCTTTAGTAAATAAACCCCAGTGCGTTGCAGAGTACTGTACTGGCCAGCAATGATATCAGATCTAAATCCCATAGAGCTCCTGTGGAGAGATCTCAAAACAGCAGTTGGGAAAAGGAACCCGTCCAACGTGAAAGACCTTCAGCAGTACGAAAGAAGAGTGATCCACAATTTGAGTAGAGAGGTGTAAGAAACTCATTGATGGTTAATGGAAGCGATTGATTTCAGTTATTTTTTCCTAGGGGTGTGCTACGAAATATTAAATTGAGAGTGCCAATCATTTTGTTCAGTCCATTTCTGGAGTTTTGCATGGAATGTTTCAGATTTGGCTTTTTGTTTCTCCACTGTTTTGTGTCATACCAATACAAAGAAAATAAATAACCGTGAGAATTCCTAAACTTTTGTAAATGCAAAGATTTTCTAGGAAAAGTGGTGCATTATCTGACAGAAATGCAGGGGTACCAATATTTTTTGGCTATGACTGTATATTGCTGCACATTCATGATGTTTCAGTTGCTGACTCTGGGATATCAGTGCAGGCACTTGTCAGAGGTGACAGAAGAGGCCTTATCGATCACTGAAATATGAACTGCATTGCAATACAGTCCTCAGTAGAGATCAGACTTGGCCTGCAAAGTGGAAGTTTGAATCCGGTTGGTGGCTAGGAGGCATAGTCAGGTGATTGGATTACTTTCTGTCTGCACTGCCCACAGCAACCAATCATAATACAAGCCCTTGGAAGGACTCTGTGACTGGTTGCTGTTTGTTTGTAAGTTAAAAATAATCTGTTGACCTCAACCACAAACCTGCAATTTCCAGAGATCACTATGCAGACGGACCATTTTAGGAGAGGAGTTCTCCTACTGCTGGCCACAGACAGGCAACCTCGTCTGACAGCTCTGCGGAGGTGGAGCTGCTGGCTGAATAGGATGTGATTGGGTCGCTTCAACCCTCACACTACATAATTGTTATGCCACGTACACACGATCGGACTTTCCGACAACAAATCCGTGGATTTTTGTTCGAAGGATGTTGGCTCCAACTTGTCTTGCATACACACGGTCACACAAATGTTGGCCAACAATTACGAATGTAGTGACGTACCTGATATCTCCATTACGAACGCTAGTTTTGCAAGACCGAGCGATTCCGGCTCATACTTTTGTCCGACGGACTTGTGTGCACACGATCGGAAAGTCCGACAACAAACATTTGTTGGCAAAAAATTTGAGAAATTGCTAGCCAACATTTGTTGGCGGAAAGTCAGACAACAAATGTTCGATGGAGCGTACACACGGTCTGACTTTCCGCCAACAAGCTCACATCCAACATTTGTTGTCGGAAAATCAGATCGTGTGTATGGGGAAAGGGGGGATGGTAAATACAAAGAAGATCTGAAATTTCATGATCTCATTACTTGCTTTACGTTTGTAAGGTTATTATAAGAAAACACAGAATTTCTTAGTTTCCTCATGAAGTGAGACTCTGGGGGAGATTTACTAAAGCTGGAGAGTGCAAAATCTGGTGTAGCTCTGTCTAGACACCAATCAGCTTCCAGGTTTTATTGTCAAAGCTTAATTGAACAAGCTGAAGTTAGAAGCCGATTGGCTACTATGCACAACTGCACCAGATTCTGAGTGCTCTAGTTTTAGTAAATCTCCCCCTCTGTCAGGTTATATTGGTGACCCTATTGAAAAGGGGGGGGGTCTGAACAATAATTTTGAGTTTGTGTAGATAGGTGTTCATGTCAAACACAGCTGCTGCATTTTACCTGCAGTCCAAACATACCTCAATAGGAGGCTCTGCAACTTCTCTACAAAATAAGAATGCTGATCTTATTTATCAAAGCGTTTACAGAAAGAACTGTACGCTTTATACAACAGCCAATCAGAACATTCCTTTTCACGATGGATTGGGGCAGAATGGAGGCCGAATCTGACTGGTAGCTGACTTTACCATCAAACACTGTGATAAAGAAGATCTAAAGTGGTGGACACATCCAATTCATCGGTTTCATGGCTCATAACCTCTCATAAATTGCACACCACCTCCAGTGCCCCCTTACACACCGCACACCCCTGCCGGTTTCCCCAGACAAACCTCACACCTCCATTACCTTGCACAGTCCCTTCTGTTGTTCCCCATCACTCACCCCTTTTGCCATCCTCGATATATTGCACAGCACTTTCCAGTGTCCCCCCAACAAACCTCAAGGCCCCACTGATATCTCCCGAAACACCACATGACCTTCTCCAGCGACCCCCATCAAGCCTTATGCCCCCCTCCGCCTTTCCAACACACCACATGCCCCCTCGGATGTTCACCGACACACTTCAGGCCCTTCACCCCCATTACCCGATAAACCTTGTGCCCCCAAAGGCGTTCCCTGACAGCAGACGTCCCCTTTGGTGTTACCCAACACACCCCCTCCCTCCAGTACCTCCCCCCCAATAAACTGCACAACCATCACTTCTTCCAGTTTAATGATCAATAAACTGCACGTCAGCCACAAACAAACTTTTAGGAGACCTGATGTTAAGGGGGCCCACAGCAGCCAATCACATTTTGGACACTCCTCTTCTGCTGCTGGTACAAGCGGGGCGAGTAATAAAGATCGACAAAGTCTTTGCTGTCTGGCACATTTCTGATCTCTCCACCAGTACCCCTTCCAGGGTATCACCATCGTTCACCTCCACCTTCTGCTGGTAAAAAAGATTGCGCCAGAGGTAACCAGCATAAAATTTTAAAATGTCAGAATAAATAAAATAACAAATTCTGTAAAAAACTGATAAAAATGTTACTAGATTTGTGTTACTGAAATGAAAATATTGAAATTAGAAGAGAAAGTCTCAGAAAAGCTCCTTAAATGGGTGTGAAATGCATCAGACCCTGGTGATAACTGATATCTGATTGGATGCTGTGGGTGGCCCTGACTTGTGATTGGTCCCCCGCACCCATCTGAGGTGAGGCCAGTGAATATGTGGGTTCTTCCTGGCAGATTCTGCACATTCGTCGGTGAATATGGAGCTGGCCTCGCCCCCCCTGCATTGGCACATAATGGGCAGCCACCGTGCCAGGCGTCCAGCTTACAGTGGTGTAGTGTGAACAGACCGCTATATAGAAACTGTACAATGACACACAACACAGTACAGACACACAACGTGGCACAGACATATAACGAGGAGAACACACAGGCCGCATCGCTGTACACACTATGGTAACACAGTGCCGCCTCCGCTACAGTCTCCGCAAACAATGAGAATCCAAGCCTGGCACCCATGGAAGGGTCTTCACTGCCGTCTTGTCCTTCACTCCACGCACTCCTCTCATTCACTCTGCTGTTCTCTGTTCCAGCCACGACTCATGGCGCCCACCACTACAGCGTACAACTGAGTCCACGCTTCTCGGGTTTCTGGTGTGAACAGTTCTCCCAGACCGGATTCCAGAGCAAAGAGCAGCGATTCGCCCACCGTCTGTAGAAATAAAAGACCTCTTAGAAGTTCCGCTTTCAAACAGGCATTACACCAGTCGCTGTAGAGATTCTCAACTGACATCAACTGCACTGTTAAAGAGCTACTTAGCCTAAATCTAATAATTCAGTTTGGTGGGAAGCACTAATTGATTACTTCTACATCTTAAGACACCTATGGTAAGATCTCTGCAGGAGTTCTCTATTAGGCACATCTGCATGGAGGCCCCACTGTACTGCTCTAACCACACCCCCTAAGGTAACCTCTTTGACCCCGCCCTCCTAAGTTGACCCCTCTGACCACTGGTCCTACCTAGATAGACCTATCTGACCATCAGCTCCAACTGGGGTGACCTCTCTGACCACTGTCCCTTTTTGGGGTGACCCCTTTGACCAATAGCCATACCTGGGGTGACCTCTGACCACTATGCATGTCTGGGGTGATCTCTCTGACCACTGCATCTGCCTGGCGTGACCTCTCTGACCGTCATGCCTCCCTGGGGTGACGTCTTTGACCATCGTCTTTTCTTGGGGTGACCCCTTTGAGTAACAGCCCCACCTGGGGTGACCTGTGACCACCATCCCTGTCTGGGGTGACCTACCTGACCCTGCCTCCCGCAAGGTGACCCGACTATCTGCTCCATCCCTCTAATTACACCTCTCTAGGGGTCTTTAGAAATAGCTCATTATATATTTAATGTTTTTGGCCTTATATCATGAAAAGACATTTGCTAGAAATCAAAATGCACTCTGCCATTTCGACTGTGAGCTTGTGAGAAAAGATGGACTTGTTACTTAATGGGACCACCAGGAAGCCTCACCTGACCACTCTTTGCACACGTGAGGGTGACCCTTTTGATCACACCCTCTGGGAATGAACCCCCTGTGGCTGCCAGTCCTGTTTCGAGTGACATCTGACCCTTCTGACCACTGCCCTCATATTCAGTGACCCCTCCGGTCTGCCTGAAGTGACCCATCTGACTACCAGCCCCACCTGGAGTGACCTCTCTGAGCACTATCCCTCCCCGGGGTGACCCCTCTGACTAACATGTCTCCCTGGGGGGGGGCCTTTGACCAACAGCCCCGCCTGGGATAACCCAGGACCACCATCCTGTCGGAGTTGACCTTTCTGACCACGGTCTCTCCCTGAGTTGACCTCTTTGATGGCTGTCCCTCTTGGCTGACCCCTTTGATCAACAGCCCCAGCTGTGGTGACCTCTGACCACCATCCCTGTCTGGAGTGATCTCTATGGCCATGTTCCCCCAATCTGCCCTCTAGAAATGCCCTTTAGCAATATTTCATTATACATTTAAAGATTTTGACATGTTACCATGAAAAGTCATTTGCTGGATAATAATGGTCATGTGCATTGTGGATTGTCAGCTCTTGAGAGCGGGAAGTGGTAAGCAAACATCTCCCACCTTGAACGATTCCAGCTTGACACCAGTTTTGCGATGTTTGCGTCCCAGGCCAGTCAGATATTCATCCAGAGATGACAACGAGTCCAGGCTGCTGACCGCGGCATCGATAACCGTCATAACCTGACAAGAGAGCACAGCTGCAATAAAAGATACCACCACTAGCACATATCTGACAAGGAAACGTGGGGAAAGGGGTAACCTATTAAAACCAACCAACAATCTTTCACTGATTAAGAGCTAAATCTTACTGCAGGGCCAGATTTCTAAGGTGGCCAAAGGGGAAACTGACAGAATGGGCCCCCCTCTATCCAAAAATTATATAAATCAATATAAAAAAAAATTATATCTAAAATAATAAAAAATATAAAATGTATAATAAAAAAAATAATCTCTTTTATTAAATGTATCCTGGGAAGTAATATTTTGCTGGCCATCATCTGTAAAACGTGGGACTGGTATATTGTATCCTTTTTCAAAAATGCGTTTTTGCCAGCTTAAAGCGGAGTTCCACCCAAAAATGGAACTTCCGCTTTTTGGAATCCTCCCCCCCTCTGGTGTCACATTTGGCACCATTCAGGGGGGAAGGGAAGCAGATACCTGTCTAATCCAGGTATTTGCTCCCACTTCCGGGCATAGATAGCCGCAGTATCCGCGGATATCTACGCCCCGTCCCCCCGCTGTCTTCTGGGAGACACACAGGTCCCAGAAGACAGCAGGGACCAGTGGGATCGCACAGCATGCACAGTAGGGAACCAGACTGTGAAGCTGCAAGGCTTCACTTCCTGATTCCCTTACCGAAGATGGCAGCGCCTCCACCCGAGAGCCGGGGGACAGATCGGCTTCAAGTGCGTACATCGCGGGCACCCTGGACAGGCAAGTGTCCATATTTTAAAAGTCAGCAGCTGCAGTATTTGTAGCTGCTGACTTTTAAAAAAAAATTTGGCGGAAATCCGCTTTAAGCTAACCACACATGGAGCACTATGACTGCGTGTGGACATGTGTGACCTCTGAATGACGTTGTGTAATGCATTTTAAAAATGCGTGGCTGTCATTAAGAATGTAGACCAACTCTGTGTATATGGGGCCCCCCAAGCTCTGAGATTGGCCCTGCCTGACTGGCTGCAGTTAGGTCCAGTAAAGAGTGAAGGTGCTCAGTAACTTTTGGTCTTTATTAGACTGACCGGAAGGAATCTGAACTTTTTATGTAAATGGTGAGATACCAACCTTGGAGGATCAGACCAAAGAGACAGTTACTCACTTTGCGGATGTGTTCGCTGAACTCGCTGGAGCTCAGACATTCCTGGACAGTCAAGAAATGAGCAGAATTGTACTGGAAGAGGAAGACTAAGTCCGGCTCCAACTCGAACAACCTGCAAAAGAGCCAGAGACCATCAGATACAAGAAAATTTCCAACACTTGGTTGAGATCAATTGATAATATGGTGCAGCAATCCATGACTATTCCCTGACTGGCAAGAACTTTGCTGACACTTCAGAGGCCCTCTAGCTGTAGCAGATCCACCCTGAACTGGAATCGGATCACATGCAAGACGCTCTGCCTCACCCACAAATGCATACAAGGTAACGCCCCTCAATACCTCCGAGAGAAAATAAAACACTACACACCCAATCACAATTTGCGATCATCCAACCAAAACCTCCTCCTCGTTCCCAAATACTGCTACAAAGCAAGGGGAGAACGCAGATTCGCAGTCCAGGGACCTCGGCTATGGAATACTCTTCCGACTCACATCCGCATGGAAGAAAACCATCTGGCCTTCAGGAAAAAAAAACTCAAAACCTTCCTCTTCTAAGAAGCTGTTCAACACTAAACGCATTTAGCACCTTGAGGCGATTCAGTTCGCATTTGCAGTGCTTTACAAATCATTAATTCATTCATTCAATCCTACCGTTGGATTGCATCTGGCCCTTCTATACGGAGCATTGGCGAACAAAAAGGTCAGTGTCATCTCCATATATGTGTTAACACTTCTACGCAGATAATTATTTTTATTGAAATGCATAAAAAAAAAACATAACTAATAAGCAGGAAATAAAAAATCTATTACACAGACATCACAAAATCTGCAATGTTTGTCTTTTTCCTTCACAGTTTGAGCTAAACATTTATAATGCCAGAATGGAACTACCACTCAGAACTGAACCTTTACTTGGGTTCACCAAAAGTGGTCACTAAAGGGCACTGGTGGAGATGGAGGCTACATCAGTCTCTGAAGTTTATACAGAAGATTAATGGCCGTTTGTGGAATAATGGAGAGCGAATCCTCTAAGTAAACAAATACTGTTTACCCTGCTCAGGTTCCCATGCCTATATAAAAACTTAAATTAGATTTATAACTTGTGTGGTGCCTCAAAAGCATGATTTCTTCCTTTTTCAGTGAGGTTCATGTCCCTAGCCTTGTTGCTGGTAATAGGTGTCAGGGGGTCATACCAGAGTGGAGTCTTTTCTTCATCAGTTTTTCATCAGTTCATCTTCATCAGTTCATCAGACTTAGAAAGAAGACATCAGGATGAGAATTCCCAGTTTGATAGGAGTCATAAATGAGATCAGAATTCCTGTTCTGAGTCTGACCGCACCAGAACCATCAAAGGATTCAGAATTCTTGACCATCAATGAACCCATTAACAGGATCATAATTTTTGTATAAAGTCTGGCTATCTTTGTAGCCATCAGTGTGATGAGAATTCCTGTCCTGAGTCAGACCGCCACCAGAACCATAACCTGATTTAGGATTCCTGACCTGAACCTATTACCAGGATCAGGATTTCTGTCCCCAGCCTGGCCATTGTTTTTTTTTTTTTTATTCTTTTTATTGAAGTTTTAAACATAGTACAAATATGACACTTACAACACAAAAAGAAAAATGTAAGAAAAACCATAAAAGAGTCATACAACAGCACAAGTGGCCAGCATGGCCCTGACTAGCAGAGAACTATGTCAGGTGAAAAACTACCTTTCCACATAAAGAATTTCTTTTCATAATAGTATTATATCCAAGTCTGGCCATTGTTGGAGCCAGCGCCAAGATCAAAATTCATGTCCCAAGTCTAGCGACCATTGGCAAGATAAGAATTCTTGTCCCGAGTCTGGCCACCATTGGAGCCATTGCCAAGATCAAAGGTTCTGTCCCGAGTCTGGCCACCACTGGAGCCATTGCCAAGATTGGAATTCTTGTCCCGAGTCTGGCCTCCATTGGAGCCATTCCCAAGATCAGTATTCCTGTCCCAAGTCTGGCCACCATTGGAGCCATTGCCAAGATCAGAATTCTTGTCCCGAGTCTGGCCACCTTGGGAGCCATGGCCAAGATCAGAATTCTTGTCCTGAGTCTGGTGACCATTGGCAAGATAAGAATTCTTGTCCTGAGTCTGGCCACCATTGGAGCCATTTGCCAAGATCAAAATTTCTGTCCCAAGTCAGGCCACCTCTGGAGCCATTGCCAAGATCAGAATTCCTATCCCGAGTCTGGCCAGCACTGGAGCCATTGCCAAGATCAGAATTCTTTCCAGAATCTGGCCACCATTGGAGCCATTGCCAAGATCAGAATTTTTGTCCCGAGTCTGGCCATCTTTGGAGCCATTGGCAAGATAAGAATTCTTGTCCTGAGTCAATAGAATGACACATGTATAAGAGTCTAATGAGGCTGCACACCCCGATACAAATATTTGAAAAAAAATGCAGAATTCCCCATGGGGTTTTTTAGCAGTAAATATGAGTCAAAAGAGTTCATAAAAATATTAATTATATTTATCACAAGACAATTGGACATCACTGTAGTACAAAAGTTAAAATTTGAGCTCTGGTGTACACAATGCGAGGCAGTTTGGACTGAGAGGAGATTCAAACAATGGATGATACCATGTGATATAACTGGTAAACAATATACATCAGAGGGTATTGCCTCACAGTATTGATAAATTGTAATTATACTATCCGATGTTGGGAAATGCCCATCATTGCGTACACCAGCATTGTGTACACCAGAGCTCATATTTTAACTTTTGTACTACAGTGATGTCCGATAGTCTTGTGATAAATAAAATTTATAATTTTTATGAACTCTTTTTGACTCATATTTGCTGCTAAAAAAACTCCATGGGGAATTCTCCATTTTTTTTCAAACCATTGGAGCCATTGCCAAGATCAAAATTCCTGTCCCAAGTCAGGCCACCTCTGGAGCCATTGCCAAGATCGGAATTCTCGTCCCGAGTCTGGCCACCATTGGAGCCATTGCCAAGATCGGAATTCTTGTCCCGAGTCTGGACACCATTGGAGCCATTGCCAAGATCGGAATTCTTGTCCTGAGTCTGGTCACTATTGGAGCCATTGCCAAGATTAAAATTCCTGTCCTGAGTCAGGTGACCTCTGGAGCCATTGCCAAGATTGGAATTCTTGTCCCGAGTCTGGCCACCATTGGAACCATTGCCAAGATCGGAATTCTTGTTCTGAGTCTGGCCACCATTGGAGCCATTGCCAAGATCGGAATTCTTGTCCCAAGTCTGGCCACCATTGGAGCCATTTCCAAGATCAGAATTCTTGTCCCAAGTCTGGCCACCTTTGGAGCCATTGCCAAGATCAGAATTCTTGTCCAGAATCTGGCCACCATTGGAGCCATTGCCAAGATCAGAATTCCTTTCCTAAATCTGGCCACCACTGGAGCCATTGCCAAGATCAGAATTCCTGTCCTAAGTCTGGTCACAATTGAAGCCATTGCCAAGATCAGAACTCCTCTTTTGATTTTGGATACTGGGCAGGTTTAGAATATCTAACCTGAATCTGACCACTATCAGAGTCATCGCAGGGATCACAATTTCCTTGACCCTCATCAGTCTAAACAATGAATCTTAAAAATCGTCCCTTTTTCCCCATAGATCAGTGGTTTCAACCTTACTAGTGCCGTGACCCCTTGATAAAATTTCCCAAGCTGTGGAGACCCCTAACAGTAAAATTATTTTCGTAGCGTGGGTTGTCAGCACCCAAGGCAAGACAAGTAATTTGCGCCCCAAACCCACGGACATTTAGCGCTCTCCGAGTCCCTTCTACTCGTACAGTATTAAAACCCCTTATGGTATATTTTAGGATTTACCACTCCTTCTCTTTTGTTATCCTTTCTTTCCCTTTTATATTTCTCTATCCTAATTTCTTGTTTTTATTCCCCCATTCCTCTCTTTTGCTGTCTTTCTTGTTCTTTCACTTATTCTCTCTCTCCCTTATTCTTTGTTCCCCCCCCCCCCTCTTTTCCTCTCCCTTCCATGTATTCTCTATACCCCGGGTTGAGAACCACTGCCATAGATGATACAGTGGCTCTTCCATCTGGCTGTCCCATTCCTTTGTCTACTTCTTTGTCTACTTCTTTTCAGAACCATTGACTCCATTATTGTGGCATTTCTGTGGGGATCACGCACCCCGCAGCAGTTCTAACATTATCAGTTACAATGGGGGGGTTGGCCCTTCTGGACTTGCGCTCCTATTTTTTTTTAGGGATGCACCGAAATTTTGGCCGCCGAAACATATCTGCCGAAAATTACTTTTTCGGCAATTTGCCGAAAGAGAAAAATGTCCGAAAATGGGGCGGGGCCTGGGTGGGGCTCCGCCCTTCGCCCCTGGTGCCGCCCATTACGGGGGTGTCTTATAGCGCAGAAGAGATAGAGAGAGCCGCCGGCTGGTTGATTAGAGCGCCGGGAACATAACAGCTTTCATTTCAATAGCTGTGTGGTCCCCGCCGTGCGCCGTCACATACAGCCCCTCCCCCTTGTCCGGGGAACTTTGATAGACAGATCACCCATCCCAGGATTGGACGGGTGATCTGTCTATCAAAGTGCCCGAACAAAGAGGAGGGGCTGTATGTGACGGCGCACGGCAGGGAACACACAGCTATTGAAATGAAAGCTGTTATGTTCCCGCGCTCTAATCAACCAGGCGGCAGCGGCTCTATTCTCTCTTTTCCCTCTCCTCCCCTGCACAGGCTGGCTGCACTGGGGACACAGGCTAGCTAACTGGCTGCACTGGGGGACACAGGTTGGCTAACTGGCTGCACTGGGGACACAGGCTGGCTGGCTGCACTGGGGACACAGGCTGGCTGCACTGGGGACACAGGCTGGCTGGCTGGCTGGCTGCACTGGGGACACAGGCTGGCTGGCTGGCTGCACTGGGGACACAGGCTGGCTGGCTGCACTGGGGACACAGGCTGGCTGGCTGCACTGGGGACACAGGCTGGCTGGCTGCACTGGGGACACTGGCTGGCTGCACTGGGGACACAGGCTGGCTGGCTGCACTGGGGACACAGGCTGGCTGGCTGCACTGGGGACACAGGCTGGCTGGCTGCACTGGGGACACAGGCTGGCTGGCTGCACTGGGGACACAGGCAGACTGCATCTGATGGGCACTGGTGAGGCTGCATTGATCTCTTGTATCATGTCTGCAGTCTCTGACCATCTCCTGTACCATGTCCCCAGTCTCTGACCATCTCCTGTACCATGTCCCCAGTCTCTGACCATCTCCTGTACCATGTCCCCAGTCTCTGACCATCTCCTGTACCATGTCCCCAGTCCCTGACCATCTCCTGTACCATGTCCCCAGTCCCTGACCATCTCCTGTACCATGTCCCCAGTCTCTGACCATCTCCTGTACCATGTCCCCAGTCTCTGACCATCTCCTGTACCATGTACCAAAAAATAAGTTTCGGTATCGGTTTTCGGCCTAGTGTATTTTTCATTTTTGGTATCTGTTTTGGCACCAAAAAACCCATTCGGTGCGCCCCTACATTTTTTTGCATCACAATTGTCCTTTCTACACGGGTGACTTTTTCCCCAGACACCCAATGCCACTACTCTAATGGAAGCAGCGGTTGCCACCTTGCAAGAAAATATAGATAAAAAATGAATCAGCGCGAAATGGTAAATAACAAGAACAGCAGCTGAACACCAGGGTCAAAGTTCAAATCCCTCAATAAAAATTAAAACAGAAAGTGCAGCGCTAATAAAACATAAAAAGTAAGGGCTAAAAAGACAGGATAAAGCACAATACGATCCACCACAGTGTATGAACAATCAGTCCATGAATCCAGTCCACATAAATCTTCCAAGTGTAGGAGACTGCATGCTAACAAAGACGGTGATTCCAGGAGCCCACCACCACGGTAACAAATGGCCTCTCACCTGATGTAGTGGACCCTTTGATTATAGAGGGTCACAAAACGCCTTTTTCATAAATCAATGGGTATGCAGCATGTCAATCAAGGACCGGGTACAGGACACTCCAAAACGGCCATATAAAATAAAAAGTGGCAAGAGGATAGTGCTCTCCGTTTGATAAACTCTTTATTCAATACTTAAAAAAGTAACACTCACATAGATAGTACTTGGTAAAGGCTGACAAACGATATTGAAGATCCTCCGATGCGCATCTGCTACACTGTCCGGAAGATCGGAGGATCTTCAATATCGTTTGTCTGCCTTTACCAAGTACTATCTATGTGAGTGTTACTTTTTTAAGTATTGAATAAAGAGTTTATCAAACGGAGAGCACTATCCTCTTGCCACTTTTTATTTTATATGGCCGTTTTGGAGTGTCCTGTACCCGGTCCTTGATTGACATGCTGCATACCCATTGATTTATGAAAAAGGCGTTTTGTGACCCTCTATAATCAAAGGGTCCACTACATCAGGTGAGAGGCCATTTGTTACCGTGGTGGTGGGCTCCTGGAATCACCGTCTTTGTTAGCATGCAGTCTCCTACACTTGGAAGATTTATGTGGACTGGATTCATGGACTGATTGTTCATACACTGTGGTGGATCGCATTGTGCTTTATCCTGTCTTTTTAGCCCTTACTTTTTATGTTTTATTAGCGCTGCACTTTCTGTTTTAACACCTTGCAGAAAACCCTACTAAATATGGTCTACAGAAAGGGGATCCCGGGGAGGAAGGTGTGGTCAGTCATGGCGCTTCCTGGTAAAATATTCCAACTCTGTTGCCAATGGAGGAAGGATGGGCCCTTATGGCTATCCCCAGATAACCCTTTGTGGTGTAATAAATCCTTAAAGGAATTTTTTTAATTAACAGACGGAAAGATATGGGCAAAATATGGTGTGAAGTATTTACATCATATATGCCAGGACAATGGATTGTCCACTTTTACACAATTGAGGGAACAATTTGGAATACCCAGGATGTGGCATTTCCCCTATGCTCAGCTGCATCATGTAGCAGTGACTCAGTTTGGGAACGGTGGGCTCCAAATACAGAATATGGTGCTGGAGAAGGTTCTAATTGACCCAGATCCAGCTAAACGAATTTCTATATATTATAGGGCAGTGGGTCCTGGGAATCCGGGGTTGCTATCCAAGACCAGGGCTCGGTGGTGTGACTGTTGTGCCGCAGTTGTCTATGGAGATATGGCAGGAGGCTCTGGATACTTATCTTGTATCTGTCATCTCTTCCATGGATAAGATGATTCAACTTCGATACCTTCACCAGATGTACTACATGCCAACTAGACTATGCCGAATGCGTAGGAGGAACTCTGCAGTCTGTCATAAATGTATGGGGGCGGAGGGGACCTTCATCCATATGGTATGGGAATGCCCTAAAATAAGACCGTTATGGTCTCAAGTGACTGAATTTATTTCTGATAACTTTGGACTACCTAATATATGCTCCCTCTTGCGTTGCCTCCTAGGGGTCTTTGACCAGGAAGAGATGAATGTATACACTAAATTGCTCCTTAGGATCTTATTCTTTGGTGTACGAAAACTGATAGCCCGGCGCTGGATCTATAGAGAGCAACTGACAGTAGGGATGTGGATAAAAGCAGTAAATGTGGATGTACTTTTATAAAGGGTGCCCCCAAGAAATTCAGGAAAGTATGGTTTAGATGGGTGGACTCCAGGAACACACTGGAGGAAGAAGGGACCTAGAGTTGTGGGCGTACCGAAGAGCATAATCCTAATGGCAGAGCTCAGCCATAGGGTGGGGGTATGAGCATAATGATTGGACGAATGAAATACTGAAGTTAGAAGAATGTAGTCGGCTATGTAAAACTGCATCCCATTGCCCATGGCTTTCTAAAATAAACGTTGAAATCCCTGGGGGGGGGGGGGTGGGGGGGGGGTTGGGGCTGGGGTTCTGCCCTTCATGGAATATGAAGGATTGGTTACTTCCTTCGCCTAAGGGGCAAGTTATTGGGGGGGGGGGTTGAACTGAATGGTTTAAATTGTTTAAAAAAAAAAAAGAGCAACTATTCTGAGGTGCGGGATAGGGTTGGAGATCCAGGACATTATGGTTATGGAATGCTGATGGTTACATTGTTATCTGGATCACTGTGGAATTCACTACTGACTATAATTGATGTAATATCTACCCGATGTCTTGTATGTTTAATTCTTTGATATGCTAAATAAAAAACTTTTTGAAAATAAAAAATAAACTCTCTGCCAATGCCACCCTTTGGTCTTAGTAAAGTCTAAGAACTGAACTGTTATGCCCCGGACACACGGTCGGACATTGATCGGACATTCCGACAACAAAATCCTAGGATTTTTTCTGACGGATGTTGGCTCAAACTTGTCTTGCATACACACGGTCACACAAAGTTGTCGGAAAATCCGATCGTTCTGAACGCGGTGACGTAAAACACGTACGTCGGGACTATAAACGTGGCAGTGGCCAATAGCTTTCATCTCTTTATTTATTCTGAGCGTGCGTGGCACTTTGTACGTTGGATTTGTGTACACACGATCGGAATTTCCGACAACGGATTTTGTTGTCGGAAAATTTTATATCCTGCTCTCAAACTTTGTGTGTCGGAAATTCCTATGGAAAATGTGTGATGGAGCCTACACAGGGTCGGAATTTCCGACAACAAACTCCTATCACACATTTTCCATCGGAAAATCCGACCGTGTGTATGGGGCATTACTCTTCTGATCAGCTCCTCAACACTGGGTCTTATTCTGCCAGACTGATCGACGAAGAATTTCTGAATTATATTATGGAAAATTCAGTGTCAATTCATACAATGGCAGCACATACCCCAGCATTTGGTTTTCCATTAAAGTGGTATTAAACCCTAAAGGAAGCATTTAATATATTGCATGGAGTTTGCAGGTCTTCCCTGTTCCTGTGCCTGTGTGGGTTTTCTCTGGGTACACTGGTTTCTTCCCACACTTCAAAGACATACTGGTAGGTTAAAGTGGAACTCCACTCTCTCAATTAGCATTGATTATTTTTAATCATCATGCTGCTAGCATTAGTAAATAGATAGGAAAGTATATCATATGTATTTGTTTTAAACTTATTTTTTTACATTTCTTCAGTTACTTCCTGGTTTCTTGCTTAGGCAGAGGATGCCATACATCTCTGGAATCTTCAGGAGGGGAGGATAGGAGTTTTCTCAGCTAAGCACACTCTCCTGCATGCACGTCTGTGCTAAGGGCAGATGGATTCCAGGAAGTAAATGCTACATGAATCAATTGCCCTTACTCAAGATGGCCATAGCCAGATATGCTAGGGTTTTTTTTTTTTTAAAGTAATTTTTCAACAAAATAAAGCATTGAGACATGGTTTGATTTGAATATTAAAAAAACAATTAAAATACCATTTTTAGTTTGTGGTGCTCAGATCCAGTGAAGATCTGCTTTAATTGGCTCCTATCTAAATTGGCTCTAGTATGTGTATGTATAAATGTCAGTTGGGGACCTTAGATTGTAAGCTTTGAGGACAGGGACTGATGTGAATGTACAATATATATGTAAAGCGCTGTGCAAATTGATGGTGCTATATAAGTACATGTAATATTGCAGTTTATTATTTCTTAGATGTAATGGCTGCATTTGTTTTCTTTTTTAAAGTGTTACTAAACCCACAACAGTAAAATTGGTCTGTATATGCAGTAAGGCATGCTCGTTATGCTCACGTGGAACCTAAGGGGTTAATCCTCTGCATTGTGAAAAAGGCTGTTTGATCCTGTCTTCTCTGATCCTCCCCTTCTTCCACTGTCCCCAAGCCATCTCCTGATAATGCAGAGCCTTGCAGACACTCTGCACATGCTAAGTTTAGTGTGTATTGCTAGAGTTTTTTTTTGTTTGGGGGGGGGGGGGGTGCATGTGATCAGCACAGGGCCAATCAGCACTGTCCAGACAGAGGGTCTTGCAGCCTCATAGGACAATCAGGGAAGAATAAGACTCCTCCTACAACCTTTCACCAGACACTGATAGAAGTCACACAACTGTTATATACTGCTGAAGATAAAAGGTATTTAGCAGTTTATATTTACTATAATAATTGCATTTCATTTGTGTACTAAGGGAGACCAGATATAATGAATTCAGGCTCCTGGGTTTAGTAACACTTTAAGATAAAAGAATGACGGGCAGTACATGTGGGGCTATGAACAGCACAGAGCTCCCCATATCTATGGAACCTGTCCTGTCCACTAAACATGGCTGACAAGGGGGACACCTGTGGCCCCAGGAAGTCTGGGAGCACCAGCATGACTTCCTTCCTTTTGCTTCAGGACTTTTAGATCCACCACTGAAGGCAGAATGTGCAGATGCACAAAATACAGTGCCTTGAAAAAATATTCATACCCCTTAAAAAGTTATAACCAAAAAGGTAAATGCATTTCATTGGGATTTTATGTGATAGACCAACACAAAGTGGCACATAATTGTGAAGTGGAAGGAAAATGATAAATGGTTTTCAATTTTTTTACAAATAAGTATGTGAAAAGTGTGGCGTGCATTTGTATTTAGCCCAGTTTATTCTGATACCCCTAACTAAAATCTAGTGGAACCTATTGCCTTCAGAAGTCACCTAATTAGTAAATAGAGTCCACCTGTGTGTAATTTAATCTCAGTATACATACAGCTGTGAAGCCCTCAGAGGTTTGTTAGAGAACTTTAGTGAACAAACAGCATCATGAAGGCCAAGGAACACACCAGACAGGTCAGGGATAACGTTGTGGAGAAGTTTAAAGAAGGGTTTTAAAAAAATATCCCAAGCTTTGAACATCTCACGGAGCTCTGTTCAATCCATCATCGGAAAATGGAAAGAGTATGGCACATCTGCAAACCTACCAAGACATGGCCGTCCACCTAAACTGACAGACCGGGCAAGGAGAACATTCATCAGAGAAGCAGCCAAGAGGTCCATGGTAACTCTGGAGGAGCTGCAGAGATCCACAGCTCAGGTGGGAGAATCTGTCCACAGGACAACTATTAGTCGTGTTCTCCACAAATCTGGCCTTTATGAAGAGTGGCAAGAAGAAAGTCATTGCTGAAAGAAAGCCATAAGAAGTCCCGTTTGCAGTTTGTGAGAAGCCATGTGGAGGACACAGCAAACATGTGGAAGAAGGTGCTCTGGTCAGATGAGAACAAAAATGAACTTTTTGGCCTAAAAGCAAAACGCTATGTGTGACAGAAAACTAACACTGCATATCACCCTGAACACACCATCCCCACTGTGAAACATGGTGGAGGCAGCATCATGTTAAGGGAATGCTTTTCTTCAGCAGGGACAGGGAAGCTGGTCAGAGTTGATAGGAAGATGGATGGAGCCAAATACACGGCAAAATTGGAAGAAAACCTTTTTAAAATCTGCAAAAGACTTGAGACTGGGGCGGAGGTTCACCTTCCAGCAGGACAACAACCCTAAACATACAGCCAGAGCTACAATGGAAAGGTTTAGATCAAAGCATATTCATGTGTTAGAATGGCCCAGTCAAAGTCCAGACCTAAATCCAATTGAGAATCTGTGGCAAGACTTGAATCTGACAGAGCTTGAGCTATTTTGCAAAGAAGAATGGGCAAAAATGTCACTCTCTAGATGTGCAAAGTTGGTAGAGACATCCCAAAAAAGACTTGCAGCTGTAATTGCAGTGAAAGAAGGTTCTACAAAGTATTGACTCCGGGGGGCTGAATACAAATGTACCCCACACTTTTCACATATTTATTGGTAAACAATTTTGAAAACCATTTTATCATTTTCCTTCCACTTCACAATTATGTGCCACTTTGTGTTGGTCTATCAGTGTTTCGCAAACTTTATTGTCTTGCGGCGTACCAAAAAAGATCTAAAAGTTTTAAAACAATTTTTGTGGCGAAGAACTTTTTTATTTTTACATATATATTTAATTTTCGAGAGCAAATCAGATTGAAGCAATTTGCACTTTCCCTTGCTTTCTTGCTTTTCATTTAACAGTTTCTCTTTCGGAGTTCCAGACTTGATAAAAGCCGAGTTCCGGCCACAGAATTTTTTTTTTTTTTTAACAGGCAGATGCTTCTATTATGTTATCATAATGCATTTATAACAAAAATAAAGTATATATATATGTTTGCTAGTGGCTAAGACTTCTATCCTTTTTCCCACTTACAATTTATAAAATCCTCTTCTGGCCGTTGCCATAATGATTGTGGACATGTGAAGCCCAATCGCATCCTCTTCCTGGATTAGCCATGGAGAGGTGCATGCTGGGTAACCAGCATGCACCTCACGATCTCGTGCATGCGCGACGCGCCGGCGGCCGTAGCACCGATTGTTTACCAAGTTGCCATAACAACGGGTGGCAACGGAGGAAGGTCCCACCCGTTGTTATGGCCACCTAGATAGATCCGCCTTAAATCGCGTCATTTTTTGACACACTCCTGCCAACTGACTCCTGGGAGATGATGACTCACATTTCCCAGGAGCACAGGCGAGGGAAGAAGTAATGCGGAGAGCCGCGGACCCGGAAGTGGCAGATTAGGAGCCACCACATAGCAACAGGGCATTTCTGGTGAGTAAAAAAATGGTTTTCAATCCAAAATGTTTTTTATTACTAGTAAAGGACTGAAAATGTAAAAAAATGTTTTTCAGGGTGGAACTCCGCTTTAAGTATTTCTCCATCGCTAAACAAACTTTATTTATAAGCATCAAAGTTGGAATGGAACGGGCTCTATTATTATAATATAATTAGATCGATCGAGTTCTCCCGAGATCTCGCACAAGTCTCGCGTTACGAAAGGAACCAATGAATGACAGACTGACAGAGATTGCGTTTTTTTATATGTTACTTTTTTAACTTTTGCGACATTGATATACTATTTCATTTTTCGATATGTTCTAGGTTTCAAAACGCTAGCAAATTTTAAATATTTTTCAAACACTCCCAGGGCAGACCTGCAAATCTCACACAGCACACTAGTGTGCCAGGGGACACAGTTTGAGAATCCCTGATCTATCACATAAAATCCCAATAAAATACATTTACGTTTTTGGTTGTAACATGACAAAATATGGAAAATTGCAAGGGGTATGAATACTTTTTCAAGACACTGTATTGTTTCTTTCTCATTACTTACGTATGCGTTTCCTTTGTTGCGTGAGCACGCGGGGATGGGGTCACTTTAAAAATATAATTTTTTTTTCCTTATTTATTTTTTATTTTTTTTTACATTGTCCTTTTAAAAAGAAAAAATAAATCTGATCACTTTTATTGCTGTCACAATGAGTATTTTCTGTCTTTGTAGTACTGCAAATCCCTGTATGTCCACTGGAGTATTTTCTGTCTCTGTAGTACTACAATTCCCAGCATGCCCACTTCAGTATTACAATTCCCAGTATCCCCACTGGAGTATTTTCTCTCTCTGTAGTACTACAATTCCCAGTATGCCCACTGGAGTATTTTCTCTCTCTCTGTAGTACTATAAATCCCAGTATGCCCACTGGAGTATTTTCTCTCTCTCTGTAGTACTACAAATCCCAGTATGCCCACTGGAGTATTTTCTGTCTCTGTAGTACTATAAATCCCAGTATGCCCACTGGAGGATTTACGGTCTCTGTAGTACTACAAATCCCAATAAGCCCGCTGAAGTATTTTCTGTCCCTGTAGAACTACAAATCCCATTATGTCCACTGCAGTCATTTCTGTCCCTGTAGTACTACAAATCCCAGTATTTCCCCTGCAGTTTGTTCTGTCCTTGTAGAACTACAAATCCCATTATGTCCTATGGGAGTATTTCCTGTCTCTGTAGAACTACAAATCCCAGAAAGTCCACTGGAGGATTTTCTGTCTCTGTAGTACTACAATTCCCAGTATGCCCCACAGACGTATCTTGTGTCTCTGTATCACTACAAGTCTCAGCATCTTTTAAAAGGATCTTAAGCATATGTACCCACCCACCATATCTCTGCAGCTGCCTCTCCAGTCCCTGTAGAACTACAAGTTCCAGCATCCCCTCTACTCTTTAAAATGACAACATCCCCTAAGCCCGCATTGTAGAACTACAATTTCCAGCACTGGCCGATGCCTCCGGCAAAAAATGCATAACACTACAAAAATACAAAAATATATATTTCTCCGTTCTGACTTCTATTTATATTCCTCCCTCTGATTGGACAGCGATACCCGGACCACACGCAGCACAGCTGAACTTTCTTACTTGCACCAGACGATGACACCATCGCCATCGGTCATTCCTGGTGGATCTCACTGGTGGTCCCGCTCTGATGTAACCGGTGAATTGAAGGAGCTCTGTACCTTCCATAATAGCAGCTGAATCATAAGTCATGTAAAGTGTGATCAGCAGCCTGATGGAAGCTTTGTGGACAATCCGACCACACACTGACCACACACAGATGGAGGAAATCCCCCACTGTGAATGTTTATTGGATGATGAGGTGCAGAGCTCCTGCATTGGGGTACAGAGCCCCTTCGCTGTCCTGGGATGTAGGAGCGATGGAGGTCAGAGCAAGGAATCATCACTGAACATCACATCTGGGGCATGTCAATGCTATGCCCACAGCCTATAGGTCCTTTTTAAGCCCCCCACCCCGGAAAAGTGTTTGCCGTTATATATCCTACTGCTTCCAATTTAAACTCAGTGCTAAACCCCGCCCCCCATAGTATAATGTGTGGTGCCAACCTGCCCGTATAGTACAACTTTCGATGCCAGCCTTCCCCTATAGTACCACACTTGGTGCCATTCTTCCTCTATAATACAGAACGTGGTATACTTGGATTTTGCAAAATCGTTTGACACAGTTCCCCACACACGGCTCATGTGTAAGGTAAAGTCTACAGGCTTGGAAATATCATCAATTTGTAAATAGATAGAAAACTGTCTAAAAAAAACGAATTCAGAGAGTAGTGGTTAATGATTCTTACTCTGAATGGTCTAAGGTTATCAGTGGTGTACCCCAAGGTTCAGTGTTATCAGTGGTGTACCCCAAGGTTCAGGGTTATCAGTGGTGTACCCCAAGGTTCAGTGTTATCAATGGTGTACCCCAAGGTTCAGTGTTATTAGTGGTGTACCCCAAGGTTCAGGGTAATCAGTGGTGTACCCCAAGGTTCAGTGTTATCAATGGTGTACCCCAAGGTTCAGTGTTATTAGTGGTGTACCCCAAGGTTCAGTGTTATTAGTAGTGTACCCCAAGGTTCAGTGTTATCAGTGGTGTACCCCAAGGTTCAGTGTTATCAGTGGTGTACCCCAAGGTTCAGTGTTATCAGTGGTGTACCCCAAGGTTCAGTGTTATCAGTGGTGTACCCCAAGGTTCAGTGTTATTAGTGGTGTACCCCAAGGTTCAGTGTTATCAATGGTGTACCCCAAGGTTCAGTGTTATTAGTGGTGTACAACAAGGTTCAGTGTTATCAGTGGTGTACCCCAAGGTTCAGTGTTATCAGTGGTGTACCCCAAGGTACAGTGTTATCAATGGTGTACCCCAAGGTTCAGTGTTATTAGTGGTGTACCCCAAGGTTCAGTGTTATCAGTGGTGTACCCCAAGGTTCAGTGTTATCAGTGGTGTACCCCAAGGTTCAGTGTTATTAGTGGTGTACCCCAAGGTTCAGTGTTATCAATGGTGTACCCCAAGGTTCAGTGTTATTAGTGGTGTACCCCAAGGTTCAGTGTTATTAGTGGTGTACCCCAAGGTTCAGTGTTATTAGTGGTGTACCCCAAGGTTCAGTGTTATCAGTGGTGTACCCCAAGGTTCAGTGTTATCAATGGTGTACCCCAAGGTTCAGTGTTATTAGTAGTGTACCCCAAGGTTCAGTGTTATCAATGGTGTACCCCAAGGTTCAGTGTTATTAGTGGTGTACCCCAAGGTTCAGTGTTATTAGTGGTGTACCCCAAGGTTCAGTGTTATCAATGGTGTACACCAAGGTTCAGTGTTATTAGTGGTGTACCCCAAGGTTCAGTGTTATTAGTGGTGTACCCCAAGGTTCAGTGTTATCAGTGGTGTACCCCAAGGTTCAGTGTTATCAGTGGTGTACCCCAAGGTTCAGTGTTATCAGTGGTGTACCCCAAGGTTCAGTGTTATCAGTGGTGTACCCCAAGGTTCAGTGTTATCAATGGTGTACCCCAAGGTTCAGTGTTATTAGTGGTGTACCCCAAGGTTCAGTGTTATTAGTGGTGTACCCCAAGGTTCAGTGTTATCAGTGGTGTACCCCAAGGTTCAGTGTTATCAATGGTGTACCCCAAGGTTCAGTGTTATTAGTGGTGTACCCCAAGGTTCAGTGTTATTAGTGGTGTACCCCAAGGTTCAGTGTTATCAATGGTGTACCCCAAGGTTCAGTGTTATCAATGGTGTACCCCAAGGTTCAGTGTTATTAGTGGTGTACCCCAAGGTTCAGTGTTATTAGTGGTGTACCCCAAGGTTCAGTGTTATCAATGGTGTACCCCAAGGTTCAGTGTTATTAGTGGTGTACCCCAAGGTTCAGTGTTATTAGTGGTGTACCCCAAGGTTCAGTGTTATTAGTGGTGTACCCCAAGGTTCAGTGTTATCAATGGTGTACCCCAAGGTTCAGTGTTATTAGTGGTGTACCCCAAGGTTCAGTGTTATTAGTGGTGTACCCCAAGGTTCAGTGTTATTAGTGGTGTACCCCAAGGTTCAGTGTTATTAGTGGTGTACCCCAAGGTTCAGTGTTATTAGTGGTGTACCCCAAGGTTCAGTGTTATCAATGGTGTACACCAAGGTTCAGTGTTATTAGTGGTGTACCCCAAGGTTCAGTGTTATCAGTGGTGTACCCCAAGGTTCAGTGCTGGGACCCTTACTTTTTAACATATTTATAAATGATATTGGGTCTGGATTTAAAAGCAACATTTCTGTCTTTGCAGGTGACACCAAGCTATGCAGTGGAATAACGTCCTTACAGGATGTCCTCCAATTTACAAGCCGACCTCAATGCTCTGTCTAATTGGGCGACTGTGGCAGATGAGGTTTAGGCTCGGTTCACACTAGGGGCGGCACGACTTGCAGGTCGCCTCACCGAGGCGACCTGCACACGACTGCCACGGCGACTTGCAAAACGACTTCTGTATAGAAGTCTATGCAAGTCGCCTCAAGTCGCCCCAAAAGAAGTACAGGAACCTTTTTCTAAGTCGGAGCGACTTGCGCCGCTCCGATTAGAACGGTTCCATTGTACAGAACGGGACGCTACTTGTCAGGCGACTAGGTCGCCTGACAAGGCGTCCTAGTGTGAACCGAGCCTAAATGTTGATAAATGTAATTATGCACTTGGGGGCTAAGAATATACATGCATCATACATACTAGGGGGAGTACAACTGGGGGAATCCATAGTGGAGAAGGATCTGGGGGTTTTGGTAGATCATAATCTGAATAATAGCATGCAATGCCAAGCTGCAGTTTCCAAAGCGAGCAAAGTCCTTTCTTGTATTAAGAGAGGTATGGACTCCAGAGAGAGAGAGATATCATTTTCCCCCCCTGTACAAATCATTAGTAAGACCTCATCTGGGCACCAGTTCACAAAAGGATATGGAACTGGAGAAAGTGCAGAGAAGGGCAACCAAACTGATACGAGGCATGGAGGAGCTCAGCTATGAGGAAAGATTAGAGGAACTGAATTTATTCCCTCTTGAGAAGAGGAGATTAAGGGGGGATATGATCACCATGTACAAATACATAAGGGGTCCATATAGTGAACTTGGTGGTGAGTTATTCATTTTGAGGTCATCACAGAGGACAAGGGGGCACTCTTTTCGTCTAGAGGAAAAAAGATTTAATCTCCAAATACAGAAAGGTTTCTTCACAGTAAGAGCTGTGAAAATGTGGAATAGACTCCCTCCAGAGGTGGTTCTGGTCAGCTCAGTAGATTGCTTTATAACTGGATACTGACATTTATAGGTAAAGTTGATCCAGGGAAAATCTGATTGCCTTTCCTGGGATCGGGAAGGAATTTTTCCCCCTGTTGTAGCAAATTGGATCATGCTTTGCTGGGTTTTTTCGCTTTCCTCTGGATCAACTGTGGGTGAAGGATTGTGTATATGGGATTGTATGTTTTTTTTTTTTGGTTGAACTAGATGGACTTGTGTCTTTTTTCAACCTGACTACGTAACCTGGTGCCATCTTCCCAGTATAGTACAACTACCAATGCCAACTTTCACCTATAGTACCATGCTTGGTACCATTCTTTCTTTATAATGCAGCACCTAGTGCTATCCTCCCAGTATAGCACAGCTTCTGATGCCAGCCTTCACCTATAGTACCACGCTTGGTACCATTTTCCCACCATAATACAGCACCTGGTGCCATCCTCCCAGTATAGTACATCTTCTGGTGTTAACCTTCATTTATAGTACCACACTTGGTACCATTCTCCGGCCATATTACAGCACCTAGAGCTATCCTCCCAGTATAATACAGCTTCTGATGCCAGCCTTCACCTATAGTACCACGCTTGGTACCATTCTTCCTCTATAATACAGCACCTGGTGCCATTCTCCCAGTATAGTACAACTTCTGGTGTTAGCCTCTGTCTAAAGTATATTGCCCAGTGCCAGTTTCCCCCATAGTACAGTGCCTGGTACCAGTCTCCCTCTATAGTACCCAGTGCCATCCTCCCTCTTATAGAACAGCTCTGTCCCAGACTCCCTCTACAGTATAGATTCTAGGTCCAGTCTTTCCCTATAGTACAGCACTCACGGCCAACTGCTCCCTAGGGTATAGCCCCCTGGGTCCCGTCTCCCTCTTACAGTACAGTGCTCAATGCCAGCCTTCTCCCTTAGTACAGAATGCAGTTTCACCCTTACCTTATAGAATAGTGCAAAGTACAAGCTACCCCTATACTACAATGCATGTTTTCAGCCTCTCATTATAATATAGTGCCCAGTACCAGTTTAGCCCTAAGATACAGTGCCCAGTGTCAGTCCCCTTCTATAGTACAGCACCCAGTGCCATCCTCCCCCTATAGAGCAGCTCTGTCCCACCCTCCCCTGCAGTATAATTCCCAAGTCCAGTCTTCCCCTACAGTACAGTACCCACTGCCAGCTGCCCCCTATAGTATAGCGCCTGGGTCATGTCTCCCTCTCATAGTACAGTACCCAATGCCAGCCTTCTCCTATAGTATAGCATGCCATTTCACCCTTACCTTATAGAATAGTACAAAGTACAGACTACCCCTATACTACAATGCATTTTTTAGCCTCTCATTATAATATAGTGCCCAGTACCAGTTTACCCCTTAAGGTACAGTGCCTGGTGACATTCTCCTTATATAGTACAGGGTCCAATGGCATCCTCTCCATATAGAACAGCTTTCTTTCCAGCCTCCCGCTATAGTATAGTTCCCAGGTCCTATAGTACAGCACCCACTGCCAGCCGCCCCCTATGGTATAGCGCCTGGATCCTGTCTTCTTCTATATTACAGTGCCCAATGCCAGCCTACCCCTATAGTAAGGTGTGCAGTTTCAGTCTCACCTTATAATCCAGTGCCCAGGTACAGTCTACCCCTATAGTACAATGCATGTGTTCCGCCTCCTTCTATAGTCCAGTTTCCAGGTCCAGTATACCCCTATAGTACAATACACAGGTTCAGCCTCCCCTTATTGTATAATGTCCCAGGTCCAGCCTCCTCCTATAGAACAGTGCGCAGTGTCAGTCTCCCCCTATAGTAACACGCTTGACAGTCTCCCTTTTAGTCCAATGCCAGGCTCACCTGGTGAACAGCACGGTGCCATGGTGTAACTGGTCCTGGCTCACTATCTGCCAGCTGTCCCGGATCAGCACTTTCTGGGGTTCTGTAAGCGCCTCTTTCTCCATGTTCCTCGGCTCGGTGCCCCCCCTCTCTACAGTCCTCTGGGGTGGTCGTGTAGTGGGCAGTGCCCAGCTTTATTGATGCCACAGAATGGTCAGCATGGCACAGAAAGAGATCTCTCAGTTTTGTAGATCTGCTTTATTCACTCATCTCGGTTTGGTGTGAGGGACTGTCAGCTCTTCCAGCATTTAAAGCCTCTCCGACCCCTCCCCCCACATCCAGCACTCTGCTTAAAGGCACAGCATCCTCCATAGACTCCGGGATCTGTTTTCCCAGATGTTCCTGACTCCTGCTGGGAGAAAAAAACAACATTATTAACCCATCACATCCCAGTGTAACATTCCAGTACAGAATATGGATCACTAGTATCTACAGTTATTACACTAATGCTGCTCCCCTACCACACTTTACCTACAACACAGCCCCCCTTTTCCCACTATACCTCCCACACAGCAAACACCACCACTTTACCTGCAACACAAATGCCCCTCCCTCCCACCCCTTTACCACCACACCTCCAACACAAATGCCGCTCCCTCCCACCCAAGCCTCACCACCACCACCATCATACCTCCAACACAAATGCCCCTCACTCCCATTACTTCACCACCACAACTCCAACAAAAATGCCCCTCTCTCCCACCCATGCCTCACCACCATCATACCTCCAACACAAATGCCCCTCTCTCCCACCCACCCCTCACCACCATACCTCCAACACAAATGCCCCTCCCTCCCACCCACGCCTCACTACCACCACCATATCTCCAACACAAAAGCCCCTCTCTCCCACCCCTATCTCACCACCACAACTCATTCCAACACAAAATGTCCCTCCTTCCCACCACCACCATAACTCCAAGACAAATGCTCCTCCCCCCACCACCACCACCATACCTCCAACACAAGTGCCCCTCTCTCCCACCCCCACCTCACCACCACCATACTTCCGACACAGTTGCCCCTCCCTCCCCACCATACCCCCAACACAGTTGCCCCTCCCTCCCCACCATACCCCCAACACAGCTGCCCCCTCTTTCCCTACCATACCCCAACACAGAGGCCCCCCTCCTCCCCATCATATCTCCCACGTGCCTCCAACACAGATCCACCTTTCATACCCTAAAAACAGCCACTCCACCCCCCTTTCATTGTACATCCAAAATGCCCCCCTCTCCCCAACCATACCACCAACACAGCTGCCCCCCATCCCCCCTCCCTTACCTCCAATACAGCCACCAGCACAACTCCTTCCCACACTGTTACTCCAGCACAACCCCCCTCTTCCCCTTCGGCCACTGTACGCAGCCACCCACCTACCCCACCAATGTACCTCCACAACACCTGCCAAAAAAATCCCCTTTCCCACGTCATACCCCCAACACAACCACCTTAAACATATCACCCTCAAACATACCTCTAACAGTCACTGCCCAACTGCCATATCTCCTACACAGCTGCTTCCCCAACTGCCATACCTCCAACACAGCAGCCCCTCTCCCCCCCAACTGTCATATCTGTAACACAACCACAGACCATGATACTACAGAACCCCCCCCCCCCCCCATTACTGTAACTTATTATAAAACCCTTCAATGGCCTTTACGCAGTTTGATGTTCTATTAGATGCTACAGAGGAGTCGTTACATGTCCATTGTTTTCTGTTCAAAACTTCAAGTGATATTTTCTTCACTGGATTTACAGACGTGCCGAAAACCATCTGGGCTGAAGACGTACATCCCCCAGTACAATGCGACTGTGAGCTTCAAGTTGTATTATTGCTGGTGAAATCCAGAGTATGCAGAGAAACACACAACAGCAATGAGACATATAGAGAAACATGTGACAGCCATGTAACATATAGAGAAACATGTGACAGCCATGTAACATACAGAGGAACATGTGATAGCTCTGTATCATGCAATGAAACATGTGACTCATGTATCTTGCAGAGAAACATGCAGCTCCCATGTAACATATGACTCCCATGTAACATGCAGAGGAACTTGCGAATCTTGTGTTACATGCAGAGGAACAAAAGACAACCATATAGCCTACAGAGCAACAAGCCACATGCAGAGGAACGCGTGACTCCCATGTAACATGCAAAGAAACATGAAACTCCCATGTAGCATGCAGAGGAACATGAAACTCCCATGTAATATGTAGAGAAACACAAAACTCCCATCTAACATGCAGAGGAACATGAAACTCCCATCTAACATGCAGAGGAACATGAAACTCCCATGTTACATGCAGAGGAACATGAAACTCCCATGTTACATGCAGAGGAACATGCGACTCCCTTGTAAAATGCAGAAGAATATGAAGCAACTGTGCAACATGCAGATGAACAAGCTACTCCCATGTATGCAGAGACCATGTTTCTCATGTATGTTACATGCAGAGGAACATGAGACAGCCATGAAACCTATAGGGGAACACGCAACGCCCATGTGACATGCAGAGGAACATGCGTCTCCCATCTGACATGCAGAAGAATATGAGACAACTGTGGAACATGCAAAGAAATATGCTGCTCCTATGTAAGCAAAGATCATGTTTCTCATATGTTGTATCTATGCAGACATAGAGATTTCCCAGCAACCCTTATGTCCAGGGTATAAAAATAGCCACACACATATTCTAATAAGGAGATTGTCATGAAATAATTGGTGGCATTTCCGCGTGTTGCGGCTGATGAAGGGACAATTTATACTAATTAGCGGAGAGCACTGGCGAGTAATTGTCGGTGACAGAGATTAATGGGTACTCCACAGACACTGATCCCCAGAACCTGGGCTGCAATTCACAGCGGTAAGCTCCAATACCGTACACCAATCTGTCCAATCACAACAGACCTACCGGAAGATGGTACGAAACAGACATCCTGAGCGAAAGCATGTACGGAATTACAACATAGGCAGGCCACGCTGTAAGACCTCTCCTGGTTTGCCACCCCTAAAAGGAGCCCCACACGTGTTCATCATCTCTTTCTCCATCTTGCTTTACAGATTTAATCAATTACCCTACACAGTCCGCCCAACAAAAGATATGACAGTCTTCCATCATACAATTTACACTTGAATAAACAAGAAAATTTACACCTCATCTGGTTGATCTTCCAACTGGAATCTCCACCTGCTGGAAGAACTGACACACAAGCTGAGGGACTGGAGTGCATTGCACACAGTAAAAGCATTATTCCATCTTCCCCTAAGGTAACTACAATAGTTTGGGTTTTTCAGAACTGCTTATGCCGCGTACACACGAGCGGACTTTACGGCAGACTTTGCCCGGCGGACTTTACCACGGACTTTCTGAATGAACGGACTTGCCTACACACAATCCACCAAAGTCCGTCGAATTCGTACGTGATGACGTACGACCGGACTAAAACAAGGAAGTTCATAGCCAGTAGCCAATAGCTGCCCTAGCGTGGCTTTTTGTCCGTCGAACTAGCATACAGACGAGCGGACTTTTCGACCAGACTCGATTTCGACGGATTGATTTAAAACATGTTTCAAATCTAAGTCCGTCCAACTTTTGAGAAAACAAAGTCCGCTGGAGCCCACACACGATCGAATTGTCCGACGAAATCCCGTCTGCCGGGCAAAGTCTGCCGTAAAGTCCGCTCGTGTGTACGCGGCATTAGAAACTCAATTCTAGACAACCAACTGCTCAAAGTATGTCCCACTGCTTGTCCTTCCATGTGATGCACATTATAAATACATGACTGAGCCCCTTCCGACACCTCCAGCACTCCTGCCTGTCCCCCATTGATTTCATGGCGGTCCCCTATTATTGCAATTGGGGAAAATCATAGTGTCAGATCTGTCCAAAAAAGTTTTATTTGTCCTGTATATTGCCCACCCTCAGCCATCTATTATCCTGGAGGACCTTATGCCCCAAGTTGGCATCTGATAAGACCTGCACATCCACCTGGTTAAAAAGAGTGGAAAACATGAGAACAAAAGACCAGGTGATGGCTTTACAGATCTGGGAGACAGTAGCTGACGCAGAATACCCCAAGAGGAACTCCCAGATCTAGTAGAGTGTGCCTAGACAGGAAAGGATGAAAGTTTGAATCTGGTCTGTCTGTGCAACTAAAAAACGGTGGAAGGTAAAGCTGGTTCCCCCCTACAGGGACTTGAGCCACATCCAGGCAATGGAGAAAAATCTCAGATGAACTGGAGTCAGACAGAGGGATGGAAGAACAATGCCCTGGCTGAGGTGAAAGACAGAAACTACCTTAGTTAGGAGGAATGTCTTGCATCTTAACACCACCTTGTCCTTGAGCAAACCCAAAAGGGTCCCTTGCAATAAAATGCCACCTGCTTGGACAAATCGCCTTACAAGGGTGGGTGTAAGTGGAATTTTACTAAGCACCAAGAGATTCATGGGAGATAAATGGGAGACTCTCTAAACATAGGTCTTAATCAGTGAATGAAATTCTAAAGCCGGCCATAGACAGTTCCAATCTTGGCCAGTTCAGCAGGAACCGGCCGAGATTTGTACCATGTATGGGCAGGCTGAATGTACCCAAGTTGATCGATTGACCACCTTGGGTACAACCAGTCTGCCAGATTTTACATGTGATTATTGCTAGCGGCTGTTATAGCTGCTAGCAATAATCACGGGGTTCTCCCAGTGGGGGGGTGGCTTTCCTTGTCCGGAGAACACAATATCTCTCCGGCAGTGTTGCCAACCTACCAGATAGAAATTTACTGACATGACACTCAAAATTTACTGGCACAGCCAAGTTTTTACTGGCATTCCCAAAAGTTACAAAATTACTGTTTTAAAGCGGAAGTAAAACCATCCATAAAACAGTTTCATTTCCGGCACGTGCCGGAAATTTAACACTCCCATTGGTTGTGCTCTCAAACAAACTGTCAAACCATCCAATGGCAGGTGTCATAACTGATCACATGTGTAGTATCATGGCAGTTGTAGATTAAACAGAGGCAAAGATGGCAGCTTCCTTGGCTGAAAATGATAGGGGGGGTTTACTTACACTTTAAGTGCACATTTCAGTATTTAGGCTACAAACAAGTACAATATGCAATTAGCAAAGTGAGTTAAGGTAGATATTAAGGCAAAAAACATATTTCTTATTTTATTTTGAATATAGTAAATAAGTAAGTATCTCAGGGACAGGACTCCAGAGCAGCGGCAGGCCATCCATAAGGAGCACAGCTCCCCTAATCTCCATGCGGGGCGCCGGACGCATAGCGTTCTATAGGTCTTTTCTTTTTTGCAAAGCACATGATTTGAGCCGGAGGCTCCAATAGGCTTCAAAAAGGGTGGGCTCGAGGAGCAGAGCACTGCGCCCTGAGCCCACCCACTTCTAACAATAGCGAATCAACAGTTTCCATTGTCTTCCTGCTTCTCCTCCCGGCTAAATCAGGACAGGAAGCAGGTCCTGAGACTGGATTGGCCGGGAGGAGAAGCCGGGGAAGCCGCCCGGGACCTGGATGAGGTAAGTGCGGGGCTGGCGGGCTTGTTTGCCACCCCCCAAAAAAAATGGAGCACCAGCCGCCACTGCTCAGGAGGGCAAGAAATTAGAATGGGCGGCGCACAGACATGAAACTGACTCTCACAGTGACACTGACAGCAGTGTGCAGCAGCACAGATCACAGTGACAGTCTCCTCACACCCGGTGGTCCCGTCAGTCCAAATAGTACTGACATTCCCGCTCCCGGCAGGCACCGGCCACTCCATTCGGCTCCCTTGCACCATAACATCACATGACATGCTCAGGCACCGAATCCGCCAGACCAGCCCCCGAACACACTGTAGCAGGCACTTGAATAGTCTCGGCTGAGTGTCACAGCCTTATTTTTTACTGGCCACATCCTATCACTGGCAGGAGAAAAGCGTTTTTTTTTTTTTTACTGGCTGCCAGTAAAAATACTGACGGTGGGCAACACTGCTCTGCAGGAGGGATTCCCCTGTCAGCACTGTCTGTGATGATGGGGGAATCAAGCTATTTTCTCTTTGCAGGAAAGAAAATCACTCCTTCTGTGTCCGGTCTAACTGTCTCTGAAATATGATAGACAGAGCAGAGACATGACCTTTAATGGTGATGTGAGCCAAATGCTCGTCCAAACCCAGGGGTTGAAAGAGCCCATTGAGTGTTCACCAGAAGTCTTATCAAGTACCACATCTGTCTGAGCCAGTTCTGAGCAAGGAGGACCACCCAAAGCCCTCCTTCTCAATCCTGTGAAGCAGGATGATACAGTTACAAGGGAGGACAGGCATAGATCAGAGAGTACTGATCCCACAGAGCCAACACAGCATTTGCTGCTTTCTCTAGAGGATCTGTTTTCCTGGAAACTAATTTATCCAGTTTGTTGTTGAACCTAGTGGCCAGCAGGTCCACATCTGCCACCTCCTACCATAGGTCCTGTAGGGACCAGTCCCCCAGGTCAGGAGGCTGCCAACAGAGAATGTCTCCCTGCCAAGTGTCCACACCTAAGACATAAATGGCACACTGGTATGTGAAGGTCTGCCCAGGACAGGATCCACAGGCTCTTGCTGCAGTGAGACTCCTGGTTCCACACTGTTGATGTATGCCACTTCTGTGGCGTTGTCTGACTGAATCTGGAGCAGACTACCATCCAGTCAGGATGTCCAGTATAGCAGGGACAATCAAATTGCCTGAAGTTCCAGAATGCTGACAGACACAATTCGTCTTACGTCCAGGTCCTCTGCACTGATAAGCTGTCGTCCATTGTAAGGGTCTTTCATAAGACAACCTGGTCTTCGATGCCAGACAAAATTGGTCTGGCCAAAAACTGAACTGGCTTGTGCCATTATGACAGAGTGTTGTGTTGTAGGGGTCTGGATTGGAACTGGGCAAATGGGACGGCCTCAAAAGGAAGCTACTGTCAACCCCAGCAGAAGCAATGAGATGGGCGACTCCTGAGCTGAAGAATCCAGGAGCAGAGAGTTTGAAGTTTTTTCTGGGGAAGGAAAAATCTCTGGTCTTCAGCTATGTCTAGGTTTAGACCCAGGCAGAGTGCTTGGAGTAAGTGATGAGTCAGTTCCAGTAATGATTGCTGAAGGTTCAGGATCAAGCCAAAAATCTGCAAATTCTGGACAGTCAGGGCTACATTGTCCACCAAAACTTGTGAATACTGTTGTACAGGCGTTTGTATAGATAACCCATGATGGGGATGCCATGAAAGTGCAGCAAGGTTAGCACTGGAGCCAGGACCTTGGTGAATACACAAGGTACAAAAGAATGGCGGGGGAACAACTGGAACTACAGGGTGTCCACAGCAAGGCAAAGGAAACACAGAGCTGCTGGAAAATGGGGACATGCAGGAACAGGTTGATGTCCACAAAGGTCAGAAAGCCTCCTTCAATGAAGGAAGGCTATAACAGACCTGGTGGATTCCATGCAGAATTTCTAAAGGCTAAATAAGGAAATGTAGGTCTTGAGATTTAGGATGGGGCGAATGCCCCCTTTAGGTTTGGAATCTGAACAGATTGGAATAGAACCCCTGGAATGTTTCCACCACAGGGACTGGGGCAATTACACCCTGCTCCAGAAAATTCACTGGGGCAACATGGAGATCTGCAAACCTATCTGATGACGAAGGCAGGTTGGAAGTAATGAACTAGGGATGGGACTGTGAGCAAAATTCTAGCTTGTAGCCCCTGGAAGCCACCCCTAGCACCCAAGATGCTGGTTGCCCAAGTGAACACAAAGGCTAATGCCGCGTACACACGGTCGGACTTTTCAGCTACAAAAGTCCAACGGACGCTGACGGACTAAAGCTGGCTGGAAATCCGATCGTGTGTGGGCTTCTCCGGACTTTCAACTGACTTTTTCAGCCTCAAATCCGACGGACTTTAGATTTGAAACAAGCTTCAAATCTTTCCGTCAAACTCGAGTCCGGTCGAAAAATCCGCTCGTCTGTATGCTAGTCCGACGGACAAAAACCCACGCTAGGGCAGCTATTGGCTACTGGCTATGAACTTCCTTATTTTAGTCCGGTGTACGTCATCACGTAAGAATTCGACGGACTTTTGTGTGATCGTGTGTAGGCAAGTCTGTTCGTTAGAAAGTCCGCCGCAAGTCCGTCGAAAGTCCGCCAAAAGTCCGTCGAAAGTCTGTCGGACAGGCTGTCGGACTTTTGTAGCTGAAAAGTCCGACCGTGTGTACGCCCCATAAGAGACATCCCCCACTTTGGAAGGTGGGGGAAAAACCTCATGCTGAAGAAGATTTATCTGAATATTTGGGCAGTTAGAAGTCCAGGGTTTGTGAGCTGAGTGGGAACATGACTTGGATTTGTCTTTGGAAGTTGAGGTCTGAGAATAATTAAAAAGGACTCTACTTGGCTTTCAACATGGAGTACGTCCTCCCAGACTGAGGTTTAGGGCTTCTTTGCTGGGGAAGATGGGTACTCTTGCGGCTTGTAACATCCTTAATGAGGGTGTCCAGGGCAGCTCCAAATAGACATTGTCTCTCAGACAGCATGAGAGCACTTTTTGTATGCAGATTTGAGGAATGGTGCTCTTATTCCAAAAATAATGTGACAATAAATCATATATAAATAAACCAACCGTGATATGAAATTAATGTAATGGTATATAGATAGAAGTAAAGAAACTCCCATATAAAAAAAGTCCTTTAAAAGACTTGATACGCCTTAAAACTTCTTAAAGTGCTTCCTCACAATATAACACAGACTTTCAATGATAAGGGACACCACCTCCACCACCAGGTGAATTGCCCGCTCACCTTAGGAGGCGACCCCACTGGGTCTAGTCGTGCCTTTAAGATGTTGTAATTTTAGACGTTCCTGGCGGGGATGTGCTGCTGTATTAGGTCTCTTCAGTAGCTGGTGGGGAGGAAAGCCTCGTATTTTATCTTGTCTATAATTTGTTTAAACCTGCTATATACAAGACAATCATTTTATGAGTGGGCTAATGCCACCTCTAAATAAATCTACTTGTTATATTTACAAATTGTAGACAAGAGAAAATACGAGGCTCTCCTCCTCACTATCTACTGAAGAGACCTAATACAGCAGCACATCCCCGCCAGGAACGTCTAAAATTACAACATCTTAAAGGCACGACTAGACCCAGTGGGGTCGCCTCCTAAGGTGAGCGGGCAATTCACCTGGTGGTGGAGATGGTGTCCCTTATCACTGAAATTCTGTGTTATATTGTGAAGAAGCACTTTAAGAGGTTTTAAGACTATCAAGTCTTTTAAAGGACTTTTTTTATATGGGATTTTCTTTAATTAGAGACATTTTTTTTTAAGTTACACTTTGAGTTGTATAATTAAACGAAAATATATACTTTTTGTATAGCTATTGAGAAGCCTCGTTTTCCATATTTGTACATATTGTTTCCTTACAAACTCATTGTATGATAACTTGTACTGTATTATTCTCAATAAAATATTTGAAAGAGGGACTTTCTTTATCTATATACCATTACATTCATTTCATATCACGGTTGGTTTGTCACGTGTGTGTGTGTGTATATTGTAATTGCTTATATGATTTATTGTCACATTATTTTGGAAAAAGCACACCATTCCTCAAATATGTTTTTATTGTAGTACAAAGATCACTTTTTAATGGTGCAGCTGTTCTTTGAAATTTACTTTTTATATGCAGGTTACACAGCCAAACACTCCAGCCAGAATGTCCTTTGTATGTTTACTGACAAGAGGCCCATTTAGGAGAGAAGACAGGAGACCTCCAGCAAACCCATCCACGTTGTAGTTTAGTGTTGTTGACATGAGCTTTAGATGCTCGATCATCAAGGCATTATCTGTCACAGCCAAGACAGGCTATAGTGCAAGGCCCATACTTGATCCCCTTCAGTTTGGATTCCACCCTGAACACTCCACAGAAACCGCTCTCCTAAAACTCACAAACGATCTGCTAACAGCTAAATCCAATGGACACTATTCTGTACTTCTACTCTTATGCCACGTACACACGGTCGGACTTTTCGTCCACAAAAGTCAGACGGAAGCCGACGGACTAAAGCTGGCTGACAATCCGATCGTGTGTGGGCTTCCCCGGACTTTCAGCGGACTTTTCCAGCCGCAAATCTGATGGACTTTAGATTTGAAACATGCTTCAAATCTTTACGTCGTAACTACGCCGGACCCAGAAATCCACTCGTCTGTGTGCTAGTCCGACGGGCAAAAACCCACGCTAGGGCAGCTATTGGCTACTGGCTATCAACTTCCTTATTTTAGTGCGGTGTACGTCGTCACGTACGTTTGTGTGATCGTATGTAGGCAAGTCCGTTCGTAAGAAAGTCTGCCGCAAGTCCGCCAAAAGTCCGTCGAAAGTCTGTCGGACAGGCTGTCGGACTTTTGTAGCCGAAAAGTCAGACCGTGTGTACGCGGCATTAGACCTCTCTGCTGCTTTTGACACAGTGGACCACCCCCTCCTCCTCAAAACTCCAAACACTCTCTGCCTTTGGTCTCCGTGACTTTACTCTTTGCTGGTTCTCAACCTATTTATCCAACTGCACCTTCAGTGTCACTTACAACTCAACTTCCTCCTCTCCTCTCCCTTTCTCTGTCGCCCCCCCCCCCCAAGGTTCTGTTCTTGGACCTCTGTTATTCTCCATCGACACTTCCTTCCTGGGTCAGATAATAGCCTACCATGGTTTTCAATACCATTTCTATGGTGACGATACCCAAATCTAGCTCTCTACCCCTCAGCTCACTCTTTCAGTTTCCTCACATATCACTAATTTACTAACAGATTTATCAGCCTGGATGTCACACCACTTCCCCAAACTCAGTCTATCCAAAACTGAGCTCATGATTTTTCCTCCCCCACGTACCTCTTCCGTGTCAAGATCAATAGCACTACCATCAGCCCGTCCCCGCATGCCAGGGATCTAGGTGAAACCCTGGACTCTGAACTATCCTTTTAGCCCTAAGTCCAAACACTTTCCAAATCTTGCAGCCTCAATCTCTGCAACATCTCCAAAATACGCCCCTTCCTAACCAATGACTCCACAAAGCTCCTAGCTCACTCTCTGGTCATCTCCTGCCTCGACTACTGCAACTCCCTCCTCTTGGGATTACCTTTACATAGGTTATCCTCCCTTCAGTCTATCATTAATGCTGCTGCCAGACTCATCCACCTTACCAACCGCTCAGTGTCTTCTACCCCCCTCGGTCAATCCCTCCACTGGTTTCCACTCACCTAACAAAATTAATTCAAAATTCTAACAATTTACAAAGCTATGCACAACTCCGCCCGAAGCTACAGCACTAACCTAGTCTCAAAATACCAACCTACTCGTTCCCTTCGTTCCTCCCAAGACCTCCTGCTTTCTAGTTTCCTCGTCACCTCCCATGCTTGCCTCCAGGACTTTTCTTGAGCCTCTCCTATCTTATGGAACTCCCTACACCAATCTGTCCGATCTCCTACTCTGCTTGCTTTTAGATGATCCCTGAAAAAGCCTTCTCGTCAGAGAAGCCTATTCTGCCTTCACCTAACAACTGTACTTTTACTTTCTCCATCAAATCACCCCCCACAGTTACTACCTTTTTCTTCACTTGACCCTCCCTCCTAGATTGTAAGCTCTAACAAGCAGGGCCCTCTGATTCCTCCTGTATTGTAACTCTACTGTCTGCCCTCATGCTGTAATCTGCTGGGCAAACTGTTGGCGCTATATAAATCCTGTATAATAATAATAATTATCAGAAAGAACAGAGCTTTGGAAAGGCAATTTGTTCATGTGGTCCTGAAGACTGGTTCATCCACCACAGGGATGGTCACAGTCACAGACCTCATACTGCTGGATCCATATAGGGGGCAATCCACTTTTTGACAAAATCCTCCTTAAATGGGCGTTGGGGTGTTATACAAGAGACAAACAATTTGCTGGGATTCTTCCAGTCTTAATAAAAAAATCTTGAGAAGAGCGAGTGTGCCGGGAAGGTCCTGGAATCTCTAAAAGACAGTATTGGTGGAAGCTGCAGGCTAATCCTCAAGTTTTAAAGGCTAAGTTCGCCTATTTAGGGCAAAACATGTAACATGTTCCTAAGCACCTGCTGACCACCCCCAGAGACTTCCCCCCCCCCCCCTCATCCCCGCTTCCGTGATAGTGTGCAGGGGATCCTCTCCCTCCGCAGCCACTGTCACATTTGAATCCACCTGCATCATTCATTCACAGAGATCTTTGAATGTACTACAAGTTTCATCTCCCACCATGGCAGAGAGAATGGACTATGAGTGCGGTAACCAGCTCACTTGTAGTTCACTGACACTTCCTCCAGTTTTCTAACTGAAAGCCCATACACAGAGGTTCGGGCAGAGAACTGTGGGTAGTGTCTGCAATAGACTGACATTGTACCCACAATATTCTGATTGCAGATGCAATGCTTTGCAGGCTCCTGTATAAAAATAAATAAATTAGAAACGCAAAAACTTGCATTTGTTTATATTTTTTTAAGGTGAACCAAGCCTTTAAAGGTTATGTGCATGGCATCAATAGTGGTCGAAATAATCCAGGTTTTGAAGTAATGGCAGAAAACCAGAAGACTAGTGATTCTTCTCTTTTAGGCTCTTCTGTTGAGGACATAGACACATAAATCCTCAAAGGCCACTAAGGTCACTAGCTGATCTGATAAGGATTCTGCAGTGGAAGGTGATCAGAACCAGCAATCATCTATTTAGCCCATAAACTTCTGCATAACTGCACTAAAAGTCACCCAAAGGACAGAGTTGAGGAGGCGGCAACCCCATTTAAACATGTGCAAAACGAAAAAAAAAATTAGCTTTTTTTTTGTTATTTACATAAATTTGTTTAGTTAAATTAGTTGAATCCATTTTCGGAAATCGAATTGTTTATTCGTATTCTGATCGATTCAAATTTTCGGAATTCGAATAGTTTGAATCAATTTAGAATAGTTTTCTACTTCTAGAAGTTTTTGAATTCAAATAGCTTTAAAATGTGAAAAAAATTTAAAATTCGGATTTGAATGGTTTTCAAATTCAAATAGTTTTCCATTTTCCAAAGAGAATAAAATAGAATAGACAATAAAGGAATATAATAGAAAAAATATATAATATAATAGAAAATAATATAACAGAATTAATAGAATAGAATATAGTAGGGTAAATCAAAACAGAATAGAAAAGAAAAGAACAGAATATAAATAGAATAGAATAAAATAGAATGAATATAACCATCTTCTGAAATTCGAATAGAAAAGATTATAATTCAAAAAACAATAGAACAAAATAGAAATAATATAACCGTTTCCCAAAATTGAAATAGAATAAATTCTAATTTGAATAGAAAAGAATAGATTAGACTGGGAAGATGGTTATATTCATTCTATTATGTTGCCTTTTCTATACTATTTTGTTATTTTCTAATTCTATTCAAATTGATTCTAACAGAATAGAATAGAAAAAAGCAACAGAATAGAGTGAAAATAACCATCTCCCCAGTCTAATCAATTATTTTCTATTCAAATTAGAATTGATTCTATTTGAATTTTGGGAAATGGTTATATTCTATTGTTTTTGCATTCTATTCTTTTTCTATTTATTTATTCTATTCTATCCAAATTTCGGAAGATGGTTATATTCTTTCTATTCTATTTTATTGTTTTTTTTTCCATACTATTTTGTTATTTTCTATTCTATTCAAATTCAAATTGAATTTTGGCAAATGGCTATATTCTTTCTATTCTATTTTTTTTATTCTATTCTTTTCTCATCTATTATAGTCAATTCTATTCTTTTTTTCTATTCTTTTCTTATGTATTCAAATTTATTCTTTTTGAAATTTGAATTTCAGAAGATGGTTATATTCAAAATGTATTCTATTCTTTTTTTACTCTATTCATTTATATTCTATTATTTTCTATTGTTTGTTTTCTTTTACTCTATTATATTCTATTTTATTTTCTGTTATATTCTTTTCTATTTAATTCCTTTATTTTCTATTCAATTTTATTCTCTTTTGAAATTCGAAAACTATTCGAAATTGATTTGAAAACTATTCGAATCTACTGAATTTCTTCAAAATTTTATTTTTTTTGCTATTTCGAATTCCTTTAAAATTCGGAATATCAGATACATCCGAATTTCCGAAAAATGAAAACGAAAATTCGTCCGAATTTCAATTCGGAATGAAACGAACTGCACATGTCTACAAATGATGCTGAGGAAGACTCCAAAGGCAAAGATTCTAGCAGAAAGCAATATTCCAGGCCACCAGTGTCAGACACTACAGGGGTGCACGGCAGGCAGTACTGGAACAGTAAGTGGACCAGGTGCAGCAGGACTATCTCTTGTGTATCTAAAACTGAGCACGTTGGAGTGCAAGTATAGCTAAGGGGGCAAGGCTAGGCCTTAGATACTCATGCACCTGGCAGCTGGGCAGAAGGGGTAGGGTAAGGAAGCCAAAAGTGACCATGTCACTGTAAGGGCTCATTTATACTTGCTTCGGCTTCAACACACATTAACAGCTAGTTTACACTTGCTTTGAAACAAGGCTTCGGAAAACACTTTGTTAAAGCTCTCTGAACGCCAGTCACAACTACTGTCACTAAATAAAATGGTTAGTTTACAGTCCTGTTTACACCTTGCTTTTGCTTCGGCTGCGCTTCAAAGATTATACCCCATGTAGCTTTAGTGGTGGTTCAAAGAGTCTTCAAAGCCTCGATAAAAGTCTATGGCAAAGCTCACTTGAAGCCTCACCGAAGCCCAACCAAAGCCCCAAAGGCTTATCAAAGCCCCATTGAAGCCTCATTAAAGCTCCACCAAAACCTCATCGAAGCCCCACCAAAGGCTCATCAAAGCACCAAGCAAAAGCAAGGTGTAAACAGACTGTAAGCTAACCATTTTATTTAGTGACAGGGGCTTTGACTGGTGTTCAGAGAGCTTAAACAAAGCGTGTCCGAAGCCATGTTTTGAAGCAAGTGTAAAGTAGCCCTAAGTGGACAGCAGAGACGAACCGTGGAGAGTTCCACGTGTCATTTGCAATCAGAAGCAGTACTGGCAAGTTGCATACTCAACGCTGAATGGTGCAAAAGAGGGCATGAAGCACACACATGTAACCCACTATTAGATTGTAAGCTCTTCTGAGCAGGGCCCTCTTAATCCTCTTGTATTTTATTGTGTTGTAACTGTATTGTCTCCTTTAATATTGTAAAGCGCTGCGTAAACTGTTGGTGCTATATAAATCTTGTATAATAATAATAACTCCCCCCAGCCAATTACGTCAGCTCTCAGTCCCTTACGTCAGCTCTCAGTCCCTTGGTGTTAACCCCTTCAGGCTAGCCCTGCAATGTCCAGTACAGAGGGGGTCTGGGTATGGTACTCCCAAGTCAAGCTGAAGAATGTCGGGTCCAAATACCTGAAAATATAGACCAGCTCAGCAGCAATGTAGCAGGAATCTTGACTGAGGAAAAATCTTAAAGAAAATAGCTAGTAAAAAATAAATAAATAAAAATAACCTTTTCATAATGGGAGGAGTCATACTGGGCTGGCCCATCATTTTTCGGTTTATCAGGGTCCAATGCTTCTGTAGGTGGCAGTATAATCTGACAGTCTGTACTTCTGGGACTCATCGAACAAGAACCAGAAATAAATTTGGTTGGGATAATAAAAAGAGATTGTAAAGTGTGCCCTCCACCAGTCACACTATGCACTCACCTCCCGAGATGACCCTCATGGGGCTGTAGTTGCCCGCGTTACGTCACTGCCCACGTGACTTTATCAAGAGGTGTGACCTCGTGATAAAGCACGTGGGCAGTGACGAAATGAGGCAGGGTGGAGCATGTGACGTCATCACATACTACTAGGAAGTATACAGTTACCCGCTAGAGAAGCAGGGCCGAAGACCTGCAGATGTTTAATTGATCCTAGGGGCCCAATCCCCATTGTACAGAACGAATCACCTGCATGCACCAGGGCTAGTGCATTCATAAATTTGAGTGGAATGTTTATCTTTTAAATAAAAATAGAGTTTACAGTTCTACACTATGTCAGTTTCCTCTTTACCCTTATGATACCATTGCTATGAGGGATAGCACATAAGAGAACAGGAGTCCATCCATTGGAGCTAAAAGACAACTGGATTTATACCCCTAAAGGGAAGGTACAACTAGACTCCATGAGAGTCATCCCGGGAGGTGAGAACATAGTGTGACTGGTGACTTCCAGATGCTTTTCTGCATGCGCGTTTTTGGTGTGTTCCAGATGCAGTCCAGTGCTTTTTTTTTTCCTTCCCTCTTTTTTTCTTCACCTTAAATAAGGACGTGTGTTCCAGTGCATTTTTGGTGCCTTTTTGATGTGTTTTACTGCGTCCAGTAGTCCAGGGCAGGAAAAATGCAGCATGTTCTACTTTTTTTCTGGAACTGCAAGCACTGGTGTGAACTATGCCATTGAAAACCATATAATCTACTTACCATGCGTTTTTGATGCAGAAAATAAACCGCACTGGACTGGACTTTTTTTGGTTGAACTTTATGGACTTGTGTCTTTTTTCAACCTAACTATGTAACTATGAATGTGGTGTGAACTGGCCCTTAGTTTGGGGTTCTTCACCTGTGAGGTAGCGCTTCACTTTGGATCTTGGTTACCAAACATTTTTATACTTACCTGCTCAAGCGGCCATGAACCTCCTCAGCTCGGGTCCTCCGTTGGTGCTTCTGGCTCCTCCTCTCTGTCCGCTGCCCCCACTGAAAGCCGCTCGACATGGGGGCACTTGTGTGCGCTCGCTCCCAAGCCCCGCTGCTGCGTCCCTTGACACAGACAGCGGAACTCGGCCCCGCCACTAGCTTTGATTGACAGCACTGGGAGCCAATGGCTCCAGGGTGCCCCAGCAAAGCCAGTGAGACCCGGAAGTGAGAGGAGAGAAGAGCTGCAGATGTGCACAGCGCTGGATCGAATGAGGACTCAGGTAAGCATGGGGGGGGGGGCAAAATCAACGCCCAAACCTTTACCTTAATGCAACAAATGCATTAAGGTAAAAAATGTTAAGGCTTTAGAACCACTTTAAAAGCTAGGACTGGCATGTGGGTCATGTGAGTATTTTGGCTCCATAGTTGGAATGAAGCAACCCCTAGCCAGAAGATGAATTGTTACCCTGATCATGTGTCTAGGTAAATGTTACAGGATATGTTGTTAAAATAAAGGGGCTACAGGGTCCCATGCTGATGCCACTGCAAACCTTCATCATTGTACAGGAGGATCCGAAATTTACATCATTGTACAGGAGGATCCAAAATTTTTCATCATTGTACAGGAGGATCTCACTTTGGTGTCATTATATAGGAAAATCTGCATAGAACATACCACACCTTTTTCTTCCTACACAGAGAACTTATCAAATTACCCCAAAATGGGTAAACAACGTGGCTGGCAGTTTTAATGTATTTTATTAATTGCCTCTCTTGGAGATGGTGTCCTGATGTGTGGTGCAGGAAAGTGATGGCGGATCTCTATGCGTAATGTGGCCCCTCCTGGAGCCGCTGTCACATCCAGCTCCTGATCTGCCATGGTAGGAGGTGATGGCGGATCCTTCTGTGTAATTCAGAAAGGTTATGTTCAAAAGGACTCCAAAGAAGAAATCAGGACACTTTGCAGAAACAATTTTATTAGAAATCTCTGTGGAGTTACAGTATGCCGTGTTACTGACAAATACAAAAAAAAAAAACTTTGACAGGGTTTTAGTGTTTTTCAAAGACTTGGGAACATTTCACTGGTCAGTAAGGCAGTAATAATGACAGATCTTCAGCAATATCTGACATCTGCTGAGGATGCGGGGAGCGAGAAGAAAGAACCAATTCAACACCACTGCCTTCCTCCCCCCACCCTTCCCCATCAAAACTAAACAGCACTCGTGATTGGTGGAAGGACAAGAGGGCTCAGGGGTGATCAGTGGAAGGACAAGAGAGCTCAGAGGTGACCGGTAGAAGGACAAGAGAGCTCAGAGGTGACCGGTAGAAGGACAAGAGAGCTCAGAGGTGACCGGTAGAAGGACAAGAGAGCTCAGAGGTGACCGGTAGAAGGACAAGGGGGCTCAGAGGTGACCGGTAGAAGGACAAGGGGGCTCAGAGGTGACCGGTAGAAGGACAAGGGGGCTCAGAGGTGACCGGTAGAAGGACAAGGGGGCTCAGAGGTGACCGGTAGAAGGACAAGGGGGCTCAGAGGTGACCGGTAGAAGGACAAGGGGGCTCAGAGGTGACCGGTAGAAGGACAAGGGGGCTCAGAGGTGACCGGAAGGACAAGGGGGCTCAGAGGTGACCGGAAGGACAAGGGGGCTCAGAGGTGACCGGAAGGACAAGGGGGCTCAGAGGTGACCGGAAGGACAAGGGGGCTCAGAGGTGACCGGAAGGACAAGGGGGCTCAGAGGTGACCGGAAGGACAAGGGGGCTCAGAGGTGACCGGAAGGACAAGGGGACTCAGAGGTGACCGGAAGGACAAGGGGGCTCAGAGGTGACCGGAAGGACAAGGGGGCTCAGAGGTGACCGGAAGGACAAGGGGGCTCAGAGGTGACCGGAAGGACAAGGGGGCTCATAGGTGACCGGAAGGACAAGGGGGCTCATAGGTGACCGGTGAAAGGACAAGAGCGCTCATAGGTGACCGGTGAAAGGACAAGAGCGCTCATAGGTGACTGGTGGAAGGACAAGAGCGCTCATAGGTGACCGGTGAAAGGACAAGAGCACTCATAGGTGACCGGTGAAAGGACAAGAGCACTCAGAGGTGACTGGTGGAAGGACAAGATTTCTCAGAGGTGACTGGTGGAAGGACAAGACCGCTCAGAGGTCATTGGTGTAAGAACAAGACTGCTCATCCATGATTGGTGGAAGGACAAGATCGCTCAGAGGTGATTGGGGGGACAAGATTGCTGAGAGCTAATTGGTGGGAAGAGAAGAGCACCTAGAGCTAATTGATGAAAGGACAAGACTGCTCAGAAATGGTAAGTGGAAGGAGGATTGGTCAGCTGGATTTTAGCATAGTATGGAAAGTATTGAGGTGACAGTTTGTGTGATTTTATTGCACCTGTCTCTGTGATTCAGTCGATGTTCATACTGCAAATTAAAACCCACTCTGCAATCCCATTTATTTGAATCTATGATTGCTATAATCATATCTGTGTACGGTAAGATTCCTCACCTTCGTCAGCTTATAATCTGCTCATCTTGACTGGACAGAATTAATCTTATAATAATAATCATTATATAGTACAGGAAGCGAGCGTGGCCAGTGTCCACGAGGAATGCCTTTTACTGGCACACCTGCATGCTTTCTGAATGTGGCTAGCAAGGGGTTAAAGGCGTTAGGTACAATTACCGGCAGAGCATCCTGCCCGCTGTAATTAGTCCTCTTAAGCTAGCGGAAGGCAGGCGGCTCTGGTCCCTTCTAATCTATTTCTCTTTTCCCGTCCTGGGCTCATTCCCATGGCAACCCCATCCAGTGACCACGGGCGGCTGGGAGGAAGGGGGGGGGGGCAGGCTGGAGAAAAGCCCTATGTGCAGGTTGTTACATGGAAGGGTTAATGCTCAGAGGCCAGCAAGGAGCCCGAGAGGATGGCAATGATGGGAGAGACTCTGTGCATGATAATGTATTATCAATATTTACTGAGCCACAGAGCCTACCATCAGCTGTGCCGTGCGATGCCATGTCCACTGTGCTGTGCAGTCCTATGCCCTCGTCAGACTAAATCATTCAATAAAAATATGTCAGCAGTAAAAGGGCCTTACAATGCCATCTGACCGTACAAACTGAAAAATCAATAAAATTATATTTGTAAAAGAAAAATTGATCTCCAGTAAAAATGTAGAATGTAGGCCGGCCACAGCGCACTTCCTGGATACCCAGGAAAACCACCGCTCCCAAGTCCATGATCTGCCCTTATCTGTGGGCACAGGTGCCAGCTAAATGGAGCACCCCCTCCCATGCCACAATGAAGAAGACCAACCGCACAATGATGACCTCAGCATTGATCAGGGGTCTCCAAACTTTGTAAACAAAGGGCCAGTTTACTGTCCTTCAGTCTATAGTGGGGCCTAGTGTCAGTGGGGGTAAACAATGCATCTTGGGTATTGGGGGGAGGAATAGTGCCCTGTTGTTGGCATCAATGTGAGGCAGCCTATTTCAACCAGGGTGCCATGGGCTTTTCAGGGGTGCCTTGGAAAAATGCAAAAATTGCCTTAAACTGCCCAAAATTGTCAGCATGCTGGCAGGTGGATCTCGTCTGCATTTTTAAGTTAAGCCTCGTACGCACGGTACGAATTTTGGTCAACCGAGCGTCTGATTTTTGTCAAATGGGCGTGTGCCAGGATCTTGTCTTGCATACTAACGGTACACAATTGTCGTGCCACAACCACGAACGTAGTTACGTACTACAAGGAATTTCAGCTCTTGGGCGCCACCCTTTGGGCCCCTTCTGCTAATTTTGTGTTTGGTGAGCATTGATTCCAAGCACGCGCGTTTGCACACGACTTTTGTGTGACGGATTTGTGTACTGACCATTTGAAAAAATCTGAAAACAGACCATTGTTCGCTGAAAATTTACTAGCTTCTATTTGTTGGCGGAAAGTTGGACAATTATTGTCAAAAGGAGCGTACTAACAGTAAGATTTTAGAACAACAGTCTGTCAACAGACAATCCCCTGCCAAAAATCTACCGTTTGTATGAGGCTTTAGACAGGCCATACATGGTCAAATTCCGAACAAATTTTCTTTTCAAAATCAGAAATTTTGTGATCTGATGATGCCACCATTGATTTTCGAAAATCGACCAACCAAGCCTTCAATTTCGTGTCTGGGAATCTTCTATTTCATTCTATTCCTTCTATAACCAGTTTCACCCAGAAAGGCTTAGTTGTAGACTTACTCCATCCAAACCCCTCTCACTTATGTGTTTCACCCAGAAGGGCTTGGTCGTAGACCTAGGCTTCATGTACACGGGACGTGGTTTAACCTCTCCTGAACGATTTAACTTGACAGCTAGAATCCGACGTTTAAAAACATTCGTCCGGGTGCGTTTAGCAGCGTTTTTTTTAAAAAAAAAAGGATTTTTTTTTGTTAAACTAAAAAACGTCTGTAAACTAAACGCGAGTTACCGCGTTTAGCAGCGTTTACAAGCTGTTACAGGCATTTGGCGTTTCAAATGCCTCTGAACATCGGTCCTGAACACATTTTTTTTGTGTTCCAAAAAATGCTTCTAAACTCAACTGTCTAGAAACTACTATAAACGACCCTGTGTACATGTACTGATAAGATAACAGAGGAGAGTTCAGGGGCAGCTGAAAAAAAATGCCCAACTGCTCCTAAACGTCCGTTTACCAGCAGCAGTGTACATGAGGCATTATGCCATATACACACGGACGGACTTTTCGGCATCAAAGGTCCAGCGGCCTTTCAATGGACTTTCGAACGAACTGACTTGCCTACACACGATCACACCAAAGTCCGACGGATTTGTACGTGATGACGTACGACCGGACTAAAATAAGGAAGTTCATAGCCGGTAGCCAATAGCTGCCCTAGTGTCGGTTTTCGTCCGTCGGACTAGCATACAGACGAACGGATTTTTCGACCGGACTCGAATCCGTCAAAAAGATTTGAAACATGTTTTAAATCTAAAGTACGTCTATTTTTCAACCAAAAAAGTCCGCTGCAGGTCCGATGAAGCCCACACACGGTTGGATTGTCTGACGGATTCAGGGAGGAGGACACAGGAGCAGAGAGGAGAACGTAAAATGACCACAGTGTCAGGTCTCAGCAGCCATGATACACTGTGGTCAGTTTACAGAGGGGTGGGGAGATACTGGCAGGATCGGCCAGGTTTTTTAGGTGTTGGGGGCCAAATGACACAGAACAAGCACTGTGTCATATAACATGGATTTAAAAGGAGCAGGATCCATTTTTGTGGGTTAACAAAAGCTTTAATTTTCCCAGACCCTCCTCACTCTAATGTCTTTCACCCAGAAGGGCTTAGTTGCAGATTTAGCCTGCCCAAGGTCTTCTCTGGTTTCTACCAAAAGGGGTTAGTCATACCTTAGTTGTAGATTTAGGCCCCTTTCACACAGGCAGACCGATCGTATCTGCCTGACAGTTTTTTAGGCAAACCCAATCAGACCATCTATTGCTCTCTATGGAGCGGCAGATGTCAACAGACATGTCCGTTGAAACCTCTCCGACATCCAATCCGATAAAGACCGACAGATGGGGATCTGTTCCCTACCTATCAGGTGGATCGGATGACAGTCGGATGGAAACGGATAGGTGGTCGGTCTGTTTCCATCCGACTGCCTATAGAGGAAAGTGGACTGTGTCCGCTCTATATTAGTGGAGCCAACATGGACCAGCTAACCGCCTGATCAGTGGACAGATTCCCCATTGAGCAGGCCGATTTGCTGCCGGAGTCCACCAGTCTGAAAGGGGCCTTAGGGTCCATGCACATTAGGAGCAGGAAAAAATGCCAGAACCTCTGGCAGAAAAAGCCTCTTAAAAAATGCTCATAGTAGCTTGTACTGCACAAGAGTTTAGAAGAGCTTATGGTTTACTTTTATAAGCGTTTTTTCACAAAACATTCCCCTCTGCTCGTCTTTCAATGTACACCTAAAAACGCCAAACACTCCAAAGTGCAACGTTGATGAGCGCTTAGTATTTTTTCTGCCTGAAAACTCTTCTCAAAACTGCACTTGTGATGTTTTTTTTTCCTGCCTCTAAACTCTCTTCTTGAAATATGCTTCTAAACGGCCTAATGTGCATGGACACTAAGCTGCTCCTACATGCAGGAGAAAAAAAAAAAAAAAAAAAGCATAACTCCTGTAGATGCAGCATTTTTTAACCCCAGTGTGCATGTTCTCTTAGTATGCCCAGGCATTCCTTGCTCTAACAAGTTTCACCCAGAAGGGCTTCGTTGTAGACTTAGGCCGGCTACAGATGGGACAATTTTATTTCCTGGAACCACTGGTTGCAGGAAAGAAAATCCCTCTATTCCCCCATCAACAGTCAGTGTTAATGGGAGAATCCCCCCCCCCTGCGGCGCCATATATGTTCTCCTGGTGGGGGGGCAGGGGATGTTGTCCCCGCTGAAAGAACACATTATTGTTCAGACTGGAAAAGCCGCATAATCGCATGTAAAATCTGACAGGTTGGTTGTACCCAAGTTGATCGATCAATCAACTTGAGTACATTCAGCCTGCCCATAAATGGTTTGAATCTGGGCTTGTTCCCACTGAACTGTATGGCCGGCTTTAGTTTTTTTTTTTTACAAGAAAATGGCCGGCTTTAGTTCACCCAGACTCTTCTCACTCTAATATGTTTACCCAGATGGGCTTAGGCTTAGATTGTTTGAATCTCGGCTGGTTCAGCAGGAACTGGCCAGGATTCAAACCATGTGTGGGCAGGCTGAATGTACCAAGGTGATAGATCACCTTGAGGTCAACCAACCTGCCAGATTCAGTTGTGATTATCGCTAGCAGCTGCTATAACCGCTAGCAATAATCCCGGTCTTCCCCCGGCAGGGACGACTCCCCCCAACCGCCGGGAGCAGACAATAGCTCAGCAGGAGGGATTTCCGTCAGCAGTGTCTGTGTTGATGGGAGAATCGCGCAAATTTCTTTCCTGCAATCCGTGGCTGCAGGAAAGAAATTTGCACCATCTATGGCTGGCCTTCATGCCAGCGGAGACTGGGCAGCCCTTCTGTGTTCATTATCTGGAACAATAATTAATGCTCATGACATCAGAGTGCAGCCTTCTCTTCAATGTGGCCCAGTGTACATTCTTCATTGTGGTGCAAGGTGTGGATGAGGCTGCCCAATGACCACAGTCATCTCCTAATCACAAGGGCAATAGCCATCCAGCCTGTGGACAGGATCTGCGATCAATTAACAATGCAAGTGGCAGTCACACACTGAGCAACCTCTCCATATTGTTTGATCAGATCTCAGATGGGTCTCGGTGTACGATATCCTGCAGAGACTGAACAGAAGAGGAAAAGACGCCAGCATGCTGGCCATAAATTAAATCTGAATTAGCGGTCTGCCATATGAGCTTGAGCAGCAGAATCTATACCGCACCTGACGCCAAGCTGGGAGAAATGTTAACGGTGAAACAGGCGAAAGTGTCACAATCGTACGGAAATCAGGAGTTATCTACACCAATAAGCCCTTATCCGTGTTTTTTTCCCCCAAGAAATAGGAAACGTTATTTAGCCGCAATGTATCAGCAATACGGCTCCTAATATGGTGGCTAAGAATGTAATCGCCATTTATGGGGGTCCTGGGGGGGTGACATAAAATTCTCCGATCAGAGTGCAGAGGAGCGCCGGAGGGGTTAATGCCATGCCAGCAGTGGCGGAGATGGGGGAACGTGTCATGCAGGGCGGACGGAAGACAGCTGTGCTCTTCTGGCCAGATAAAAACTCAGGCATCATGACAGCTTCAACTTCCTAAAATGGCTAAAACTGCCGAGATACAGAGCGTGACCGACTGTTTCTTCGCTGTCTGCCTGACAAACGTGTCACACATCGTCACAGATCAGTGAGAGCGGGAAACAGGTGGGGGAGGGGGGCAAGACAGTACTGACATGCAGATAGACATTTACTGGCCAGAAAAAATAAAAACCCCTGTTTATTGGCCCCTCTGGAAAATGTCATGGTAGTGATTCTGCTGGTGTTGCCCATTGTCAGATGAACATGAAAACATCAGTGGACGTTCCCTTTATGGGTGCTGCTGCCTAGCGCTATAGGAGGCACCCCATGGCGCGCTCTGCGTATGCTGCAATACCATGACTAATATACAGGGTACCTCACAACAATTGTATTGGATGGTCATAATTGTACTCTTGATTGGAGCTTATCTATAATGGCCGAATCACCCAACGTGTTTGCCAAGTAGTTACTCCCACATGGCAGCGCTCTTACAGTCACAATACGCCTACAGTATGGTTTCGGGAATGCTCCAACCCCCTGCACTGGTTGTGATGGTCTTCAACAGGGATCTCCAAACTGTGGCCCTTAGCTTGCCTTTAACCAGCCCTTGGGGCACCATTCTTCCCGCGGACACCAATGACGGGGCACCATGCCTCCCGCGGACACCAATGACGGGGCACCATGCCTCCCGCGGACACCAATGACGGGGCACCATGCCTCCCGCGGACACCAATGACGGGGCACCATGCCTCCCTCGGACACCAATGACGGGGCACCATGCCTCCCGCGGACACCAATGACGGGGCACCATGCCTCCCGCGGACACCAATGACGGGGCACCATGCCTCCCGCGGACACCAATGACGGGGCACCATGCCTCCCTCAGACACCAATGATAAGGTAACCATTACTCAAATTGACACCAATAATGGGGCACTAATCCTCCCACAAACACCAATGATGGGGCACTAGTCCTCCCACAGATTCCATTTAATCCCTTCCAATGATACCAACAATAGGGCACCATTCACCGTTTGCTCTCACCCACACCACAGTGTTTTCTAATCCCACTGGTCCCAGTCTGGCCCCTCTAAAGCCTCAAGGACAGTAAACTGGCCCTTTGTTCAGAAGGTTTGAAAACCCCTGGTCAATTAAGCCTAGTACACCCTAGTAGGTTTTTTTTTTCGTTCAACCCAGCAGGGCTGAACGAAAAAAACACCTGACAGCTCAGGAGGAGCTGCTGTACTAACTATCCAAACTGTCTTCCTTGCTGAGCTATTGTGTTCTGACATGGGGAATGCTGTCCCCCCCCCCCCCCCCCGCTAGAACACTCCGGTCAACGCTTTCAGTCATTGGCTGAGAGCGCTGATCAGGAGTCGGTCGGCAGACCTTTTTCAGTACAACATGGGCCAAATGTCAGCCAGTTTCTATTAAACTGGCAGATGCCGCCCAACAATTGGCCCATGTGGACTAGGCTTAAGGAAGATTTATCTTCTTTAGTCTCAGAGATCTACAAACTGAATAAGTAAAAGAGTGAGCCCATCCTTACTGCAAGGCAGGGTTTTCTATTTCTATGGTCACAGAGTACAGAGGCGGGTAGTGGGGTATAAGTGGAAGGGGAGAGGGAGATAGTTCTCTAGAGGAGGGGGGGGGGGGGATGGTCAGCATTTGCCATTACCCCCATACGCACGAAAAACGCTAGTACCGGCAGCACCAGAGATTACCATCGGTGCATGTCAATGGGCTAACTGCACTGCAGCTGTTGCTCCCAGACACGACTACATGCAGATTTTACTCTACATGTCTGTACGCTCTACTAATGTAAGGCCTTGTGCCAAAGCCGGTATAGTTAGGAGAGGGCTTTTTTTGATGTGAGACGTGGGGGTAGACATGGAGTTAATGGGGCTTGGTTTCTCCGATCAGTGTGATTGTGGTGGTGGGGGAAGGGGGCAGGGTTTAGTGTTCTCTATACATTAGTGTTTTGAATTAGTGTGTATGGGGGCCATTGGCTTCTATTAGTGTTGGAAGGGGGATCTTTTGTGATGCGAGACAGGAAGGAAAGGGGGGGGGGGGGTTAGAGTTCTTTATCAGTGTAGACGTTGTTGGTGGTGGTTGGGGGTGTATTGTTCTTGATCAGCATGTGTGAGAGAGGGGAGGTTAGAGTTCTTTATCAGTGGGGGAGAGGTTAGTGTTTTGTATCAGCTTGGGGGGTGATTAGTGTTCTCCATAAGTGTGATGGGGATGTGGGCAATTGAAGAGGGGGCATCAGTGCATACACAGTTCATTGGGGTGATATGTGGCACGGTGCTCTCAGTGTTAAACAGCAAGCGCTCCTACACAGAGTTGCCACCCACATTACAGCCTTAACGTGGTTGTAAAGGCACACCTTCATGCATTTTGTATGCAGCAGCCCTCCCTAATACTTACCTGAGCCCCCTCCCGGTCCTTGCCTCTCCAGGACTTGCACTCCTTTTGGCTCCCGCTGCTGTCAATCACAGCCAGTGAGCCAATCAGGAGACAGAGGTGGTGGGACTGAGCTATGGCTCCGTGCATCAATGGACACACAGAGCTGCAGCTCGGGAGCGCACCTGCTTGGGTACCTGCAGAGCAAGCTGCTTGCTGTGGGGGCACCCGGCAGGAGGTATGAGCTAGGAGCACCAGCATGAGATCTGAAAAGAGGAGGATCCAGGCTGCTCTGTGCAAAGCCAATGCACAGAGCAGGTAAGTATAACATGTTTGTTATTAAAAAAAAAAACACAAGGCTTCAATATCGCTTTAAGTTCACCTTTGGAACGCGTTACATTTTTAGAGTAGAGCATGTTCCAGCATCTGCAGCCGGTCACCCCCTGTGACAGCTGGCAAAAGATCTTCTTGCACCCGCTGTTACAACCTGAAAATAGTGGGGCCGTGTGGGGCTCCGCCCACGCGGCTGCGTCATTCATTCAGTTTTCTGTGAATGAATGCATACAAGTGCCGCCAGCCATTGCGGCTGATGGCTTGTAGTTCTCAATGAACTAGGAGGGCCCTGGTGAGCGCTCTCTTAGTCCATTGATCTTCCTGCTCTCAGGTGATTATCCTGAGAGTCTGCAGGGGTCTGAGATCGCACCCACTGCTGATCGTAAGTGCAATGCTCTGCAGACTCCTTAGACAAAAACAGTAAATGACATGTTTTTTTACCTGCAAAAAAAATTTGCATTTTATTTACTTATTTATAAAAGGTGAACTTAAGCCAGGTACACAATCCAGTTTTTATTTGTGCAACCCCATAGGTTGCACGAAAAAAAACCCTGACTGTTCCGGTCAGGAACCGCTGTACTAACCATGTGCTAACCATGCAAGGTTAGTCCAGCGATCTCCCCCCGCTGAGCCGTTGTGTTCTGACAGGAGGTCGGCCCCCCCCACCAGAACACTTTAATCAGTGCTCTCTGCCACTGGCTGAGAGCACTGATTGGGAGTCGGACGGCTGCTGGTTTTCCACCATGCTTGTCCAAACAGAAGCCGGCTTCCGTCGGACAGACCGACATACACACGGGCAGAATGTCGTCCAATCTTTTTTGTACCGGCAAATGTCTCCCGACATTCTGCCCGTGTGTACGGGGCTTTAGCCTTTAAACCATGTTAGGATAATGCAGATATAGCGATAAAATTTGTCCACACAGCACCACAGCCAAGAGTAACCCTAGGCCCCTTTCCCACTGGGGTGGCGTCGGCGGTTAAGCGCCGCTAGTGTAACCGGCGCTTTACCGTCGGTGTTCGGCTGCTAGCGGGGTGGTTTTACCCCCTGCTAGCGGCAGAGAAAGGGTTAAAAACCACCGCAAAGTGTCTCTGCAGAGGCGCTTTGCCGGCGGTATAGCCGCGGTGTCCCATTGATTTCAATGGGCAGGAGCGGTGAAGGAGCGGTATACACACTGCTCCTTCACTGCTCCAAATATGCTGCTAGCAGGACTTTTTTTACCATCCTGCTAACGCACCGCTCCAGTGTGAAAGCCCTCGGGGCTTTCACATTGGAGACAAAGCAGCAGCACTTTCGGGTCGGTTTGCAGGCGCTATTTTTAGCGCAATAGCGCCTGCAAACCGCCCCAGTGTGAAAGGGGCCTTAGTCTTTCCTGGCACACCTCTGCATCCCTCAGATGGCATGAGTGGGAAAGGATAGAGGACAATGACCGCCCACCTACACTGATAGAGGACACTGAAACCCCCCCTAATAGAGAGGGATGCAAGTGCAGAAGAATTTTTCTCGAAGTCATAAAGAAAATTGGATAAAAGGGAAACAAGTAACCGGCAGTGTTGTGAGTTTGGAGTGGGGCAGGTAAATGTAACGGTGTCTTACCCCAAATCTGGAGGACAGACGCCTCCTGCTGGCAGTGAACAAATCTGAGTTTAGCAGCAATATAGTTTGTATCCATATAGCGTCCATACAGCGTTCTGTGCGCTCAACTGTTTCCCGAATATGGCTGGTCACACATTACAGTCTAGAAAGGCTCCACAATATCTACATCCAGGTGCAGCATCTCCACCGCCAGGACTGAGCCGGAGACCCCCCCAAAGCACAGAGGTCTGCAAGAAGCACCGTGGGACCTAGAACTCCCATGAGTCCATCCATCGCAGCCCTGACATGGGACTGTCCTGCTTGTCTGCCAGGGGCCCCTCCATTCCATACGACAGGGGCTGAAAGAGGTAGAAGCTGGAAGAGAAGGAAGGACGGGCATTAGGGGAAGAATCCCACACAGATTCAGAGGGAGGAATTCATATTCTGGGCCCCGGAAAATTTTTGGTTGTATTTGTTCGACTACGTTATCCACTTCAGCTCCAGAAGATTTTTACCCCCTTAACCACTTGAGCCCCGGACCTTTATGCTGCCTAAGGACCAGAGGTCTTTTTCCAATTTGGCACTGCGTCGCTTTAACTGCTAATTGCGCGGTCATGCAATGCTGTACCCAAACGAAATTTGCGTCCTTTTCTTCCCACAAATAGAGCTTTCTTTTGATGGTATTTGATCACCTCTGCGGTTTTTATTTTTTGCGCTATAAACGGAAAAAGACCGAAAATTTTGAAAAAAAATGATATTTTCTACTTTTTGTTCTAAAAAAAATCCAATAAACTAAATTTTAGTCATACATTTAGGCCAAAATGTATTCGGCCACATGTCTTTGGTAAAAAAAATGTCAATAAGCGTATATTTATTGGTTTGCGCAAAAGTTATAGCGTCTACAAACTAGGGTACATTTTCTGGAATTTACACAGCTTTTAGTTTATGACTGCCTATGTCATTTCTTGAGGTGCTAAAATGGCAGGGCAGTACAAAAGCCCCCCAAATGACCCCATTTTGGAAAGTAGACACCCCAAGGAAATTGCTGAGAGGCATGTTGAACCCATTGAATATTTATTTTTTTTGTCCCAAGTGATTGAAAAATGACAAAAAAAAAAAAAAAAAAAAATATTTACAAAAAGTGGTCACTAAATGATATATTGCTCACACAGGCCATGGGCCTATGTGGAATTGCACCCCAAAATACATTTAGCTGCTTCTCCTGAGTATGGGGATACCACATGTGTGGGACTTTTTGGGAGCCTAGCCGCGTACGGGGCCCCGAAAACCAATCACCGCCTTCAGGATTTCTAAGGGTGTAAATTTTTGCTTTCACTCTTCACTGCCTATCACAGTTTCGGAGGCCATGGAATGCCAAGATGGCACAAAACCCCCCAAAATGACCCCATTTTGGAAAGTAGACACCCCAAGCTATTTGCTGAGAGGCATATTGAGTCCATGGAATATTTTATATTTTGACACAAGTTGCGGGAAAGTGACACTTTTATTTTTATTTTTTTTTTTTTTTCATAAAGTTGTCACTAAATGATATATTGCTCACACAGGCCATGGGCATATGTGGAATTGCACCCCAAAATACATTTAGCTGCTTCTCCTGAGTATGGGGATACCACATGTGTGGGACTTTTTGGGAGCCTAGCCGCGTACTGGACCCCGAAAACCAATCACTGCCTTCAGGATTTCTAAGGGTGAAAATTTTTGATTTCACTCTTTACTGCCTATCACAGTTTCGGAGGCCATGGAATGCCCAGGTGGCACAAAACCCCCCCAAATGACCCCATTTTGGAAAGTAGACACCCCAAGCTATTTGCTGAAAGGCATGGTGAGTATTTTGCAGCTCTCATTTGTTTTTGAAAATGAAGAAAGACAAGAAAAAACATTTTTTTTTTTCTTTTTTCAATTTTCAAAACTTTGTGACAAAAAGTGAGGTCTGCAAAATACTCACTATACCTCTCAGCAAATAGCTTGGGGTGTCTACTTTCCAAAATGGGGTCATTTGGGGGGGTTTTGTGCCACCTGGGCATTCCATGGCCTCCGAAACTGTGATAGGCAGTGAAGAGTGAAATCAAAAATTCACGCCCTTAGAAAGCCTGAAGGCGGTGCTTGGTTTTCGGGGTCCCGTACGCGGCTAGGCTCCCAAAAAGTCTCACGCATGTGGTATCCCCGTACTCAGGAGAAGCAGCAGAATGTATTTTGGGGTGTAATTTCACATATTTCCATGGCATGTTTGAGCAATATATCATTTAGTGACAACTTTGTGCAAAAAAAAAAAAAAAAAAAAAAAAATTTGTCTCTTTCCCGCAACTTGTGTCGCAATATAAAATATTCCATGGACTCGACATGCCTCTCAGCAAATAGCTTGGGGTGTCTACTTTCCAAAATGGGGTCATTTGGGGGGGTTTTGAACTGTCCTGGCATTTTATGCACAACATTTAGAAGCTTATGTCACACATCACCCACTCTTCTAACCACCTGAAGACAAAGCCCTTTCTGACACTTATTGTTTACATGAAAAAGTTTTTTTTTTTTGCAAAAAAATTACTTTGAACCCCCAAACATTATATATTTTTTTAAAGCAAATGCCCTACAGATTAAAATGGTGGGTGTTTCATTTTTTTTTTTCACACAGTAATTGCGCAGCGATTTTTCAAACGCATTTTTTGGGGAAAAAACACACTTTTTTTAATTTTAATGCACTAAAACACGCTATATTGCCCAAATGTTTGATGAAATAAAAAAGATGATCTTAGGCCGAGTACATGGATACCAAACATGACATGCTTTAAAATTGCGCACAAACGTGCAGTGGCAACAAAATAAATACATGTTTAAAAGCCTTCAAAAGCCTTTACAGGTTACCACTTTAGATTTACAGAGGAGGTCTACTGGAAAAATTACTGCACTCGATCTGGCCTTCGCGGTGATACCTCACATGCATGGTGCAATTGCTGTTTACGTTTGACGACAGACCGCCGCTTGCGTTCGCCTTAGCGCGAGAGCAGGGGGCGACAGGGGTGTTTTTTTTTTTGTTTTTTTTTTCTTTATTATTTTTTTGCTTTTTTAATCTTACTTTTAAACTGTTCCTTTCATATTTTTTTTTTTAATCATTTTTATTGTTATCTCGGGGAATGTAAATATCCCCTATGATAGCAATAGGTAGTGACAGGTACTCTTTTTTGAAAAAATTGTGGTCTATTAGACCCTAGATCTCTCCTCTGCCCTCAAAGCATCTGACCACACCAAGATCGGTGTGATAAAATGCTTCCCCAATTTCCCAATGGCGCTATTTACATCCGGCGAAATCTAAGTCATGAAATACTCGTAGCTTCCGGTTTCTTAGGCCATAGAGATGTTTGGAGCCACTCTGGTCTCTGATCAGCTCTATGGTCAGCTGGCTGAATCACCGGCTGCATTCTCAGGTTCCCTGTTGAGACAGGAGAGCCAGAGAAAAACACGGAAGACGGTGGGGGGGGGGGGCATTCCCTCCCACGGCTTGTAAAAGCAGTCTAGAGGCTAATTAGCCGCTAGGATTGCTTTTACATGAAAGCCGACCGCTGGCTGAAAAGAATGATACCAAGATGATACCTAAACCTGCAGGCATCATTCTGGTATAACCACTCAAAGTCGTGAATGGCGTACCTGAAGACAAAAAAATGGTTAACAATGGTTAACAATAAAGCACAGTAAAGTGTAAATAATTACACACCTGAAAAACAAACATGATAAAACATAATAACAATAACAATAAAACATTGCAGAATAGAATACAGTAAAAAAGAGCAGAACAATAGAGAGAGAGAATAGAGAGAGAGAGAACAATAAAACAACTATTTTTTTTTATTTCATATTTTTTTTTTTTTTACACTTTTTTTGTAACTAACTTTTATAACGGTACCCGGTTCCAGGTTCGGGTCTCTCAAAATGCGATGGCATCTTGGGAGACCCTGTGAAAGTGCGCCTAGTCTGTGCAATGCTGTACCCTACGCTAATACTCAACTAGTGAATGGTAGCGTTCAAAACATTCACCAATGCAAAGACCAGGATTGTCAGGACAGGAGGGACAATAATAGCGGGTGTCACGCCTATATCCGCGCTAGCTGCAGACACAACATCTTTTTGGGGGCGTTCGCTGGGTAGGGGTACTCGGGAGGACATAAAAATGCCTCTCATGCAGCCGACTGCATTTGGTTGGGGATGTGAATGGGGGAAGTACGGGCGCTGCAGAAGCGGTGGGTTCCCAATTAGGATTGGCGAATGCAGCAGGAAGGGCATTATGGGCACGACGGGCCTGTGTTTGTCTTTCTGGTGGCAGCGGGACACTACTTGTGCTTGCCATCTCGCCAGCTTGAACTGCACTTATGGGACTCGCCACGTCACCACGTGTTACTGCAGTGCTGGTTTGACTACGACCGGGGTGTACTAGGCCGCTGGCGCTTGCCAGTTCACCAAAACGCTACCAAAAAACTGTTAGCGATCGCAGGGATCAGGCCTGACTCTGCGAACGCTGCAGTTATGCTTTTAGTGTTTTGTAAGTGACAGTGATCGATCGATACTGCACTTGGGTGGGCTGGGCCGGGCGGAGGGGCAAAACGCAGGTGCTAGCAGGTATCTGGGCTGATCCCGCTAACACTGCGTTTTTGGGAACCCTAAACTGCTGGTGACGCTAGTATAGATCTGATCGGATCAGATATTGATGCGATCAGATACTATACCACTAAGGGTGGTGTACGGTGCGTGCGTGGGTGTTAGCGGTACTGGCGCTAATCTGACGCTGCCTGGGGCTGGTGCTTGCCAGTTCACCAAAATACTACCAAAAAAACTGTTAGCGATCGCAGGGATCAGGCATGACTCTGCGAACGCTGCAGTTATGCGTTTAGTGTTTTGTAAGTGTCAGTGATCGATCGATACTGCACTTGGGTGGGCTGGGCCGGGCGGAGGCGCAAAACGCAGGTGCTAGCAGGTATCTGGGCTGATCCCGCTAACACTGCGTTTTTGGGAACCCTAAACTGCTGGGGACGCTAGTATAGATCTGATCGGATCAGATATTGATCCGTTCAGATACTATACCACTAAGGGAGGCGTATGCTGCGTGCGTGGGTGTTAGCGGTACTGGCGCTAACCTGACGCCTGGGGCTGGTGCTTGCCAGTTCACCAAAATGCTACCAAAAAAACTGTTAGCGATCGCAGGGATCAGGCCTGACTCTGCGAACGCTGCAGTTATGCGTTTAGTGTTTTGTAAGTGACAGTGATCGATCGATACTGCACTTGGGTGGGCTGGGCGGAGGCGCAAAACGCAGGTGCTAGCAGGTATCTGGGCTGATCCCGCTAACACTGCGTTTTTGGGAACCCTAAACTGCTGGGGACGCTAGTATAGTATCTGATCGGATCAGATATTGATCCGATCAGATACTATACCACTAAGGGAGGCGCATGCTGCGTGCGTCAGTGTTAGCGGTACTGGCGCTAATCTGACGCTGCCTGGGGCGACGCATATCACCGCCGGGCGATCGGGGGGCTAAACCTTTATTCGGTAATAAACGGCGGGTGCCCTGACACTATAAAAAATAAACAAACTAACCAGCGTTAACCGTAACGGTTATACGGTGATCAGTGGTGAAAGGGTTAACTAGGGGGCAATCAAGGGGTTAAAACATTTATCAGATAGTATAGGGGGGTCCCTGACGCTATAAAACGCTGACGGCGAACCTAAATATTTACCTCACTAACTAGCGTCACCAGCGACACTAATACAGCGATCAGAAAAATGATCGCTTAGTGACACTGGTGAGGGGGGGTGATCAAGGGGTTAAAACTTTATTAGGGGGGGGTTAGGGGGGTACCCTAGACCTACAGGGGGGTAACAGTATCTGTCCCAACACTGTAACTGTCACAAACTGACACCATGCAGTAATCAGAAAAAAAAAAAAAAAAAAAAAAAAAAAACTGCTGGTGTCAGTTTGTGACAGGGGGGGGGGGGTGATTGGGGGGGGATCGGGGGGCGATCGGGGGGGGGATCGGGGTGTTTTGTGTGCCTGGCATGTTCTACTGTGTGTGTGTGTGTTGGTGCACTCACATTGATGTCTTCTCTCCTCGGGCCGGAACGGAAAATACCGACCCGAGGGGAGATGACATCATTTCCTTTGCTGCTGTTTAGCATACAGCAGCAAAGGAAGATTCTCATTGGCCGGCGGCGATCGCGAGGGGGGGGCCACGAACGGATGGTCTCCCCCTCATCACCGATCGCCGCTGGACAAAAGACGACCGCCTCGGGCACCGGGGGGGGGTCCGATCGGACCCCCCACCCGCGGAAGGCAAATCACGTACACTGTACGTGATTTTGCCTGTCCGTGCCACTTTGCCGACGTACATCGGCGTGAGGCGGTCGTCAAGTGGTTAATGACCAGGCCTTTTTTTGCCATTGAGAACGGCGCTACTTTAACTGGTAATTGCACCGTCATACGACGCTGTAAAACAAATAAAATGTGTGTCCTCGTTTTCCCACAAATAGAGCTTTCTTTCAGTGGTATTTGATCACCTCTAGTTTTTTTAACATCTAATAAAAAAATTTAAAATGTAAAAAAAATCAAATTTTTTTATAAATTTTGGCCAAAATGTATTTTGCTACATGTCTTTGGTAAAGAAAAAAAAATCCCAATAAGTGTACAGTAAAACCTTGGATTGCAAGCATAATTTGTTCCAGAAACATGCTTGTAATCCAAAACACTTGTAAATCAAAGCGAATTTCCCCATAAGAAATAATGGAAACTCAATTGATTCGTTCAACAACCATTTATTCATAAATCCTTCAGTTTATAGTCCATATAAAAAGATTATAGCAATGTGACCAGGTTGTGTAACCATAAAATGTCCATCAACAAATGGCAGCCTCCACAAGGGGATTAGAAGCAGGAGCTACAAAGTATAAAAGAGAAGAGAGGCGCCTCTAAGTGTAGCAATATGTTGCTAAATGATGTACCTTAATTAAACGTAACCATATTGCTACACTTCTCTCTTCTCTATTATTACTCAGTTGTGACATGACACTACTTGTATATGAAGTCAGAATTTATTCAAAAATTTTGCTTGTCTTGCAAAACGCTCTCAAACCAAGGTTTTACTGTATATTGATTGGTTTGTATAAAAATTATGGCATCTACAAACAATGGTATATACTGTATACGGGAATTTTTTTTTTTTTTTTATACTAGTAATGGAGGCGAACTGTGACTTTTAGCAGGACTGTGATATTGCGGTGGGTAATCTGACAGGAACTGACACTGACAGCACCAGCGACACTAATACAGTGATCAGTGCTAATATAAGGCACTGACACTGTACTAATGATACTGGCTGGGATGGGGTTAACATCTAGGGTGATCAAGGGGTTAAATGTGTGTGCTGTGTACTGCTTTTACTAAGCAATGTACCAGTTTTTTCTCCCTGGAAAGGAGTTGCAGGGAGAAAAAAACGGCACATTGCTGCTGTCAGAAGAGAGCCCGGTGTTTTTTTACAAACACAGGGTTCTTTTTGGTAATTAATGGAGCTGATCGTAGCGAATCGCAGCACAGCCGGGGCAGCGGGCACCAGTGGGCCCTCTACCCCGGTGCGGATCACATACGAAGTAAATGGATCACATACGAAGTATGTGATGCAGAGCGGCCGCCCTGCCGCAGTATATGTATTGTGGCTGGTCCACAAGCGGTTAAAAACACACACGAATCTGTCATCGATATAAATCGTAAACCAGTGACTCCCTAATCTTAACAGGAATCGACCATCCCCCCTATGGAGAACTCACCTGTATATGAGGATGAGGATCAGCAGAGTCATCCCTGCTGTATATACAGAGTGCGGCTGAGATGGACACCAGAGATGAGTGGAGAGCTTCAATAGGACAGAGAGCGTCAGTGCTGGAAGAGACAAGATCAGCTCAGATCAAATATTTCATATCAGTGTCCATATCATTACACTGTACCAGTGTCCAATGTCCATCAATACCGTCACACCGTACCAGTGTCCATCCATACCATCACACCGTACCAGTGTCCATCCATACCATCACACCGTACCAGTGTCCATCCATACCATCACACCGTACCAGTGTCCATCCATACCATCACACCGTACCAGTGTCCATCCATACCATCACACCGTACCAGTGTCCATCCATACCATCACACCGTACCAGTGTCCATCCATACCATCACACCGTACCAGTGTCCATCCATACCATCACACCGTACCAGTGTCCATCCATACCATCACACCGTACCAGTGTCCATCCATACCATCACACCGTACCAGTGTCCATCCATACCATCACACCGTACCAGTGTCCGTACCATCACACCGTACCAGTGTCCATCCATACCATCACACCGTACCAGTGTCCATCCATACCATCACACCCCATCAGTGTGCGTACCATCACACCGTACCAGTGTCTGTACCATCACACCGTACCAGTGTCCGTACCATCACACCGTACCAGTGTCCGTACCATCACACCGTACCAGTGTCCGTACCATCACACCGTACCAGTGTCCGTACCATCACACCGTACCAGTGTCCGTCCATACCATCACACCGTACCAGTGTCCGTACCATCACACCGTACCAGTGTCCGTACCATCACACCGTACCAGTGTCCGTACCATCACACCGTACCAGTGTCCGTACCATCACACCGTACCAGTGTCCGTACCATCACACTAGTTCAGTGTCCGTACCATCACACCATATCAGTGTCCGTACCATCACACCATATCAGTGTCCGTACCATCACACCATATCAGTGTCCGTACCATCACACCATATCAGTGTCCGTACCATCACACCATATCAGTGTCCATACCATCATGGCTATATTAGTATTCGTACTATTTCATTCATTTTGGCGCCAGTACCATTGCAGCCAAATCAGTATTTGTACCATCACAGCCATATCAGTGTCCGCACTGTTACAACCACTAACCCAGGACCAGTCAGTGTCTCCTCCAGCCTGTTCCAACATTCTTCCATATCACCCACTCTCAGTTCCCAGGATCCAGTATTTGCCATCCCTGCTATCTATTTCACACACTCATTAAAGCGAAGTTCTGCCCCCAAGCAAGAAATTGATAGACAGCTGTTACACATACTGTAGCTGCTGACTTTTAATTATTAGGACACTTACCTGTCCAGGGATCCAGGGGTGTCGGCAGCCCAGCCGATGTTTCCATCAGCTCTCGGGTGCTACTGCCGCCATTCGTACTAAGGGAACCCGGCAGTGAAGCCTTTCAGCTTCACAGCCAGCCCCCTACTACGCATGCGCGAAGTGCGCTGCACTTTCTGAATCACCTGGCGGCGGAGGAAAGAGGAGGGGGGCCAAAATTCCAAGTGATCTCGCCACGGCATTATGTCTCGGAAGTGGGGACAGGTACCTGTCAAACACAAGTACCCGCTCCCCCCTTCCCCTCTCAAGGTGCCCAATGTGGCACTGGAGGGGAGGCTGAAAACAGAGCTTCCACTTTTGTGTGGAACTCTCTTTAAGGCCAATCTGATACCATCATCTCACTAATAACCTCATCTGCCCCTCACCTTGGCCTTTCTGACACCCCCATATTCTAATATCCTTTACAGCTGTCCCCCATCTTCTCATTAGTACCCTGCAAACCCCCCCCCCTCACCAAGGCCTGCTTGACACCACTATCTTCTAAAGCCCTCCACAGCCCCCCTCCTCTTGGTGGAAAGGGGGTAGATCATCCTCAGGTAATTTATAAAGAAGAGTATTGCTTTTCTGACATTTTTATGGGAAATCAGGTAAAGCACTGCCTTCAGATACCAGATTTTGAGAAAAATTCCACAAAAATTATCTTTATGGATTTTACTTATTTTTTGTTGCCGATTTTCATGATAGAAATTTCAGACACAACTTTATGCCATGTTCATTGAAGGGGGGGGATGCATCATTTTATGCCAGGCCTATAGCTTGAGAAGTATGTTCATACCCGTCGTGTCAGTCTGCAGATACCCACCAGTCAACATGCAGGAGAAGAGCAGGGCTGGGAAGTAATGGTGGTAGTACAGCACTCGACCCATGAAGTAGAAGGGACAATAATGCAGAAGCCACCCCAGCAGCAGCGGCCCCCCACTCTCCAGGAGCAGGGTGTAACTCTCTGTAATACAAAGATGTCATTGTTAGATGGGGCCACACAGCCAGGAGAACCATAAAAGCAACCACACAGGGGCCACACAGCCAGGAGAAATACTGGACCAGCTGCACAGGGGCCACACAGCCAGTAGAATCACAGAACCAGCCACACAGCCAGGAAAATCACAGAACAAGCCACACGGGGGTCACACAGCCAGAGGAATTACAGAACTAGCCACTCAGGGGGGTCACACAGCCAGGGGAATCACAGAACCAGTAACACGAGAGCCTCACAGCCAGGACAATCACGGAACCAGCCGCACCAAGGCTACACAGTCAGGAGGGTTACAGAACCAGCCATACGGGAGCAACCAGCTAAGGAAATCACAGAACCAGCCACACAGATTTACCTTTCACTGGGTCAGACAGGCATAGGCCACGCTGGAGGGAGACAGCTGCACAGACCACCAGGAGTGCATACACACCCAGACAGGCCAGATTGAGCCACCAGATGACCTGATACAGAGAGGTAGTAAGATCATTTATATAGAATACATACACAATGCCTGGCAGTCTTACCACCACCACCAACCCTCTAGCAGACAAGAGGGGGGGGCTTCCATCATGACAAATATGGAGTGTGGTGGTGCTATCCCTTACGCGATAAATCATAGAACAAAAAATCCCCCTTGGATTGGGACTTTGACAGACCACCAGACCCGTTCAAGTAAAAAAAATATATATATATTTTTTATATACTTTCAAAGAGACATGAGAGAGTCTATGGCATACAATATATTATATATATATATATATATATATATATATATATATATATATATATTTATGGTTGGAGCCCTATGTCCGATATGGACATAGATAACATTGTAGTTAACATAAAACTTACCATCGGAAATAGACCTGGAAGTGTGGACTTACCATATGAAATGGACCTGAAAGTGTGCCATGGTCTGCTGGTCGGTATGCCAGAATAAGGGGGCAAAACATTCAGGTAGGGGTGTAGTTTTATTGGTTTTGGCTTTATTTATTTGAGCAAGTTTGGTGAATGCTTGTGCCATTTCCACCTAAGGAGTGGGGATGTACCGGGCGAGGTAGGCAAAGTTTCACCTGCTAAGTCTCTTGATGACGTGGTCTGGGACCCATGCCGAAATGCTGCCAAGGCTGCCCTAATACTAAAGAGTGACCGGAGTGCTGACTGGGGTCGAGGTGTAGGCAGCGTAGAAGAAGCCCCAGGTGTTTGATGAACTGGCGGGCACTCGAGGGTTGCCCGAAAAGGTAATAGGGGACTAGAGTTTGATTGTTCCGGTATGAGTGACAGTAGGCGGTCGAGTATGGTTACTGGCCACCGGACGTTGTTTATTTTACAGAGATGGATGTCTTTCCTGGAGTTTGCTTGCTGGGTTTTGGACACTGCAGGGTGGAGGATGAAATGGTGTTGGCAGCGAGCCAACTACACAGAACTTGGCCTGCGGGATTGCTGCGGGTGAACTCGCTGGGCCACCAGAAGCCGTGGTAGGCCAAGTAAATGGCTGCTTGTATGACCAAACTGGGGAGAAGGCCAAATAGCGAACTGGTTAATATAGTAGACATGTCCCAGAAGATGGCAGCCTGGAACGAACGTGCAGTGGACATTAAACTGGTGTCGCCAAGATAATTACTCCAGCCTGCGCAGGAAGGACATAACAGAGCGATGCGGAGCTGGCTTCATTAAGAGGCTCGCCTCGGACCGGATGTTGGTGGCAAAGCCACGGCCTGTCCTGTCCAGATAAGACCCTGGAGTTAAGCGGCTGCCATGACTGGGTGTAGCTTGAAGAGGGAGGAAGTCCGGGTAAACCCAGGGCTTAGGAGTGTCTCTGGGGGCCATGTACTTGTAAACCGATGATGGCCAAAAATTGCCGCGATGCCTGTGGTGGCTATGGCATCTGTCGCTACCTGGGGTTACAAGGGCGACGTAGGTGTTAAGAGTTAAGAGCTAGAGTTAAGGTATAATCATTGATACACCGATCCACGTAGTACGGGACCTTCCGACATTGATAGGTCCGCTTTTTTTAGGAAAGACTGCAGCTACTTGTTAGTACACACTCGTGTATGGGTGAAGTCTTGGGGAACTAACCTGATACGGGTCGGCTTGTCAAGGGGGAGGCTGGCCTACGTGGTGTTCGCTAATTCGGAGGAGGTTATTGTAGACCTCGGTTCTGGATTATTGAGTTTTAGAGACTACAAGCTGGAGGACATAATGGTATTACCAGGGAGTCAAGTTGTGTCTACGTAGTACCTGGCTGCCTGTGCCAGTAAAAGTGAATTTGATAGGCCGTAGAAAACCACAGAGGGCCAGGTAGATGGCTGCTTGTATGACTAGACTGGGGAATGTCTGAGGTTTTGACATGTGCCTGAAGATGGTAGTTGTGACGGGCAAGCGTTTGCCATTAGCTATGGACTGATGCTTCTGGACGCCACGTAGAAAGGATCCTACTGTGTGAGCCGTAAACACGAATGACTCTCTGGGGTCCTGTGAGGGCAAGAAATGCTGGATGCTGGCTAGGTATAGCCTGATGGTGTTATGAGGAGCCAGCTGTGTGTGGCAATACGATACCTGGTGCGGGGTGGAACCTGAACTCAACTGACCTAAGCGAGAAATGACACAGAAATTGATGAGTGGCTCGTATGAAAATGCCACTGGAGACAAGTGGCCGATTAAGTGCCACTGAAGAATGATGTGTAACTGATTGTGTGCCACTAGAAATGTGTTTGTACTGATTGCAAGAAGTCATGCCAAGATGCGAGCCCTGCAATGATTGCAAGAGTTGTGCCTAAATACGTGCTTGCAACAATTGCCAGGGAGTTTGTGTCAATGGAGATGTGTTTGCCGTGACTGCGAGAAGTCCGTATTACTGCATGTGCCTGCTCGGACTGCAAGGAGTTATACTTGGATGCGTGTTTGCAACGATTACGAAAGTTGTGTTTGGATGCGTGCTTGCCATGATTGCAAGAAGTTATGCTTGGGTGTGTCCCTGCAACATTTGCAAGGAGTTGTGACTGGATGCGGCTTGCAATGATTGCAAGAAGTTATGCTTGGATGCATGCTTGCAACGTTTGCAAGAAGTTATGCTAAGATGCGTGTCTTGTAATGATTGTGATTTGTGCTTGAATGTGTGCTTGCAACGATTGCAAGGAAGTTCCTGTCGGTGGAGATGTGTTTTGTAGGGACTGTGAAAAGTTCGTATTGCTGCATGTGCTTGCCAGACTGCAGGAGTTAAGCTTGGATGTGTGCTTGCCATGATTGCAAGAATTTGTAATTGGATGCGTACTTGCAACGATTGCAAGAAGTTATGCTTGAATGCATGCCTGCAATGTTTGCAAGAAGTTTTTATGATTGGATGCGTGTTTGAAATGATTGCATGAAATTGTGCTTGGATGTGTGCTTGCAACGATTGCAAGAAGTTCTGCTTGGATTCGTACTTGCAACGATTGCAAGAAGTCATGATGGGATGTGTGCTTGCAATAATTGCAAGAAGTTATGTTTCGATGTGTGCTTGCAATGAAATGCAAGAAGTTGTATTTGGATGAGTATTTGCAACGATTGCAAGAAGTTATACTTGGATGTGCTGTGACTATGAGGGGGTATAGTAGTGAGGCGAAGGTTTCAACGAATGAATCGGGACCATGACTGAGCTTCGAAGGAAGACGGGGTGTGGCCCCCCCCCCCTTTTTTTTTTTTGACTGACCAAGAGGAAATGACAGATGACAACCGCTGGAGGGTTTGACTACCTGGTTTGAAAGGTAAATTGTAACATGTTTAAGCAACAGGTGCAAGGCATTAAATAAATGAGTGAACTGTTTGTGCCATGACAGAGGCACGAATCGGTGTGCCATGACTGGGCCAATGAGGCCACGCCTACTGGGGTTTGCTATGAGTAAGCACTCAGTCCTGAGTGCGAAACGCGTCAGCTTATCTGTACTTTCTGCATGACAGTCTTGCTATTTTGATGATCCCATTTTTTCAATAAAGTGAAGTTTTTTGACAACATCCGGTGTGCGGCATCCAAATCTTCTCCTCCATTCAAGCCTGCTTTGCCTACTGGGGTTTTGCCGGGATGAATCGATGTCTGACGGATGCCCTGAACTTGAATCGGGGTGCGGCATGTGACAACGAAATGAATGAAATGTTTGCCTTAGAGTGAAATGATTGAAAAACGTTTCGCCATGACAGAGACACGATTCGGTCGTGCCGCAGCTGCGACTGACAGCGACCCGGACTCTGGAGCATGTACTGAAATGAGGCAAAAGAAACGCTGGTACATGCCGGAATAAATTGGTGCATCACGGATGCGACTGGATTTGAATTGGAGTGCGGTATGTAACAGTGAAATGCTTGCCCTGGCAAAGGCACGAATTGGTTATGCCGCAACTGATAGCTAACCAAGTTCTGATGCAGGTGTTGGCTGAGGTCGATTGGACTATGGAGTACGAATGAAATGAGGCCAAGACAACTGGGGCGCGCCGGGACGAATCGGTGCATCTCGGATGCTACTGGATTTGAATCGGGGCGCGGTACGTGACAGTGAAATGAGTGAAATGAAATGAATGAAATGATTTGTCATAGTAGAGGCACGTGCCATGACAGAGGCACGAGTCGATCATGTCGCGATTGCAACTGACAACGACCGGACTCCGGAGCATGTACTGAAATGTGGCCGAAAATACCTGGGGCACGCCGGGACGAATCGTTGCATCATGGATGCGACTGGATTCGAATCGAAGCGTGATTCGTGACAGTTGAAATGATTCCCATGACAGAGGCACGAATCGGTGAGCCGCAAACTACGACTGACAACGAACCGGACTCTGGAGCATGTCCAGAAATGAGGCCGGGCCCTGGGGCACGCCGTAACGAATCGGTGCATCGAAGATGCGACTGGATTCGAACCGGAGCGCGGTAAGTGCAGGTGTAACATTTGTTGCCATGACAGAGGCGCGAATCGATCATGCCGCTATAGCGACTGACTGCGAATCGGACTCCGGAGCATGTACTGAAATGTGGCCAATACCTGGGGCACGCCGAGACGAATCGGTGCATTTCCATGCGACTGAATTCGTAACGGAGTGTGATACGTGGCATGATAACCATGACAGAGGTACGAATCGGTGAGTCGAAAGCGGACTCTGGACTCTGGAGCATGTACTGAAATGAGGCCGTAACTACTGGGGCACACCGGAGCGAATCGGTGCATCTTTTTTTTTTAACATAAAGTTTATTCAAGTTTTCAGACAGACAGAGTATAAATCACATTACATTATCAGTTAGCATAGTCGTTAAGCAATGAAACAATCTGTTGTGCACACACATCGTAATAGTAAGTGTAGTTGTTAATACAACAGTAATTGACAGCTTGGCATTTGCCGTATTACTCAAGTGGGACCTGAGATCACGAGGGCGAGGGAGAGGGGAGGGGGGGGGCCCAGGGAGGGAGTGAAGGGTAAATAAGGATAGGGAGAGGAAATGGGGGTGGGCTGGGGGAAAGGGCGGGTCTCTCCAAGTCTGGCGTATCACTTGACTGCTATATTTAAATTAGGGATTTACAATGTCCACACAAGAAAGTGGTATTGAGGAAGAAATGAAAAGGTGATAGAAAAGCTAATCAGTGTTATTCTAGGGACAGATGTTTCGCCTCAACCCAACAGGCCCAAATCTTATCGAATTTGCGTGGGCAGTTCCTGCCTAGGTAGGTTAGTTTGTAGAGGGGCAGGGCGGCATTTACCAGGGACAACCAGACCTTTTTAGTGGGGGGCTGTGTCTGATTCCATTGTAGAAGAATAGCTTTCCTTGCATAGAAGGACGTGTAAAATACAAATAGTTTCTTCGAATCGGTGCATCTTTAGATGCGACTGGATTCGAATCGGAGCGCGGTACGTGACTGAAATGAAAGAAATGATTCGAAATGGTTTGAAATGTTAGAAATGTATTTAGAAATGTTCAAAAATGAGAAATGATTGGTATCGAACTGACGTGGTTCGATAAGGAATTGCGAATCGCTACGGCTGTTTGCCGACGCCTGGTAATAATTAGACATGCCTGAAATGAAGCGACGTCTATGTCGCGGTGGTTTTTTCAGATAACGAGAAATGGTAACATAACGAAAGTGC